>OX578276.1:16665403-17017403 GCA_951217055.1 Gerris lacustris | reverse complement strand
TCGAAATATTTTCTAATTACAGTCTGAGTTTCTGAAGTCGTGTTTAAATCTGTAAAATTAAAAATTAAAATAGTACAAAAATAATAAAACGTGGATCTAACAAACCACTTTCTCTAATTTTTGGTCGTTGTCCTTAGTCAAATTGCTATCTTTAAGTTTTTTATTTGCAATTATTACTACATAATATTATGATAATGTTGTATTCTGTATATTATTGGAAAAATGCAAGGGGATCGATGAAGAAAATTATTCCTTTAAAAGGGGTCGATGAAGGAAAAAGGTTGTGAACCCCTGGTCTAGAGGGAACACTATTCACATTTTATCATAGCAACTCCGATATCCTGTTCCTGTAAGTTACAGCGCCCACATGAGGTGAAGTGTTGAGAGGAAGCCCTATCTATTTCAATTGTTGAGGGGAGCTATCCATTTCGGACACCTGAATAAAATCCTCATAATATACATAGTTAACTGGAAGAGTGAAGTAAATTTGATATAATAATAAAAGCTGATTCATTTAGAGGTACTGCTTTTAACAATTAAAAAAATCTATATATATAAAGGATAGTTTTATCAAATAATCAATATTATGTAACAATAGTATATTATGTTACTAGGCTGTGAAGTGAGTTTTTTCTTTACCGCGGCAATTACATTTACTGTCGAGCGAAGCGAGACAGTAAATATTGCCAAGGCAAAGAAAAAACACTTTCCCGGTCGCGTAGCATATGCTATTTTTTCCGAGGTAGCAGACAATGAAAAAACATTAAATATTAATCACTAATCAATATATAATAATAAGAAATATTAGTACATACTTAAGACTTAAAAAAAGAAACCTTAAAAAGAGGTTACACTATAAGAAAAGATAAATAAAACGCATTGACATCTAGCGGATTTTAATCGTACTAGAAGCATTTCTACAAAGACTGCAGCGGTACTAACGGAAGTTTTGACAACTACCCGCAGGACATAAAAAATCTTTTAGTTCCTAGGACGTAAAAGATTTTTTCTTTACAGCTAGGAGTAATGAAAAGATTTTTTAAGTCCACGTAATGAAAAAATGGATTTTAGCTATGTTTTTTAGGCTCTAAAGTTACTATTTCACAGCCTACCACGGAAAAAATAGTATTATGTCACATTTATTTTTTGAAGATTATCTCATTTAAATTAAATAATTTAATTAAATAATACAATTTTTTAAACACCCATTCCAGGAGCGGTCATCTGGGATCACACTCACTTCTACTTACATAAATAGTTTACCTGAAAAATTTTCCAATTCTGATCAATGTACAGACGAAACGTTAATTTTATATAATATTATAGTGAGGCATCATAATATAGTAAATAGATAAAATAATATACCGTATTGCTTCGAATATAAGACGCCCCCGAACATAAGACACACCCCGATTTTTGAACCAAAAATCTGGGGAAAAAATAATGCATCGAATATAAGACGCACCCGGTTTCAAAGAAAACATCTTCCCTTCTCTCTTTTACCAACTTGCTTAGACGTCAAATTTAGTCCCATGGCTATTGTTGGAATATTAAATCTTTATTTAGATGTAAGGCAAACGCCATGCTGGCAGAGAAGTAACAAGGTTAGATTTTGAAAAGTGGTCAGAGAAGTCTAATTGTTATAGTCTAATAGCCAATATAATTTTAAGTTATATAATATATTATATATTTACTTGTATGAGGAAGGCTTTCCTTGATTAGAGGCATTTAAAAGTATGCTTGTAGTTTATGCTTTTCATTGCGCCAACGTCACACATTACATTCACTAATACTAAACTCTTTTCCCGCGGCTCGATTACTGTAGGGTGAATCACTTTTCTTTTATCACCGGATGCATAACGAACCCTTCTTTCTTGTCCCGACCATCTCGAAGTGTAAATAAACCTAGAAGACAACAGACGAGGAATAGAAAGAGAACTGAACTAACAAGAAATGCATAAGGTACAACGGAACCCCCTCCACCGCACATCTCATCGGAAATTGAACTCGTTGAAATTCCTAAAAATTATATTAATGTAAAAGGAGACTGACAATAATATCCCTGCAAAATTCAGAGAATTGTAAATAAAAAGTAAAACATGATCTTAACTATTTTTGAACAAAAAGTTCGTAGAATAATGGTTGTTAGATCACGCAACATTGCTTACGGAAGGAAATGCTATTTCAATCTGCGAGCTAATTGATAGAATTATGCTGCATTTAAGCAAATAAAGCAGAAAGATGAAGAGATTAGTAGTGCAACATAGAGCTTTCGAAGAAGGTGTAGACGTTGTTTAAATGAAAATGGTGGTCATTGGTCATATCGAAATAAATAATGGTGAATACAATCGATTATAAGACGCACCTGGAATATACTTTTTTTTTTTACTTATCTCGGAGTTTATGTATAAATAATATTACCACCCCACAAGAGTTTGGCGATAAATTTGAAAATTACCCTGCTTTAAAACCTAGAGGCAAGAGAAATACCCATTCCCATTACATTTCATAAAATAAAATCCCAGATTACAGAGTTCATAATTGTTTTCCTTGAGGCCAGAACACGCGTGTTACGTGTTCAATAATTTAGTCAGAATTATTAATAGTGAACGAATAAAAAATATTTGGTGGTCCTGAAAAGGACCGTTTTCTTACAATTCCGGCAAGGCTTAGTCTTACTTTGAACTAGTGTACTTGGTAACAGCCTTGGTTCCTTCACTGACAGCGTGCTTGGCCAACTCACCAGGGAGGAGCAGCCTGACGGCTGTTTGAATTTCCCGGCTGGTGATGGTTGACCGCTTGTTGTAGTGAGAGAGACGAGATGCTTCGGCGGCGATACGCTCGAATAAATCGTTGACAAAACTGTTCATGATGCTCATAGCTTTGGAGGAGACACCGGTGTCGGGGTGAACTTGCTTGAGTACCTTGTAGATGTAGATGGCGTAGCTCTCCTTCCTCTTACGCTTCTTCTTCTTATCGCTCTTGACGATGTTCTTCTGAGCCTTGCCGGCTTTCTTGATGGCTTTACCACTCGCTTTGGGAGGCATGATGTCGTTGGTAGAGAGTAATATTGACACTGTCGTTGACAGCGCTTATAACCTAACTAGTAGAAAAAGGACGTATAAAAGCCCGCACCAATAGAAATTGAGTATTCGAAAAGTGTGCAACATGATTGGTTAAGATTGCGACAGCTAAACTCTATTTATATATTTTTACCTGCTAGCACTTAACATTGATTCAACTGATACGGCCTGGTTTGTGGAAGGGCCGTGTCACGGGGGTGATGATGGTCCTGCAAAGGACCGTTGGGCCTGGTAGGTCGGAGGCCAAGGTGGCGAAGGTGCTGGTGGTCCTGAAAAGGACCGTTTGGGTGTCGATGAAGGGGCAGGGTCTCAAGTCAAAGACAACACGGTGTAAGCTTGAGGTCTGGGCGACTGGAGTGGCAGAAGAGTGGTGGAGTTCAGGTGGCCTCTGAGCTTTGATGAAGCTCAGGAGGAGGTCTCTGAGCTTGGAAGAAGCTCAGGACGGATCTATCTTCTGCCTCGCTGGGCAGGGTATATATAGGAATTCAATAGGCGAAAGAGAGGGGCAAGGACCAATGAGAGAGCTCGGGACGGGAAAAGCTCGCTTCTCATTGGCCCGGCCTATTGAATGATGGTTTAACAAAACTAGGTGTTTTCTGGCTTGAGTCGGGCGGTATCAACTCCCCCAACACCCCAGACAGAAAACACCTCTTGTAAGAAAGCCGCGATGTGCCACTCGCCTGTGCACTCCAGTGTCCAAACAGTTTATTGGAATTAAAATACAATAACTTTACATACAATAGATAGTAAGGAGTGATGACGGGTGCGAGCTGCGGAGAGAGCACAGGCTGGGAGGCACGTTTAGGTGGGATGAGTGGTGACGGCTGCGGCGGAAGTTCAGGATGCTGTATGGCTGCGGGCTGTGTTAAGATGACAGTGTCCGGTGATGGAAGGACAGGGTCAGGTGGTGGAGGGACAGGGCCAGGTGGTGGAGGGACAGGGTCAGGTGGTGGAGGGACAGGGTCAGATGACAGAGGGTCCGGGTCAAATGATCGAGAGTCTTGGTCAAGGTCCGGTGGATGCGGGACAGGGCCAGTTGGAAGAGGGTCCGGTGGCAGAGGGTCAGGTGGATGCGGGACAGGGCCAGGTGGTGGAGGGACAGGGTCAGGTGGTGGAGGGACAGGGTCAGATGGTGGAGGGACAGGGTCAGGTGGATGCGGGTCAGGGCCTGGCAGAAAAGAGACAGGAGGTGGTGAAGTGAGCGCTGGCTGAAGGGGCGAAGGAGCCTTCGATGATAGCACAAGCTGCAGAGGGAGCACTGTCCGTGGGGACGTACAAGTCTCCGGCAGAAGCGCTGGGCCTGGTACATCAGGCTTCGGAGGGAGCGCTGGCTGTAGAGGTAGCGCTGAGTGTAAGAGCAGAGGAGTCCCGGGTGGTAGCACAAGCTGTGCTGGAGGATATACAGCAGGCTGCGGAGGGAGCACTGGCTGTGGGAATGGAGGTGTCTCCGGCGGTAGCACTGGCTGTGGAGGTAGCGCTGGCTGTGGAGGTAGCGCTGGCTGTGGAGGTAGCGCTAGCTGTGGGGACGGAGTAGTCACCTGTTGTAGAGGTCCAGCTGGCTGTGAAGTGAGGGCTGGCTGTGGGGAAAGGGAAGACCATGGTGGAGTGAGAGGTTCCAGAGTCTGCGCTGGGTGACCTGTTTGCGGAAGGAACGATGCCTGCGATGTTTGCATCGTCGGTGAAGGAACAGATGGCAGGGCAGGCTGTTGCGACGGCATGGCAGCGTATGAGGGCCAGTTTGTGTGAGGTGGCCAGGCAGGTTGAGTGTACCCACCGTACGTTGGGTAGCTGGGCGGCGTAGAGTAGCCGAGCGGTGTAGAGTTGCCTGGCTGAGCTGTGTACGGTGACCAAGCAGGTTGCTGTGTCGGCAGAGTAGGTTGCGGCGTCGGCAGGGCTTGCGGAGTCGGCAGGGCTTGCGGAGTCGGCAGGGCTTGCCGCGTCGGCAGGGCTTGCGGCGTCGGCAGGGCTTGCGGCGTCGGCAGGGCTTGCTGCGACGGCAGGTCAAGGTGCTGCGACGGCTGGGCAAGGTGCTGCGACGGCTGGGCAAGGTGCTGCGACGGCTGGGCAAGGTGCTGCGACGGCTGGGCAAGGTGCTGCGACGGCAGGGCAAGGTTCTCCGACGGTAGGGTGAAGTTCTGCGACGGCAGGGCAGGTTGCTGCGATGGTTTTCCGAACCGCTCGCTGAGACGTTCCTCCAAGTGCTCTAACGTTTCGTCAATGTACCATGTTTTCTCCCACCAGGCTTTCGCAGCGCCGGTGAGCTGTTTCAACGCAGCGAAGAATTGTCTCTCTCCAGTGATGTTCATGGCCTGGAGGTGAATCCTGATGTCTCGAATGAACGCAGCCAGGTCCTCGTTTTCAGCTCCGGAGAAGCAAGGCAGCGGCTTGCTCATGTAGGGGTGCATCGGCACTGCCCAAGGCGGGTGGTGATACGGATAACCGTATGGTGGATAACCATAGGTGGGGTATCCGTACGGTAGATGATGGTACCCAGGCGGAGATTGCTGAGGAGGGGCTGATGAATGGTGTGGACAGTTCATGATGGGCGCCACTGGGTTTTACACTCCCAGAAGTGATGTTCGACTAGCAGAGCGTGGGTGGATGTGCGAGCCCCACGTTGGGCGCCAATATGATACGGCCTGGTTTGTGGAAGGGCCGTGTCACGGGGGTGATGATGGTCCTGCAAAGGACCGTTGGGCCTGGTAGGTCGGAGGCCAAGGTGGCGAAGGTGCTGGTGGTCCTGAAAAGGACCGTTTGGGTGTCGATGAAGGGGCAGGGTCTCAAGTCAAAGACAACACGGTGTAAGCTTGAGGTCTGGGCGACTGGAGTGGCAGAAGAGTGGTGGAGTTCAGGTGGCCTCTGAGCTTTGATGAAGCTCAGGAGGAGGTCTCTGAGCTTGGAAGAAGCTCAGGACGGATCTATCTTCTGCCTCGCTGGGCAGGGTATATATAGGAATTCAATAGGCGAAAGAGAGGGGCAAGGACCAATGAGAGAGCTCGGGACGGGAAAAGCTCGCTTCTCATTGGCCCGGCCTATTGAATGATGGTTTAACAAAACTAGGTGTTTTCTGGCTTGAGTCGGGCGGTATCACAACAACATTTTTCCTCTAGAACTTCTTAATTCATCCTATAATCTAAAATGTCTGGACGTGGTAAAGGCGGTAAGGCTAAGGGCAAGGCCAAGACGAGGTCATCTCGCGCCGGTCTTCAGTTCCCTGTCGGTCGTATTCATCGTCTCCTCCGCAAGGGTAACTACGCCGAAAGAGTTGGAGCTGGTGCCCCTGTCTACTTGGCGGCAGTCATGGAGTACTTGGCCGCTGAAGTTCTCGAGTTGGCAGGCAACGCTGCCAGGGATAACAAGAAGTCCCGTATCATCCCTCGTCACTTGCAGCTGGCCATAAGGAATGACGAGGAGTTGAACAAGCTCCTAGCCGGAGTCACCATCGCCCAGGGTGGTGTACTACCCAACATCCAGGCTGTTCTTCTTCCCAAGAAGACTGAGAAGAAAGCTTAAAAACCCTGCATCCAGGAATCACAATAAAACGGTCCTTTTCAGGACCACCACATAAGGTTGGACACTTCTTTTGGTTTCGCCTAGTATAGTGTATGCCAAAGTCTTGGCAAGTTGGATGTCTTGGCTTAGTGCTGTTTCCTTGACCCTTTGAGAAAAAACTCTAAGGTTGTTGCAGATATCTAATTAAAATTGGGTACATATTTAAAAAGTAACTCGGAATTCTTCAGTCATCCAATCTTATGTCAAATACGATGCTAAAGTAGAATATAAGATGGTTACAACACAATACAGTTTATTTTTACAAAAAAGAAGCGTGGCTTTTATAATAAACAGAATTGATGGTAATGGGTCATTTTCAAATGAAATGTGCCTTTTCTGTCCCAAGATTTTACAATTTTATTGTAACTAAAAAAATTCATATTAATGAATAATAAAAAAAACCTTTAGGTTTATTGATCAGATGTCTGTCTATTATTGTGATAATCAGGGTAATTTTATGGCTTATAAGGTGAAAATTTCTTGCTTAAAAAAATGTTGATATTAAAAATTGTAATGAGTGTTACGTCCCACAGTAGTTTTGATAACATGTAATGTGATTTTTTTATTATAATTTTTTTTAACCAATAAAATATCCAAGTTTATATAAATGGGATAGGAAAAAATAAAACTTTAGTACAAAACGAAACAAATATATTTCTATGTATGTCCCAAGGGTTTAGTAATGAGTGTTACCGATAAGAGTTGGCAGAATTTAGAGGGTGAGTATGAAAGAAAGAAGGAGGGATTAGGGCTTGTTTATGTTAAGACGACATTTAAGTCAGTAATCAACGACTTTTTGGATTGATAGCACTTTATTCTTCTCTACAATTAATATTTCACTAAAAAAAAAAACTGAATATTTTTATTCTTTGTAATGAGTGGTAATCAACATCTATTTATGTTATTAATATGATTTAGTAGTTATTAATTAATATAATCAGTACACATTAAATTGGTATAATTAAGAAACATAGTTTCTGAGGAAAGATTTTTTAAAGTTAAAAATGTAATGAGTGTTAACTAATAATTATATAATAACACATTGAAAATGAATAAAATTAACAGAGTATCAGGTATGAGTTGACAACAAAATATCGCCCCGTGTGCGGATGCCCTGTTTTTAGATCGCCGATATCGGCGATATTGGCGATATCGTATTGCTGTTGTATCGCTTTCATATCGCCCCGTGTGCGGACGGCCTTACTATACTGTTTGTTCTACAATACCGTATATTTTAAAACTTGAAAAAAAAAATGATTGAGTTTAATGTTTTAACAAAAAATAAATTCGCCACATGTCAAAAAAATTGGAAATAAAAGTTTAATGTTTAAAGTTTGTGTTAAAATTTAAGTTTTTCTAGGTCCAATATATAAATGTGTAATGAGTGTTACCATAATGTAATGAGTATTACTTAAATAAAAACAAATTCTTATGGGTAGCCGTGTCCAACTATTTTTTTAATAAAGAAAAATTATTTTTTCTTCTTCTTTATAATAAAACTAAAAACTTTTATTACAATGCACTGAAAACGTATCCTTTACATTTTTGAAGCTTTGAGGAAACATTAAAAGATAATAAATGTAACACTCATTACTTTTTTTAAAATTGCAAATATTTTAGGTCTAAAAAATATTTCTGGTGGGATGAAAGAGAATATTTCCGTCATAATATACAATTTAGTAACGTTTCATAAAAACAGAGAAACAAAATCTAAAAAATATACCGTTTTTATGATAGTAACACTCATTACGACAAAAATGTGATTTTTTTTTTATGTATATATATGTTTTATATATATGTAAATGAATTTGAAAACTGACTGTTCTTGAACGAAAATGTCATCTTAGGTCCCTGATGTGTCAGAATAATCAATATTATCATGTCTAAAGGGCAAAGGGGCGTTCACATTGTATGGCTAGCAACTGGTATGGCAGAACACGCCTCGTTTGAACACTTGTACTAGTTCACTCTCCTTGGTTAGTCCACTAACGTGGTGAGTAGAGTATTTGCCAGTAGATAGCCCAGGAGGCTATTTACTAGCCCACTAACCTACCCCCTCCCACAACTAACTACTTAACTCGCCTCGTGAGAACTATGTGTTTAGTAGATTTGTATAGATAACGGGGTTAGTTAGTAAACATAATTCACGCGATTTTGTTTTTCTTTGTATTTTTTGTGTTCATTATTTTTGAAAATATATTTTAATTGGTACAACAAATGAAGTGGTTAGAAAGGGATAATGTTAAGTTTGTTGGATTAGGAGTTTGAGTGTTTATAGGACAATGATTCTGTACATTACAGAAATAATCAAATACGACCCAAATGCGCTTTGGTTTGTAACAATCCTCCTCAAGGACATATTATGAAAGTTCTTCTTGCAATCAATTTGACACTTTTTTCATCATTTTTTTTTTTTTTTTAAGTTTAAGTCAAACTTGGTACTTTTTAATAACATTTGCCATGATGTCTCCACTAGCCTTGAAGAGAGCTTCTAGCCAGGCACTAACTACTAGCCCACACTGCGTCTGAACATCTATTTACCTAGGCTAGCTACTAGCAAGGCCGATAGTTACTAGCCCGGCACTAGCCACTAGTCCACTAGCACAGATTTTCACTCGCCAATGTGAACGCCGCATAAGGCTTATTTCAATTTTCTATAAAGTAGCCAAATTGATTTCCCTAAAGGTACATTTTATTTGAGAATTACCCTAATGCAATTTGGTTTTCACAAACATTAGAAGAGACATTCAAAATAAAACTTCACACAATTCCGGAATTAATTTTAAACATGTACAGGGTTTTTTCTAAATATCACGTTCATACGGGGTAAAAGTGAATGCTGCTTACAGAATCGTAGTACAATATTTTTTTTTTTTTGCCCTAGAATTTTCAACGGCCGCTTCGCGGTCGCGGTGCTCCACTCATTTTCTGAAGAAAAACAACCCTGGCAGAGGTCAAAATCAAAGTATAAAATTCGATGGCTCCGTACAATAATTCACTTTAGCCGCATACGGAAGTGTGTAATTCTTTGGCGTATGTCATGAACTCATGACTAAATATTCACATAACATTGGTCCGCAAACGCTTCGTTACCGTTACCGATCTGCAGGGCGTTGAAATTACAACTTTTTGGATATCTTCCTCAAATTTGGAATACAGGCTACGCTGTGGGGCTCCCATCATTGGACATGCCAAATGGTTGTGAGAATCTACAGGGAGGCATTTTGACATTTCCTTGTCTTGGCTATGGCACATGAACATAAGACATAAATCACATAAGACGTGTTCATCCAATTCAACAAAATAAATGCACCTGTCATCATTGCAATAAAAAAATTATTGATAAACGAAGTCTAAACATACACATCAAGTATCATATAAAACAGAAACCTTGTTTCGCTTGTTTCAAATCATCCAATGGCTTTTTGCTTCCGACACATCTGAACCATCATCACAATCTTAGTATTGAAAGTTTTAATAAAGCATTTAATAACTTAAAATGTTTTCTTATTTGGAAAAATCAGTATGAAACTGAAAATAATGCCAGTATGTTAAGAGATCAGGAAAAAAATAGAAATACTGAAAAAAAAATTGTTTCTACGTGTGAGGTCCATAATTCTCTCAAAGTACTTTTAAAATTCATAATTATAATGAAGAGACAATTTACAAATAAAAAGAAACAAAAAAATAAGGCCTTGTCAAAAGCTCTTCGTACCCAAATTCAATTTGATAAAATATTAGATCCGCACTCATAATCATTTACTTTTTCGTATTATTTCTTTAAAGTTATCATATCACAATCATGTCCAGGCCTCTTCTTCTAGTTTCTGTTATACATATATTGCATATATTTAATTCAGATGTGACAATTCTTAGGTTAAAAAAATGGATTTATTCCAAGGTTTATAATTTACAATTTGTGTGGTTCAAACGCATAATATAACATACAAATTAAATTACATAAATATAAATTAATCAATTAAAAGAAAATAATATTGTAATTTCATAATTATTACAATAATATGAAGTCATTTTTATATTATAAATAACAATTATTTAGCTATTTAGCTACCGCCTCTTCGCCTACCATCGAGTCCGTCCATTTCCACTCCCTATCGTCTAGTAAAATATTACTTCTTAATAAACTGGAGTAGAAGAAAAGTACTTTCTTTCTTCGAGCACAACATATGTTCCATTTAATTCCTAATATACAAACCCAAAAATCTCCTCGCTCAATTTTTTTGACATTTTCATGTCTCATTTATCCCCCAGGCCTTAACATTTTGAATTGGAGGGTATGTTTACGATTTCGATTCTACGGTGAAAAATAACAATATTTTACTTCAAATTTTTTAAAAGTATAAAAATGGTAGATTTCAGCGCTGGGGCGCAAAATGGGTGGTTGCCCCTAGTCCACGAGGGGATGAATGCATACTTCCCTTAACCAGGGTTCAGATCCCCCAAGTTCCATTAATTTATTTTAAACCGTTTAGATTTTTTTATAACGGTATAAGGGTTATTTTTTTTACTATTTTCGGCAGGGATAATTTGCTATCTTTGCCCACCTTCAGGGGGAAAAATATTGGAGATAGAAAAAAACGTTACAAGTAAAATTTTATTATCTTTCATCCTAGAATCCAAATATGCAATCATATTGACTCCAATTAGAAATTTTGAAGTTGGGTAGCCTAGGGGCAAAGTGGATGTTCGACGCAATAATAATAATATTATATCCTTTATTAGTCAATTCTAAAGTTTAGTTATATTTCGGATGCTATATCAATTCATAAAAGAAACACCATATCTTCTAATCACAAATAGTAACAATAACTTCATTAACGCAATTTGATGCTTGATCCTTTATCCCTCCTTGAAAATTTGGAGAGTAATAGAGAGAATTGCACATTGTGCTCTCTATCAATAGACTATTATTTATGCTGTATAGGGTTGGGCTAAGGCTAAACTATTAAATCTTAGAAATAGGTTCCAGTTCCAGCTCCTGTCTGGTTCCATTATAATTATAAGTGCATTAGAAATGGTCACAGATTTGATTTTCAAATCCAAAAAATTCTATTGTACAAATGCTGATGGGTTCCCCTTTCTAACTCTTGGAACCACACTTCTATACCATTGGGGACCTTTTTTTTTGGCTCATCAATTTTCTTTGTCGAGGGGACCCCAACAAAAACTTATTGCAGGGGGGGGGGGGGGGGGGCTATACCCTAGCTACTCCACTGGTAACAGATTATAAGATATAGTATATAGACATATAAACGAATTAAAATAAATCCAATCATATTATATTTGTTAAAATTAAGTTAAAAAAAATATTTACGTGTAATATGCGTGTGTGTGTGTATTTCTAGCAATAAATTTCCTTTTTTTTATTTCGTCTTCAGGGATTGAAGCAGAGCATATTTTAACATATTAACTGGGCGACACTAGTGTCGCCCAGTGCTAAGGTTTTGTCGCCCAGTGACTAGAGGTAGTGCCGGCAGTTTTTTATGCCATAAATCAAAAATTTACAATCATTCAAAATTATTTTTGTTACTAGGGCCATTATCAAAAAAAGTGACACTTTGAAAATTCTGAGCAAACCTTTATGCCCAAAATTTATTTTCCAGTTTTTGATCTAGCTAGTGCTTTATTTTGATGCTGAACATCTATACAATAAGAATATGTACGTGCGTCGCGTGATTTTAAGTTTTACTATTTTTTTTTATCAATTTTCAAACAAGATAAGTCAAGTTTTCACAATAGTTACCGGAATTTTCTTCACCTTACCGACATGCAAAATGATATTTACCACCTGGAAATCGTCACACAGGCTCAAATCAATATTATTGTCTAGGACATTTCATACATTGGTTTTAATTTGTGAAAAAATTAATTAATTCTAAATTTGTCACGATAGTTACCGTTCAAGTTCCTTATTAAAGTTCCTGGCCATAAATTTTTTTTGTTAACTGATTAGATTTTATTTCCTACATAAGTCATTGTACACACAACTCTCTGAAGAGGACGATGTTTTTTTTTAAAAAAATAACTTATTTTATTTTAATTTTTTTAGTAACTATCGTGACATGTAGTGCGCTGGGTAATTAATGTGACATCTATCTTATCCCTGGGTAACTATCGTGACATAAACTAAAACATGGCGGTCAAACCGCCCTAATGTATTAATGCTTTCAAAGGAAAGCATAAGTATTTTGTATGCTTCTGGGGTATATTCTCAAAAAATATGCAACAGCTTTAAATGCATTTTTACTGGTCTTATATATTACTTTGTATTAGTTTCATCACACACCTATTACCCCAATTTTGAACCACTTCCCGTCTTTCAATCTTCTCCAAATTTTGTACATGGAAACAATTTAGGTGAAGAATACAGAAAAAAAAAAAAATGTTGAAAATAAGACTAGTTTTAAAAATGGTAATTTTTTTTCTTTCTTTTTTTTTGGTGGCTGTATTCTTCTCCTAAAATGTTGATAATAAGACCAGTTTATAAAAATAATCTTTTTAGGGTGTCGTTGGTAAAACCAAAAAAAGAAACCCTTATAGTTTCGTTCCTGTGTCAGTCTGTCTGTCTCTCTGTACGGTTCCAATAACTTTTGAATAAAAAGAGATAAAAACATAAAACTTTTCAGTTTTAAAGATCGTTTTGACGCGCACACAGGAAAAATATAGTGAACTTAAAATTATCAGCTGTACAAATTCAAAATAGCGGATAATTCACGTCACGCGGATTTTTTTTTTTTTTTTTTTTTTGTTTAATTTCGAGTGGGTTATCAAATGAAAGGTATTGAAGAGTAGATTACAAAAATGTATAACACTTGTGGATAGAGTTTAATTTTCCGCGCCATTTTGTCAAATAACATCAAAATTTTGCTTGCCCCTTCCCCCTAAAACTATATTTCTGCTATTACTAAAAATATAAAAAAATATGCAAAATGTGCAGTCTGCTGGGCCATAGAAAAAATAAGAATATCAATTTGATCTGATAAACTGGGAATCCACTCGGGGAACATGTTTAATTTTTCATGCCATTTTGTCAAAAAAATTGCGGTCCCCCCCTCCCCTCTAATACTACACGATACCAAGGAAACCCTTTTTACGTGAGACTTCACGACTTACCATTTTTTTTATATTAATTATTTTTTAAGTACAACATGAATGGTAACAAATGTGACTTTAAATAATCATACGCCCCATGATTTTTGAAGAGAATTGTTGTATGACCGAGGCTTACTTTAGAAGACGCGAAGACGAACTTTAGGTTATAAAGGAATGATTCTGTTAACTGCAAAGCACTGAAATCCCACCCTTCAGTCAAACAGTGCAGCTAAATTCTTAGTAACTATTGTGACGAAGCTATCGTGGCGGATTGCTGGGACAAGCCTTCTTATTAAACTCCTGACAAATTACATCGAAATAAGAAAGAAATTATGTTTAATATCACAAACTACATTATATTTCCTATCTAGGCTCATAGTTAGAAAGTCAAAGAAAAATATTTTTTGAGCATGGTAACTAAGGTTACAAGGGGCTGGGACTAACTATCGAGACCCTTTAGAATATATATATTTTTACATTTCTCCTTCCTAAAAAGGATATTTAAGAATCTGACCACACCGAAATGACGAATTTCAACTGTAGAAAAATGTTTATAGGGTTGTAGATTTTTTAATACTGAGGAGTGCAAGTAATAAAATGTTTCAACTCGCACACAGTGAAAGTGAAACTTTTTTGAAAATGACCCACTACTTATTAGAAATCCGTGACAGTAAAGTGATATGTTATCACTTAATTACTGAGCCCAGAGCCCACCTGGAGCAAGGCTATAGAGGCTAGGACTGCAAGTAGATGACTTCCAAGAACGGAATTATATGCAGAAGCGGGCTAAGTCAGCTGACAGCAGTAATAGCGGGATTTAATTAATATAATTTAAAATGCTTTACTGTATTTATTTAATAGAACCTAGTACAGCTAAATATCAAACCTGTAACAAGCAATGGTTTTTTAAAATAAAAAAACTGTTTTCATTAAATTATAATAAGTAATTGTTTTTCATTCATCTTTAAAAAAATTTGTTTTGATATTGAAGAATGTCATAAGTTGTAATTTCTAACTCGTTTTAGAAAATATGTTTTATTACAACAGCACTTCAGTTAGTTAAGTTACATTTTAAAAACCTGTATTTAGTGAAATAACATAAAGTAAATAATTATTTTCTTCCTTTAAGTTGTGGATTTTGTTTTTCCCTAATAAACTAATTAAAGAGGGAAATGTATAAGAGATTCAATTAGTTAAAAAATAGCTCAAAGTTGCGTTTTTAAGCTCAAAATTTTCCGGGGGAGGGCCCCCGGACCCCCCCCCCTCATTGCTCGGAGTATTCCATACCCCCCCCCCCAAGTCCTAGTTTGTCGCCCAGTAAAAATTCCTTAAAATAGGCTCTGGATTGAAGTGACAGTAAGAATTGACAGTAGGTACTTCTTTAAATTGTTATCCCCTGTTTTTTATTTAGAAAATAAATGCGAATGACTAAATTAAATAACTATTAAGACAAAGGGATGTTTAGTCCAATGTACTTTTAGACAAAGGAATATTACACTCAGGCGCGGATACAAGCAGGATGGGATGGGGGCGGTCGCCCCCCCCCCCCCCCAAAAAAAAATCCAAAAAATATCAACTTATCATAAATACTATTATAGTTGCGCGTTTATGGGATTCCGGCTGTCTTATTGCCTTTTCGTTTTGTTAGGGGAAATGTCAAAGAAATTAAAGGAAATTAAGTAGTTATGGGAAATTTTGAAGTCAATTTGTATGGACCTAAGATTTAGTAATTTATTGTTCTGTTTTACCCTAAACATAAGTTGAACACATAGTTACACTTAAGCTCCGAAGGCACTGCTAGCGTGGCTAAAAATACCCCTCAGTGTTGCTTGAGATAGAAAAGAAAGACTAAGACCAGCTTCAGAACTTCAACACTTCCGTCTCTTCCCAGCTCACAACTATCAGGCTTGATATTTTATCTTTCATATATTTAAAATCAAGTATTAATTCCAAACTTAGTTAATTATCATATTTATAACTATAACTATTATCATCAAAGTTTATCCTTCTATAAATTCTTATTTAAATATATATATATACCTATATTTTATTTATTCTTTTATCCCCGACTTAAAATTTAAATCCTAAACCTCAAACCAACGCCTTCTCAACCTGTTCCGGTCAACATTTTAGACTGAATTGTTATTTAATTTTGTTTTATTTTAACTAAGATTTTGTTCAGAATAATATTATTAGTCTTGGATGTGTAGTTTCTATTTTTATTTTAAAGATTTAGTTTATAAGTAATAAGTAATATTATCTTAACTTTTCCAACTCCATAATATTTGTTTGATTAGTTCATTTTGAATAGTGTTCTGCTTCTTTTATCAGTGTAAACTCATTTCTTTAACCAGTTGAATTCCTATTGCCAACGGCAACATTACTGTGTCTGCCAAAGCCCTAAGCCTGGTTCTTTCGTACGCTTTATATTTTGAAATATATTAAATTATTTACATCAATCTCTCCGTGAAACGAAATCATGATTTCGTTCAGCGAATCATGATTATTACTTTTTTAAGAGAGCCACCTCCACAAAAAGTGACTTCTGATTCTGAATCTCTATCTTGCACTATTTCTGTTTTGTCACATCTTAACCAAGGTTCTTCCTGTGTTGTAAAAAAAAGTTCTTCTTCCATCCCTGTCCCGCAATTAAAATTGTCTGTTGATTGAAGAAGCCACCTTTTCAAATTTGTCCCCTTATTTTCTAAAATTATCCAGGGGGGGGGGGGCGGACTTCCCTTAGGGCTGTGAGCATTTTACATAGACTAGGCTCCAAAATGTTTTTGGGATCCACCCCCCTACGAAAATTGTCTGGATCCACCACTGCGGAAGCACTTCTGCTTTTATAAGGAGAGTAAGAGTCAAGAATAATTGAGGTGGTTCGTGGCAGTTCAAGTATAATGAGAGGGTATGTTAGCGAGATGCTGTCAAATTAAACACAATTGAGAAAGTTTTTGTTAACGATTCGCTAAATTTATATTTGCATCATCAGAGCAAGAAACTAAGTATAAAATAAAAATAATACAAAAAGGTCGAGGTTGACTCGACGACACGTTATAAAGGAATGAATGGAGGTGTAGTTGAAAATCCAGACAGAAGGAAAGGGTAAGGTATGTCAGGTAGGCGGATTAGAGGAACAAGAATTACTTAGAATACTAACTATTGCAAGGAAAACAATAAAGAAAAAGTACTTTGGTACTTGAAAAACCTCAAAAGAAGAAGAACGTATTGGCTAAAGTCTAAAGAATAACATTCCGTACACCTTCTTTAGACTGTTTCTCCACTCTGTTTTGTTTATAAGGGGTGTAACGATCTATGTAAGTGCCAAATTGACGTGAGGTTTGTTCCAACAGCCAATTCCAGAACGGTTCTAGAACCAGTTCAGGATTTTTTAATGAGCATGCGTCTATGAGGACTGGTTCAGAACTGATTCAAAAAGAGGAGCCTGTTGGAAAGATTTTAGAACTCTTTCAAAACTGCAACCTTCATGTTACCTCTCTTTATCTTGTTTTTATTTTCCTCTTCGTATCTCTCCACTTGTTTTGTTTATGTTCACTTAGAAATGGATTACTTACGTGAACATATTCTATAGTTAAACTCAACAAAGTTTATAAGAATGCACATTAGGGCAAATCGTTTTTAAAATTACAAATTTATCACACTGTCATTTCTGAATGATTATATTTCGTCTCACATTTGGGATTCGTCAGGCTCGTAACAATCCTGTCTTTTAGTTTCAGTTGCCTATTAAAAATTTGTTTGTATAAATTGTAATTTTTTTAAACATTAACTGTCAAATCATATAAAAAGTAAATCCCACACATGACTTCCATGAAATGTTTGGAGTCAATACGCGATCAAGAGAGAACTCAGTATTTACACCCATTTTCATGGAAGTAAAAACATTAAAATGCCCATATCTCCAAAACCGCTTGTGCCCAAAAAGTATAGGTACAATCTACCAAATAGGACACATAATATATACCCCAAACAAAATAGAAATCAAATAATGTCTACTGAAGTTATCGTCGACAGACCTATTCCGCATCTCAATAAGATATATCTTGAAGCGATATGTTATTAAAGGTTTAGTTACATACGAACGTACATACACAGACGTATATGAAACGGATTTTAATGATATCCCCGGGTTCGTAAGACCCCTTCTTCACAGAGATCTCGGAATCAAGTTTCGGATGATAAAATGTGAATTTTATCTTGGCTTATTAAAAATAAACCCTCATATAAGAAAAGGTCAACCACACATTAAGAAATATTTACAAATAAAGGGTTCAAAACTACAAAAAAGAAAATTATAAGAAAAATTTATTTTTTTTTTTTTTTTTCTAGTCTGTAAATCATCGGCGGATGTACACACAAAAAGATCGGAGGTAATTCTTATAAAGTACTCAAAGTCACTATGAGAAATTTTAATTATCAAGAGGAATAAATAATATAAAATATAAATTATATTTTATTATTCCAATGTACTATCATGATAAAAAATAATACGTAAAGATGAAAGAAGTAGTATATATTATACTACTTCTAACATTTGTTCACGTTAATAGTATATTATTAACTGTGGAGAGAGAAACAAAACACGCTAGGAAACAGAGATATCAAGAAAAGAATTTAATTAAAAAAGAAAAGAATTAACAATTTAACATGTTTAAAAAAATTTTTTTGACTAGAGGTAACCTAAGGTAAACCTTCTGTCTTATCAATTTACGTACCATCGTAAATTGATAAGACAGAAGGTTTACCTTAGGTTACCTCTAGTCAAAAAAATTTTTTTAAACATGTTAAATTGTTAATTTTTAATTTGTGTTCGTCCTTTTTTGTTAATTTTTAATTATTATAACATTAAAAAGTGTTGACGATGATAAGGTGTTGACGAAGCCACTATGTGGTCAATATTAAATACATTTTTTTCAATTGTTTTAACTTAATGATTCATACTTCTTAAGATAAGGTAAGAAATAAGTCCTTACCTTTATTATTGTAATAATTTATTGTATTTTAAATCATGTAAAATAGTAATTTAAAGAACATTAATTTGTAATGAAGTTTTTTCGATGTTTTTAGGCATGAATATGCCCCGGAGTGGGGCGAAATATAGCCAAGTTTAAGAACTATTTCACCTTAGTTGAAATACTTATTTACTACCCTTGATCGACCCACATAAAAAAAGAAAATTAGAAGAAGGGACAAACCTAATTACTATAAAAATATTATAATAAATAAAACCTTTTTTAAATTTTTATTGAATATTGAAACTGAAATTTTATATTTGCAAATAAAATACCAACCAACAAAGACAAATACAAAACCAAGAAAGAAAAATAGTCTGTCAATTAGTGTGGCACTAACTGGCAGACTATTTAATCAAATGTTTTATAATTATTATATTTTATGATTCTAGACGTATAATTAGAAAACGGGACATTCTGGCGACCTGCAAAACTTTTCCCGGGATTTTAAGTCCAAAAGTGGAATGACTGTCAGTTAGTAGTTGGTTTAGCATAATCACTCAAGCATAGTCACGTTACTCCAGTGGCGTGAATAGTAGCGTTGGGACAACCGACTAGAAAAAACAACCGAATGAATAAGTCGATTCGGGAAAAAACAGTTGATTGAATTCAATCGACTGAAAACAGTCTCATAGCAGTATAGGATATATAGACCGAGACTGAACCCGCAAGTTGAATGTTTCAATCGAATGGTTTTTTTTATATAGGAGTAGTACGGTGGAGGCAGTAAAGGCCTCAGAGCTGAGGGGGGGTGAGAGTGAGAAGGCGCTTGACACTCGTTATCTCGTCCCAAACTACAGCCTGCTACAACATCGTTTTCATTCGAATGAAAAAATATAGACTGAGACTGAATCCAGTCGACTTTTTCATTCGAATGTTTCATTGACAATGATAAAATAAAGTCTCTCTATGGTTGGAATCATTTTAAATAAACAGATTTTTTGGGAGAAGCGCAAATAAGTGTTTGAATCGGAGTTGAGAATGTTATGATGTAGGGTTCAGAATTCAGTTTAGTTTTTGAACTAGTTTAATTATTTTATTATTACGTCTTTATTAGCTTGCTTTCTTGTTTGTTTGTTTGTCCGGTACAAATCTGGCAATATTTTTCTAACTATCTACCCGAATAGCTAGACATTTGAAACTTTAAGCATCGCTCAGAACACGATGACAATGCATTATTTTAATACTTTTAGCCATCTTTCAGCAGAATTTAATTAGTTTTCAGCAAATTTTGCTGTACGGAAAGTTAGTTCGGAAAAAATCCGCAAGTAATTTTATTTGTTTTGCCATATCCAATATTTACGCAATCTTCATTTTGACTGGTCTCAAATTTGTGATAGATAAACATTGAATGACAGCAAAACAGAAAATATCGATTATATTATTTATATTATTTCAAATATATCGATGGCACGCTTTAGATTTGGTGTTGGGGAGATCCGTTGTACAAACATTTGTCCTTTTATAGGTTTAAGATCAACTCTCTAGAAGTTGTCATTAATGTGAAGTAAATAAATTCGGAACTATTTTTTTTTCACTAACATTATAATATTATATAACAATAACAATTATATTATCAACATTACATACGATTCAACAGAAAATTTAAAAACGTAGTATAAAAAGTCATTTTTATCTTGAAATTATTTATCAACGTTATGTAATTAAGGGTGTCCCAAAATGAAAGCAAGATTTTAATTAAATAGAAAACACAGTTTTTAGTCTTTGAATCATAAAGTAAATAACATCACATCGGGCAAATGGCCTCCACGGCTTTGCTGGCACATATGCACTCATTTGTCGAAATTTTCTATGACCATTTTGCATAAATGTGGCTGAATTCGATGATGCAGCGTTTAATTTCCTCCTGTAATGCACGGGTGGTTGTGAGCTTATTGACATTGTTTGTTGCGGGACCTTTGACTCCAAATAATCCCATAAAAATAAATCTAATGGTGTTAAATCACACGATTTTGGGGTTTAAATTAAATAAATAAATTATATTATTTTATCGTGTTAAATCATGATCAATAATAAAAACAAGTTGCTGTATATAGTGTAACGCTCCATATTAACTAACCCTAAACTCTCAGCTGTCAAATTGTTTTATTTTTTAGGGTTGCCAACAATTTACTGCACAAATGGCGGCAAATTCAAATCTTGCGTCTGAACCAATTTTAATGAAATTAACATGATCAAAAAAATCATATCCCTTGGTGAAATCGAGAAATTAATTTTAGCTTTAAATATGTGGGCGCTGCTCCCCAAAACTCAAATAATGTTAAAAAAAGAAAAATGAAAAATGTCTTGAAAAAGGTTATGGCGATGTGTACTTGATTTATGACCAATTTAACCATAGTACAAGTAGGTCAGTTTGCTGGAGAAAGTTTAGTTTTTACGTAATTATGAAAATAAATGTAATAATAGAAATGTAAATAAATCCTTTTTTGAACACTCTATAAATATATTTTTTCCGTGGTAGGCTGTTAAATAGTAACTTTAGAGCCTAAAAAACATAGCTAAAATCCATTTTTTCATTATGTGGACTTAAAAAATCTTTTCATTACTCCTAGCTGTAAAGAAAAAATCTTTTACGTCCTAGGAACTAAAAGATTTTTTTTCCGGCGGGTAGTTGTCAAAACTTCCGTTAGTAGCTCTGCAGTCTTTGTAGAAATGCTTCTAGTACGATTAAAATCCGCTAGATGTCAATGCGTTTTATTTACCTTTTCTTATAGTGTAACCACTTTTTAAGGTTTCTTTTTTTAAGTCTTAAGTATGTACTAATATTTGTTATTATTATTTATTGATTAGTGATTAATATTTAATGTTTTTTCATTGTCTGCTACCTCGGAAAAAATAGCATATGCTACGCGACTGTGAAGTGTTTTTTCTTTACCTTGGCAATATTTACTGTCTCGCTTCGCTCGACAGTAAATGTAATTGCCGCGGTAAAGAAAAAACTCACTTCACAGCCTTGTAACATAATATACTGTAATGGGGGGAAACGCGGCCTAGGACCCCCGAAACGTAAATATGCATTCGCATTTAATCCAAAGTGAATAAGAGTCAGTAGAAATGTGTGGGAGTTAGGCGGGGCAGAGCGCGGTCAGCACATTCTCGGCCGTCCCACCCCGAGACAAGAGCGGGAGCTCAGTCTTGTGCTAGATTGATGCGAGTGAACATATATATATATATACCAAGTGCTAGGAGCAGGCGAGCGAGACTCAGTATGGACTATATTGGATTAGTACTTTTCCTGATACCCGGTATCTGTGAGTAAATGAAATGAGTTATAATTACTCCCCTTTTTGTTCCTTCTCTGGTTGGTAGGTGGCGACCTATAGTAAAGGGAAAGTTAGCGAGTGCTACAAAACACTAGGTTAATTATATGTATTAATAGTAGTTAGGATATTTTGGAAATACTAAATCATTTGTTTTACTAAAGGGGTAGATATAGGGGGTTTTATAATGAAAGATATTGGTGTTATGCTTGATTTTTCTTAATTAAATATAATGAAAGTAATAGATGATGGGATGTATTAACTAGATATAATATACCTAATAATTAAATGAAAGTAATAATTAGTATAATATAACCCAACTTATAATTAATTGAATGTATCAATTAAGAGTAACATAACCCGTAATGAATTGAAAGTGTTGATTGAATATACAAGTTATAGTTGATTTCTATTACTAAACAAGATATATTTTATAAAGTTTCTTTTATTAATTAAACATTTGTCAAATAAAAATAATATACTTTTAAGTTTATAAGAAAATTATATATGTTTCGTTCTATGGAGTAATTATTCTTTATTTAGTATAAGACCCCTAGCCCCAGTACAATTGGTGTCAGATGTGGGGTTACCGGCTGCAAGAATTGCCGGATTATTATTTTATTAAGGAAGCTAGGTAGTAAGTTAGGTCAGCCTGGGGAAGCTAGGTACGCCAGACCCCAGAGCAGGCGTGTATTACCGGTCTAGTATGCCGACCAATATTTTATGTTAATTATTAACTATACTTTTACCCTTGATTTAATTCTTTTGTTTATTTAATTGTTCTTTTGTACTCTGTCGTTATGTTGTGTAAACTTTATTGTCAACGATAAATATCCTGTATCATAAGAGGCAGGAGCTGGTTATTGGTTATTGTTTTGAGCTTTGTGTGCGTGACGGTCCTCGGCCAAGATCGAGTTGTGAGATAGGACTTAAACTTAGAATTAGTTACTTATTAAGAGAATAGGGTTGCGGTGCTAAGGCATATAAATATGGAGGAGAAAGTTAAGGAACTTGAGGGCAGGATAGGGGAACTCCTGATTGCGAACGCCCAGTTCGCGGCCCGTGAAGTCTCTTCTACCCCAAGAAGAGACTTGACACTACAGAATCTTATTAAACCATGGTCGGGGGACATAAAAACGGATATACCGGTAGAGGACTTTATCCGGAACATAGAAAGGGCTGCTAAAAATGGGAGATGGACCGAAGAAGACAAAGTGATGGTCTGTGAGGCTAAACTAACGGGGGCCGCCGCCACTTTTGTAGCTGCGTGCCCGGATTTGAAACCAGAAAACACAGGCTTCTCCGACTATAGTCGGAAACTGAAAGACCGATTTGGGGAAACCCGTGATAGGGAGTCATTAGAGCAGGACTTCCACGCAGCAAGGCAGACAAAAGGAGAGGGAGTGAGGGAGTTTGCGGATCGATGCAGTTCTCTCGGGTTGAAGACTCTTAGTGTATACCCTTCGATCGAGGAGCAGGAATGGGCGAAAAAGGACTTGAGCAGGCGGATCTTAGCCGTGTTCATAGCCGGATTGAAGGGAGAGGCGGCGCGGCAGCTGCGATACCAGCCGCCTGTAGACCTCAAAGACGCAGTGCTGAGAGCCGAGAGGGTTGAACGGGCCAACCAACTAGAGGTCAAGGAGATTACACCGTCACACGTGTTTGAGGTGGCCACTAATAGGGAAAGACCAGACCCCGGGGAGAGTGGGGCCCCGTCCTTACATGCAACCGCCGGCGTGACGATGGTAAACAGCCTAGCGACAGGGGGTAGGTACTTGAGGGGGCCTCGGGCCAACGGCGGCTGGGGGCAAGGTTCAGGGGGCGGGTCAAGGTCCAACGCCGAGTGGGGACAAGATCCAGGAGGCGGAAGGAGATGGAACGGACTAGGAAGGACCGGAAGTAGACCCAGAGTTCCATTGCGATGTTACGTCTGCGGAGCGGATCATTTAGCTCGGGAGTGTCCCAGACGCGTTCTGGTTTGTTATACGTGTAATGGAGTGAACCACCTGATGAAGGATTGTCCCCAGAGAGGAAGGGAGGCCTGGGGCAACCAGCAACGGCCTTTAAGGGCCCTCCCTCCACCGGACTCCGCCCCAACATCATATAGGGGTCAGACGATACCTTCGGGTCCAACACACCCAAACGCCTACCACCTAACAGACGCCCCACTGTTGGGTGGCCAAGGACAGGGGCAAGGGACGCCTACGTCCCGAATGTGATCGTGCGGCGTGAAGGAGGAATAGGATACGAAGTGGAAGTTCAAGGAAAAAAACTCGTGCTTTTGGTAGACACGGGTGCGGATATCTCGCTCCTTCGCTCGCCGAGACCAGGCGTGCGACTAACGGAGGCCAGAATCCAAGCCCGAGGAGTGACAGGAGAATGTATGCCTGTCCAGGGACACCAAGTCCTGGAGGTGACCCTAGGAGGGGTGCAAACCGAACACGAGTTCATCATCACCGACTTTTTCCAGGGATATGATGGTATTCTAGGGATGGACCTGTTACGCAAAGTAGGGGCCGTGATTGACGCGGCCGGAGGAGATGTAAGGTTGACAAAACTTGTCGCAGCCAACACTGTGACAGAAGAAGGAGAAGAGGAGGACTTGGAGAGGTTGTATGTCTCTAGGCCTACCGGCCGGGGAAGAGCACGCGAGGAGATAAGAAGGACGGATGAAATGGAGAGTTCGTATGTCCCTAGGCCTACCGGCCAAGAGAGAGCACGCAAGCAGATAAGCAGGAAAGAGGAGCTGGAGAGTTCATACGTCCCTAGGCCTACCGGCCAAGGAAGAGCATGTGAGCAGACAGAGCGGACCCCGAAATCTAGGAAAGGGAAAAGGGAGGGGGAACCGAGTACAGGAATGGTACCTTCGGAGAAAGCAATGGCGATAGACGTACGACCAGAGGAAGCCGGTAGAGAAGAGAGACCCGGGATTGTTGTAAGGAGAGTAACCGCGTATGGAGCCCAAACGCTCCCACCGTGGTCTGAGGGATTGGTTAAGGCGGAAATAGAGGGAATGACCGGGGAGATTTGGTGCGAACCAGTTGCACAACCGCAACCAGGGTTCCGTGTTGCGAGGGTTTTGGGAACGGTCCAGGATGGAAAAGTATATGTGAAAGGGGTAAATCTAACTGGGAGGGCTGTTGTCATTGATAATCATCAGGTTTTAGCAGAAGCCACGACGTACAGAGGTAATGAGAGCTACAAGTCCGTAGCTAGTACCACCATGTTACCGCCATATAGAGAACGGGAGGGGAACACGGCGAGGGGTTTAGTAAGGGAGAAACTCAAGCATCTGTCCCAGCGGGATGCCGAGAAAATAGGCCAAGTGTTTGAGGAATATCAGGATGTGCTTTTTGAAGGTTGCGATGGAATCTTGGGCTGCACCAAAGGAGTAGCCCACCGAATAGAGACGGGGGACTCGCCCCCGGTGGTAAAGAAGCCCTACCGGGTACCATACCACCTTCGACAGGAGATGAAAGAGCAGGTGGACCGTATGCTTGAAGAACAGGTTATAGTTCCCTCCGATTCGCCTTGGTCGGCTCCAGTTGTATTAGTCGCGAAGAAAACGGAAGATGGAACGACGAAATACCGATTTTGTATTGACTATCGAGGGTTAAATGCAGTGACGCGTACTGACGCGTATCCTCTGCCAAACATAAACGAAACCCTGGAAGGGATGGGTAGATGTAGATACTTCTCCACGCTAGACCTGGCAAGTGGATATCACCAGCTCCCAGTACACGAGGAACATCGGGCGAAGACTGCTTTTTCCACACCGGATGGTCACTACGAGTTCCTCCGCATGCCGTTCGGATTGGTTGGGGCTCCTGCGACGTTCCAGCGCACGATGGACCGCGTCCTACACCACCTAAAGGGAGTAGAGTGTTACATATATTTGGACGATGTCATAATATACAGCGAGAGCCTAGCCGAGCACGCGGAGCGGCTGCGACACGTACTGCAACGATTTCGAGAGGCCAACCTAAGAATACGATTAGAGAAGTGTCAGCTAGCTCAGTCATCAGTTGTATACTTGGGTCACGTAGTCTCCTCAGAGGGCGTGAAGCCCGACCCGAGCAAGGTAAAAGCTGTGAAGGAATATCCGATGCTTTACAATGCCAAGGACATTCGATCCTTCCTAGGGTTAGTGGGTTATTACCGACGTTTCATCCCTCACTTTGCAGAAATAGCGAAACCATTGACTGAGTTAACAAAGACGGGGACTAAATTTACCTGGGGACTTCCCCAAAACGAGGCCTTCAACCGGTTGAGAGATGAGTTATGTAGCGACGCTGTTCTCTGTTACCCCGACTTTACACAGCCTTTCATCCTCGCCACGGATGGCTCAGCAACCGCAGCCGGAGCTGTACTATCCCAGATACGGAACGGGAAGGAGAGACCAGTAGCCTATGCGAGTAAACAATTGAAAGGGGCGGAGAGCAGATATACTGCTACAGAACAAGAACTCCTGGCGGTCGTCTGGGCTGTGAAACATTTTAGATGTTATCTCTATGGGCGACGATTTACTCTCATCACTGATCACGCTGCCCTGAAGTGGATGTTAGGACTGAAAGATCCCAGCTCCCGGCTCATGCGGTGGGCTCTTCGGTTGGCCGAATACGATTATGAAGTGATACATAAACCGGGTAGAAGACACACGAACGCCGATGCATTGAGCAGGCATGTGGCCCCGGTGCAAGCGAGCTCGTGGACCAGAGAGAATATCAGAACTGCTCAAGAACAGGACGAAGATTGTCAGAAGCTACGGAAGGAGACTAGTAAACACCATACCGATGACGACGGAATACTCTACCAGGAGCAAGAGCTAGGAGCGTGGAGACTGGTGGTGCCAAGACCTATGAGGAGCCGAGTGTTACAGGCTAATCACGATGCGCCGGCGGCAGGCCACCCAGGGGCGGCGAGAACGCAAGCTCTAGTCGAGCGAAACTACTACTGGCCCGGTTTGGAGAGAGATGTTCGGGATTATATCAGGTGTTGTACCTCTTGTGCCACTAGGAAAACGACGCGAAAACCTAAAGCCCCGATGGGTAGCCCTTTCCCTGTCACATTACCCTTCCAACAAGTGTCGATGGATATCGTAGGTCCTCTGCCGACCTCGACCCAAGGGAACAGGTATCTCCTGACGTTCATAGACCATTGCACCCGCTACCCGGAAGCCATACCGCTGAAAGACCAAACCGCGGAGACCATTGCAAATGCTTTCGTCACCCAAATAGTGACTCGACATGGAATACCCCAACGACTGCTAACGGATCAGGGAAGGAACTTCGTTTCCGAATTGATGCAGGAGGTGTGTAGATTGCTGAATATTAAGAAAGTACAGACGACTCCATACCATCCGGAGTGTAACGGTATGATTGAGCGCTTCCACCGAACTCTAACTGATACGCTATCACACTTTGTCCGGAAGGATGGCCGAAATTGGGACAGGTGGGTCCCCTACGCCCTGATGGCCTACCGAAGTATTCCTCACTCGACTCTCAGGAAATCTCCCCACTATCTCCTTTATGGAACTGACATAACCAGCCCATTTGAATGTGACATATCCCCTAAGATGAGTTCCGAGCCAATTCCCCACATAGAGGAGCTCCAAAGAAGGTTAGGAGAAGCAAGGAAAGAGGCGTTGAAACAGGCGGAAAAGGACCGGGAAAGGAATAAGGAATACCATGATGCCGGTGCTAAAATCCCCACCTACGGTGAAGGTGATCATGTATACCTACACAACCCTGTGTTAACGCCAGGGCATGCGAAGAAATTCCGTCACCCTTGGGAAGGACCCTTCCGCATTGTGAGGAAATATGGGGAGCTAGACTTCGAGATCGACAAAGGAAATGGGAAAACCACTATTGTCCATGCGAATAGGCTGAAACGCGCTCATGGTGAGAACCTGCGACTGACAACCACAGAAGGGGAGAGTTCGAATAACGACCTAGATCTGAGCCCTAGGCTGGCTGAAGCCCGAAACCCCAATCAAGATACCGACGACCAGTGGACAGCGACGATGCCCACCACCGAGGCATGGGAAGGCGGTTTCATCCCGGTACTCGACGAGCTACCCTCAGGAGCAGAACAGGAGAAGGAACCGGAAACACCTGCGGCCTTAGTAATTCCACGAGGGAGTATTACGGGGGAGGAGGACGATGACAGTGTAACTATAAGCAACGAGGACCCCCATGATTTTACGTGGTTTCCTGAAGACGGAGGAGATATATTCTCACCCCCAAGTTCCCCCCTCCCAGCCTCCAACCCCAGTTCTCCACCCATAGCTAGCCGGCTTCGGCCAAGACGGAGAGACTGATTCTATGCTCTATGTTACAGGGGGAGAGGTAAGAGAAGGACTAGCCTTCTTACCGCTAGGCCAAGCACTGGTTGTCGGAGGCCAGTGGAGGGTAATAACAGAACTAAGAGTAGAAGGATACAGAGAAGATCTTGACGTGCTCTCCCGAAGTCTAGAAGGAGTACGAATAATCTTAGAGGAACAAAGGATGAACGGGGCGACGACCGACTTAATGCTAGCAGGTGAACTCCGGCGTGTGACCCAAGCTATGGAGGAAGTACGAGGGTATGCGGAGGAACTAGTGCAAGTGTTACCCACGCGTCGAGTCAAGAGGGGCCTGATTAATATGGGGGGGTATGCCCTTCAAGCTTTATTCGGCACGGCGACGGAGGAGGAGCTAGGGCGCGTAGCGACAGATTTAGAGGAATTGGAAACTCATCAGGATGAAATCATCCACTTGTTAGACCGGCAAATTAGTGTTAGTCGTAAATTAGGACTACGCGCGGAGGACGCAACGAGGAAGTTGTTCTTACTTTCAGAGACTCTGCAGGAACATATAAATTTGTCGATAACCGCACACAAAGCTCTCACGGACCATTTAACTATATTAGAAAATTACGTCAATATAACGACATGTTTTAGAAACTTAGAGTTCATGATAGGACAAACTAAATATGAACTAGGGAAACTCAGGGGTGCCTTAGACGTAGTAGCTCTAGGTAGGCTCAGTTCGACTATAATACCCCCTCTCGAGTTGCTTGCTATACTCACCAATATAGTCGCCCACCTACCCGAAGGATTAGGGATAATGTCCAAACTTACCGTAGAGGAGATATACCAATATTATGACGTATGTGAAGTAAGTGCTTTTGCTGCCCCCGAAAAGGGCCGTCTGTACATCATGTTAAGCGTACCCCTTGTTACCACCCACCGCCTGTTCGATCTGTATAGAGTGCGTGAGTTCCCGATATATCGGAAAGACATTAAACGAACAGTGGTAGTGCGGACCAGTGTAGAATATATGATAGTCAACAAGGAGAGGGATGGCTATGCCTTCCTACCTCAGGAACAATATACCTCTTGTAGGACGGGATCGATAACTCTATGTCCCTCAGCATTCCCCATTTTCAAAAGAGAATATGAGACCTGCGAAAGCCAGCTATATTTTGGGAAAAGATTAAGCGCACTAACAAGTTGCAATCAATTGGTGCTTCTCAGCGAGTGGGTCCCGTACTGGATCCCAGATACCAGGAGCAGTTCCTGGGTCTACAGTCTACCCTCCCCCACGCTAGCAGTTGTTAGCTGCCGAGCTGAAAATGGCACCACTACCACCAAGGAGATGACTTTGGCCGGGCATGGTTCCATGCATCTGGCCAAGATGTGTGCAGTGCGCACATCGCACTACCAGCTATACCCCAATTGGCAAGGAAGTAGTACAGCGGTAATCCCCAGCCATGCGGGGGAGTTCGCCCAAGAAGAATTGAAAATTCCTCCTACCCTCAACCACTCGTTAATACATGGGGAGCAGGAGCGAGCTTTGTTAGAGAAGCTACATCAACTGGGGGAGGTAAAACGGGGACCCTACGCAGACCTGGAGGTTCCTCTAGACATCTTAGAGAGGGAATCGAGAAATCTGCACGACCACTTAGACCAGAGGCGGCGGTATATTCTTTACGGCAGTAGCGGTGGGACTTTAGCTTTCACGCTGATAGTTGTTGTAGTCGTTGGATTCTGGATGTACCGCCGATGTTCCCGGCCCCGGGAGACCACAGCCACCGAGGCGGAAGGAACCACGACGGAATTACAAGCCACCCCGACCCCCTTTCCAGTGTGTTACCCTCGCAGTTGCCCGGAGGATCCGTGACACCGATCGGAAAACAGAGACACTAAGAATGTGTGAACATTCGCTAGGTTTAAGTTATTTGTATATATATTTGCTATCAGTTTTACTTGTTCTGTTTAGGTTTATATGTACACTTCTGTTTGTACAATTATGTAATAGTTACAGTATGGTTAAGGAGTAGAGAACGGCGCCTGCCAGTCAGAGGGGAACGCTCCAACTGTCCCACAGCTCAGGGGTGTTGAAAGTGCTGCCATTGGCACCACTTTCGTTTTGCGGGGGGGTAGTGTAATGGGGGGAAACGCGGCCTAGGACCCCCGAAACGTAAATATGCATTCGCATTTAATCCAAAGTGAATAAGAGTCAGTAGAAATGTGTGGGAGTTAGGCGGGGCAGAGCGCGGTCAGCACATTCTCGGCCGTCCCACCCCGAGACAAGAGCGGGAGCTCAGTCTTGTGCTAGATTGATGCGAGTGAACATATATATATATATACCAAGTGCTAGGAGCAGGCGAGCGAGACTCAGTATGGACTATATTGGATTAGTACTTTTCCTGATACCCGGTATCTGTGAGTAAATGAAATGAGTTATAATTACTCCCCTTTTTGTTCCTTCTCTGGTTGGTAGGTGGCGACCTATAGTAAAGGGAAAGTTAGCGAGTGCTACAAAACACTAGGTTAATTATATGTATTAATAGTAGTTAGGATATTTTGGAAATACTAAATCATTTGTTTTACTAAAGGGGTAGATATAGGGGGTTTTATAATGAAAGATATTGGTGTTATGCTTGATTTTTCTTAATTAAATATAATGAAAGTAATAGATGATGGGATGTATTAACTAGATATAATATACCTAATAATTAAATGAAAGTAATAATTAGTATAATATAACCCAACTTATAATTAATTGAATGTATCAATTAAGAGTAACATAACCCGTAATGAATTGAAAGTGTTGATTGAATATACAAGTTATAGTTGATTTCTATTACTAAACAAGATATATTTTATAAAGTTTCTTTTATTAATTAAACATTTGTCAAATAAAAATAATATACTTTTAAGTTTATAAGAAAATTATATATGTTTCGTTCTATGGAGTAATTATTCTTTATTTAGTATAAGACCCCTAGCCCCAGTACATATACTATTAATAATAAATAAATTAAATTAGATGTTATGGGATTTAAATTCATTCAGTATCAATTAAGCATTTGAGTTTATCAGAAGATTATTATTCTGATTTTATAATATTTGTTTTGATAACGTTTAATAGATTTAAAAACATTAAAGTTTCTGTTATATTTAATTTACATTTTAGACCATTTATGTTCCATATAAGCAGGTATTTTACATGGCAAATTTTGATAAAAATGTCCAATAATAATTCAATTTAACCAGGAAATCCCTTAATAACTAAACAAATATAAAACAATGAATTTATACAAACGTTATTATAACAATCTCGACTGTTCGTGGTGGGCTTAAACCTGCCAAATGGCTTATACAAATATAATATTGTATAATATGTAATAATTGACATGGAGTTAGCCAGTCTCTGAATCAGCTGTTTAACCCTTAGTCTTAGTATTGGCTTTCTGTTACCAGATGGTCCACTTAAGTGGCCATTCATATTGTGATGTTGGGTGAACACTGAACATGGGGTCCTTTGCTCGAATCCTTTAATCGAACAAGTTCAATGTACCCCTGAAGCGAGTATGGTATGATCAGTGAACCATGTATAAATCAGAGCACCTAGGTGTCATGGGTCATACCTATCACACTGTACCACCCTCAAATTACAGGTACAAATCATAGCACTTCAGTCTGGGATCCTGTGTAGGATTCCCTTGATTCCTGTGTAGGGCTTCTCTTGGATCCTGCGTAGGTATACTGGGGTCCCTTTGTAGGTTCCCTTGACGTCCTCGTTCACCTGCTCACTAATGGCCAAACAGACATGACTACTGACTACTTAGGTATTTCTTCTTCTTTCTAAATACTTTATCAGAAGTTTGTTTATGTGTTTTGAAAATATCAGACCCATAGGATTGTTCAAAGTAGCCTTTTTAGCATTTTAAAAAGCACCATCAATAGACACTACTTAAACAATACTGTGTGGCCTATGGACCCTCGCTGTGTCCTGACTATCACACACTTGACCTGTTTTTATATATTTAGTCCTTAATGCAAGCATTCCAAATTCGAGAAAATATCCAGGTTTTTGTTAATAGAATAAGTTTTGTACCAGCAAAAATTTCCATACAAAAAAATTAAAAAATGTTCATCGACCCTCACCATATCATTTCCTATCCTCCACTCATCTAAAAATGAATGAACCCCTAAACATTAAAAAGGGAATCACTCAACTTTGGAGGCTCTCAACTCCACTTGGAGGGGTTTGGATTGAAAAAAGTTTATTACGCTTAAATATATAAAAATGAACAATGTGGGAGAGTTCATTACCTGAATTCATTCTGCTAAGTAAAACTGTAAATAGTTATTTATGTAACTAGGCAGCAAAATGGAATTTTTCTGACGAATGATTCAATTAGCCTCCGAGCCGGAGGCGAGGTCAGGCTATGGAAATTAACTGCCAAGGCGAAGCCGAGGCAGGTAATTTATTTGATTGACTGTCGAGGCGAAGCCGAGGCAGGCAATATATCAATATGAGGCAGAAATGTTTCCTTTGCTGCCTTGTTGCATACAATATTTTTCCTACTGGCGGCAGAAAAATGTTTCCTATAAATAATATTTATTTCATAATACTTACTTACTTATCAAATACTATTATTGAACTATTCAAATTAAAAAGAAACAAGCAACAATATCCAATGGTACAAATATAAAAAATGAATTGACAGAAATACAGTAAAAACAAAACAAAATTAAAATGATGATAATAGATGAGCTGCAGTGTTGGACTAATTGAATTATTTATGATTATTTTAAGACCTACTATTTTTTGTAATATTTTTATTTCTTTTTTATCTTTTTACTCCATTCTATTTTATAAATATAATCTATAATAAGTATTTATAAACCTTTTTTTTTTTATAAATTCGTAATATTTTTAAGGTAAATTGTTCAAATAATTTAGGTTAAAGATGATATAAAAGAAAAGGTTGTTTGTTTATTTATTTGTAGCGGGGAATGTGGGCGTGGCTTAGCCTGGAAAAATCCTCAGCAAAATACGATTTTGCCGCCTAGGCAGCAAAATCGTATTTTGCTGCGTATTGTAAAGTTTTCTTGAAACCTCAGAGAAATTAAACTTTCATGCCTAAAAACAGTTCAATAATGCGTAATTTTGCTGCCGCTAGTAGGAAAATACTTTTTTGTAATTATTTTATATTGATTATTTACTCTTTGCGTAACCATTACTTTGATGAGAATAACAAATTCATTTTTTTACAATAAACTTTTCAGTTTTGCTAAGTTCTACAAACACTAAGTTCTACGATCAGTATAATTTATACAATCTTAATAGAAACAATACTTTATATTTGAAGATAAAAGCTATTTTATTTTATTGCAAATATTTTGTAATTAGTACTCCTTACCTGAGATCATTCAATAAGATGAATACATATCTTATTCTTAATTCTTACATGAATGATGACATCTCTTTGTTTAATTTATATTATTCAACTATTAATGATACCTTTTGTCATATTTTGTTAATTACAGTAAGTTCAAATGAAATCCTTGTTTACTATTTTCAGCGTATGTTACAAAACAGAATGAGAGTAGAGAGGGGGGATCTGACGCAAATAAGTTGTGGGAACGATTTAAATTGTTAATGTTTGCCTGTATTTATTACATCGTCGGTAAGTACGGAAAGCAACATTTTATAGGATTAATTAAAATTTAATATGAAATTAGGATATGGGACATTTATTTATATTAATATGGGATATTGCGGCGTGGCTGGGGACTAATTATTATTGAGGGCCTAACCATAGGCTCTGATCTGTACTCGTACTTATCTATAGGGCTATGGGATTCATATAATCTCTTTGATAATAGGAGAGGTAAGAACTGAGTGTTCGAAGGTAAGACTACCTGCATCATTACGAAGTGCTACTATTTTATATTAGTTGATTTAATAGTGATTAAACCCTGACAGAGATGATTTCGGCTCCAATGTAAATGCACATGAGTAGATTGTTCCTTTTGTAGATCTTCACTTTGATAATCCACAAGTACTGATCAATAAAAGAAGAAACTAAATTACTGAACACTTTTAAATTTTCCATTTTAAACTCGGCGTTTCTCAATTTGTAAATTCCCTGACGACAAAAAAAAAAAGTATATATTATGATACGACAAATAGGATATAGATTAACATTTGAGGATGTAGTTAAATTAAAAAAGTCGACTTTAAGGATTGTACTTGGTAAATATGTCGTATCTGACCCACTTTATTTTCTTTTCTCTGATTTTGATCGTTTTTTTTTTTAAGTGTACCCGTTGAAATTCTAAGAACTTAGGTATCTTTGTTTTTACGAGTTAAACCAATAGTTTTTTTTTTTTTTTTAAATATATAAAATCTCAACTCACGGACAAACGGGTATTGATGTTAAAGAGGGGTTATACGGGTGGGAGAAAACACCTAGGATAGCTAAAATCCTACGATATAGATGCACAAACACTTAAAGACATAATAAACACAAAAAAATACTTCAAAACGTATATTTTGTTAATAATAAACGCTATTTGAACAAGTAAAAACAAAACAAAACCTCGCCATCTTGAATATCGAAAGATAAATTGGTAGGTTAAAACGACAACGAAATCGATGTATCGATATATCGATAGCTGAGAGGAAACAAGGCGCTAATACATAATATTTTGTACGTAATATTTCAATATACTAAAGGAGAGTTTAGATTCCTTTGTCTAAATAACTATTAAGACAAAGGAATATTTAGTCCAATGTACTGTGGGAAAAAGGAATATCACACTTCTGTATACAAATGTCATAACATTCCTTTCTTTTAATAGTTAATTAGACTAAGGGATATTATCACTATTATTATACACCAGTGTGATATTCCTTTGTCTCAAAGTACATTCGATCAAATATCCCTTTGTCTTAATAGCAATTTCGACTAAGAAATATATACTATCTATTCCTTTGTCTAAATAACTATTAAGACAAAGGGATATTTACTTGGGACAAGGAATATCACACTTCTGTATATAGATAAAATAATATCTCTTTGTCTTATCAATACACGTATGTTCTTGAGTAGAGATTTTATATATATATATATATATATATATTTTTTAAAAAAAAAACTATTGACTTAACTCGTAAAACCAATGATACCTATAAGTTCTTAGAATTTCAAAGGGAACACTTTAAAAAAAAACGATCAAAATCGGAGTAAAAATAAAACAAAGTGGGTCAGATACGACATATTTACCTTGTACGTTACTTACTCTCTTATTTGGGTTCTCAGAGACATATTTATAAAGAGCTTATTTTTAGATGGAGTGGAGGGAGTCTAGAGTTGATCACAGATCGGTGGCAGAAGATGGTGATTCCACAACAGGTATGGTGGTAATATTGTGTTGTTATCAATAAGTTCTGTTTTTTCACCAGATAGCTTGTCACTGTTACCATTATTTTTAGAAATAGTAGAGTAATTTCAATAACTTCATATTTTATTAATATACATATTGCATATGTAGTACATAAGTTGTTCATAATTTTTAATTGTTTTATACGAACCATTTCCATTACAATGTGGTGTGCTTACTTTCTTTGCATTTTTATTAGTAGGGGAAGGCGGGGCAAAGTGGCCAGGGGGGTAAAGTGGCCATCCTCGGTTTTATGGTTGTAAAGTGCTGCTGTTAATCGGAGATTACAGCAACCTTTCATAGACAACTATATCAGTCTTCAAACATTGTTTACACTTTTAACCACGTGTTTTTTGTGAATTTATTATCCGTTTTCTACTTTCACACCTCTCTGATGTATGCTAAGTGTTTATTTATATTATTTATTATTATTATAGTAATAAACTTTATGATTTTTAAAAAAAGTGTTAAAATGTAGTGATAACTTGTCTACAAAACCATGTTTAAAAGGTCGCATAGTTCCGTCTGGTTAATTAGTTATGACAACTTATGTATCATGGCGTCAAACGGGGCAAAGTGGCCAGGCATGGCAACATTACCCCATAGCTACTATTTGTTTCTTGTTTTTTTTTATTTATTGTTTTTTGGTTTTTTTCTACTCACCTAAAGTATGCTAATTTATTATTTTTATAGATATTTACTGTGGATGAAGTTAAATAACTACATATTACGAACATATTGTTGTGGCCACTTTGCCCCCTTGTTTGGGGGCAAAGTGGCTATTTGGATACTTTTTGAAAATTAATCAATTTGGTTTCTTTAAATAATTTTAAATTAAATTAAAAAAATACATGATATGAGAGGATGGTTGAAGTATACAATGACAAAGTTTCAAAGCTCTAGGCCAATTATAAGTTCGCTTAAAAAATCAGCAAACCTTAGCATGGCCACTTTGCTCCACCTTCCCCTAATAATATAATTATTTTTAACACAAAATAAAAATATTAAATTATTTTTAATGATGTATATTTTGTATTATACCTTTTTAAAGGGGCAGGTGAGGGTGGGTTTGAATCCCAAGGTGATAGGAGACCAAAGCTGACCTTTAAGTTTGATAATATTACAGACATCATCAAATGGAAATTTCATGAAAAATTCACATTTGTCCTTAACAGATCCTTTACATTTATCCACTTCTGCTACCACCTTGAATTAAATAGAAACAATTTGATTTTTAGTTATTTTACGTTCAGATAACAGATTAAGGGAGCATGATTATATATAAACATTTTTTCAATGACTCCATTTATATTCATTATTTTTATTTATTTATTTCTTTTTCTTTTTTTGCTTTGTAGTTTTAGTGCCGTTCAACAGCTTATTAGGTCATTACAGGATGGGAGTTATCCGGCCACTTTACTCATCTAATCGATGAGATCATCAGTGTGATATATAAATATATATTCATACAAATATATTCAATATTATTTGTTGTAATATTTAATAATTAACCAGTCATCACTCTCGATGATAATCCATAGGTAAAATTTGTATATTTAGTGCTTATATTAATTTTAATTTTTACAATTTATATGTTGTCACATATTGTCTTAATATGTTTATATACTATGATTAAGTTTTAAATTAAATTATTGCAATGATTTAATAGAAATTGTTGGTTTTTAAATTAATTTGTTATTGATATTGAAAAAAAAATGTACGTGTTGTCGCCCTCTTTATGAGGTAGAGGTATTCCCAGCAAATGCATTAATTAGTAAGTAATTGGAGTAATTTTGGCCAAAGGAAAAATACTGCCGAAAACTTAATAAAAAGATCTATCAACTTAACGGACCCTCAATTTATTCCAGAAATTAAAACAATAGTATTTCAAAAACTAATAGACAATTTTTACCCTCTTAAGTTAATAAAAAGTCTTTGGCACAAAAACTTTAACCAAACTGGAATTACGATCCCTAATAAGAATAACTTAAATCCCCCTACTTATTTCTCGAGTTTAGTTTATATAAACGGCCTGTTGGAAAAGGTTACCAAACTTTTTAAGGAATTTGACTGCTTTAACCTCAAGATAGCACACAAACCTTCTAACAAGCGTCAAACCAATTTTATTCAAAATTGAAAGATCCGGTACCAATGGATGATGCAATGGACATCGTGTACCAAATACCTTGTGGTAATTGTGAAGGGGTGTATATAGGAGAAACCCGACAAACTTTGCGAAATCGCAAAGATCAACACCAGTCAGATGTTAAAGCCAAAAATGATAAAACCGCCCCGTCAACACTCTAGGAATATGAACCATGACTTTAAATTTGAAAACTCCAAAATTTTAAATAGAGAAAATAACAATAGAAAAATATTACTATTAGAAGCACTTTACATAACAAAAGAACAAAAAAATATAAACCATAAACAAGATTCTAGAGAACTGAACAAATATTACAGTGCCAATTTAAGATTTTCAAATTAAAAATTATTCCCGCCAAACTCGCTGGGTAATCATATGATTGAATTATATTATCTATATTACCTTCCCAGTGGGTTACCGTTGATTTACTTATTCTTGTATGTTCGAAAACGTTTTTATTGCTATGCTAGTTTTATTCCATTACTGTTGACTGATTTCATTTTATTTATTTATTATCATTTGACGAAGGAATAGATATGTTCCTAATATAATTATCTTATTTGATATGTTCAAGACGTGAAAAGTTTTTGTATTCTCGCCAGTGTAATGAATATGCCTTGAGAGAGGGCGAAATATATTTAGTTTGAAGATGAGTTAAACCATTTTAAATTATTATTTCCTGTAAGTGTCTCAACCAATGAAGTAAGTAATTTTGGTTTTAATGATTAATTGTATAATTAATTAGATTCTGTTTTAAAAAATAATGGGAACTTGTTAGTATTACATATAAAATAATCAAGTAATTGTTGTAGCAATATGATATTATAGCATCAACATATTTATAATTATAATTTTATATATAATTATATGTAATATTATTATGTTTAGAGACTAAATTCGACAGGATGACTCTGATTTTGAGTAGAAACGTCTCATTTTAACACAAATAAAGTGATGGTTCTTATTTAAGAATAATTTCCTACACCTTCATTATCCATCTGATCTTCCTTTTTAATCTAAAAAAAATATATATTATAAAATATCCACTCACGTACATACTGGAAATGTGGGGGATTCATTCAGGATAGCTAAAAACCTTGGAATTGGATGCTAAATATAAAAAAATACAAAAATCTTCGTAAATGAATGGTTTATAATTAACAAAATACATCGTAAAAACACTTTCGAAAAATCTTCGTCGGCCATTATATACAATGTTATCAGTATCAATAACATGACTATCAATATATTAGGAGAATATATATCGATATCACAAACGCGAGTGTTCAAAGAGTCATCAGTTTTGTAGCGGTAGATTTAAGACTCGTCACACCAAGAACTCTGGTTCTGTTTATGCTCTGTCACAGTCCTTCTGTTAAAATCCCGGTCCTCAAATCTTCAGCACTTTTGTATACAAAAGTGTGATGTTCCTTAGTCCTAAAGCACATAGAAATAGATATCCCTTAGTCCTAAAATATTGTTAGACTAAGGGTTATAATCTCTCCTCTGTCCTTATATTCCTTTGTCTTAATGACTATTAAGACAATGGGATATTCAGTCTAATGTACATTTGGACTAAGGAACATCACCTTTTTTGTATTCAAAAGTGTGATCTTTATTACTATGTAAATATCGATATACAAGTAATAATCGATTAATCATATGAAAGGTACAACGTTTAGGAATAGAGATGATTAGTGTGACGTCATGAAGGCTTTCGAAAATTTAACTCAGTGTTTGTTGTGTTCCTTTTTCTTATCACCTCTTATCAAACCCATGTAAAATGAATGGGAGAATTTTCTCAACTTTTCAAATAATTAATTATTAAATTATTATTGATTAATAAGAGTTTTCACCCTTTGAAAATTATTGTACCAAGTCTTTTTTAACGAGTGTAACAAAGAAAACATTAAAAACTTTCGTTTCAGTTATTTAAAATGAGTATTTGTGTGAAGGGTCATATCATGGAAGAAGCTATTTGAGTTTTTAATCTTTATACTTGATTTTTTGTATTTCCTGGTGCCATAAAAATTCACAGGGTGTGTTCGTGTTCATATTGTGTGTCCGAAAATAAATTTTCCTCGAGTTTTGAAATTCAATGAAGTATACTCAGGAAACAGGACTTGTAGAAAGATAGTGATACTCAATCTGCCAGGTAATAAAAGATTATTTGCTAATAATATTTTGTTCCTGGTTACTTACAATGTGCATTATATTTCTCTGATGTTGGAACATAATATATACTATAAAATAGATCACTGACCAGCCTAGGAAAAAGACGTTGATGACGAGACAAAGACCAGACTGTTTTATTTATTTGTAATAATGAGTATGATAATATAAGATATGAGTGCGTCGCATGTATACTTGTTTAAAATTTTGATTAAAAAACTAATTTAATACATTAATTTAATATTACTTAAGTACTCTGACATACTTTTACGAAGAATAGCTTTGTCCTCTTAAATCCTCTGAAATTTTCATTACGCGCGAGGAGGTGGAAGACATAATATACAAACTAAAATAGAAAAACCATTTAAAAAATAAACAATAAATAAGAACGGACCCAAACGGTATCAATACATAAAACACACTCACAATAATACTTATATTTTAAACCACTAGAAAGGCCATTTTTAATGTTTTCTTATCTTACATTGTTAATAGACTTAGTATAATAACATTCAAAGGTTGAAAAGTCTTAGAAATCAGTAATAATTTAATAATTAATTATTTAAAAAGTTAAGAAAATTCTCCCATTCATTTTACGTGGGATTGATAACAGGTGATAAGGAAAAGGAACACAACAAACCGAATCGAATAAATTATCGAAAGCTTACGCCATCTTGTGACGTCATTACTAATCATCTCTATAGCGTATGTATGCGAGTGTTCTTGTCTGCTGGATTTAAGAAAACTCAATTTATTCTACTTTATAAAGAAAAATACGAAGAATTGTTTTGTTTACATGATGAGTTATAACATCGCGCCATCACAATTATACAATATTCATTGAATTGTTTTTATTATTCTATAATTTTATGCTACTATTATTTTGTTTTACGTGTTTATACCCCCAGTTTTGAGGTTTTAAGCTGTCCTGAGTGAACCCCCCTCCCTTATAAACCCCTATGTTCCCAACATTTCCCTTATGTAAGCGAGAGGATATTTTATATATATTTTTTAAAAAAACTATTAATTTTATCGAAACTTTACCAGGTTAAAAGCTGTTAAATTGTGAAAAGGAACAGTTTAAAAAAAAAAAAACGAAGTCAATCGGACAATTATAAATAAGTGGGTGAACAAGAACAAGTGCAAATTTACCCAAATAAAGAAAATCTACAATATTAATTCACATAATATATAAGTGGGTACAAGCACACTGCTCTAATTTATTTCCATTTATTAAGAGTATACATATATAAATATTACATAACAACAAAACATTCATAAAAACATATACAAGGTATTATAAATATTACATTTTTTTTTCTCTTTTTTTTTTTAACTCTTAAATCAGCACATGCTGTGGAAAGTTTCGAATTCAGCCTTCTATTGTATATATAATCCTAATTATAACTAATCTTATTTTAATACAACATTATTACTATTATAGTATAAATATTATTTTAATTAATTTAATTTTATTTTATTCATTAATTTTTTTGTTAGTTTTATTTATTTATTTAATTATTATTATTATTATTTTTTTTTTTTTTATTTTTTTTTTTTTTTACTAATTTATTTATTTATTTACATGAATAACATCAATATAAAATCAAAATTAGTAAAGGATATGCTGATTGTTAATAGCAAGAAATTCACTTGGGATGAACAACAAGGCTTAATACATAACGGACAGAATGGAATAGCCGTGTTGAAGGAGATCAGTGGATATGATGCATCAGTTCTGATAACAGAATAAAAAGGGGGAAGGTATAATGCATAGCCATTAAAGGAAGAAAATAAAAACGTACAGAAACATGAAATATACACGTATAATTGCCGAACCTTAAAAGATCAAAATAAGATTACTGAACTAATGCAAGAGCTAAAACCTATAGACTGGACGCTAATCGGATTAGAGGAAATGAGAAGAAACGGAGAAGGATGCATAATAATGGATGATGGGGCAAGGATGTATTATAACGGCAGTGGCAGTGTTGGAGTTACGGGATTTATTGTAAATCACACAATCGCAAATGAGATTACAAAATTCAAAACTTATGCACCCAGAATTTCAAAGATTATATGGAAACCAGCATCAAGAAAAAAAGGAAGAATAAAAATCATTCAAATCTATGCACCCACGAGCACATCAACTGATGAGGAGATCAACCGATTTTATGATAATCTGCAGCTGGCGTTAGAAGACGTTTCTTGTAGCCAAACTTTGATAATTGGGGATTGGAATGCTATTGTAGGTTTGAAGGAAGCAGAGGACGAAGAGGTAACAGGTAATTATGGAAGTGGAAAAAGAAATGAGAGAGGAACCAAAATGGTGGAATTTGCATTATCAAATCAATTATTTATTATGAACACATACTTCAAAAAGAAAACGACTGATAGGTGGTCGTGGATAAGTCCAGATGGCAAGAAAAAAATGAAATTGATTTCATTGTGAGCTCAGATAGGAAATTAATATTGGATGTAGAAGTTGAGAAAAGAATAAATACAGGAAGTGATCACAGAGAGCAGTAAAGGTGGTAATAGATGTGGAAAAAAACGACGCTGGAGATATATTAGAAAAAATAAAATTAGTTTAAAATTTCTACAAGATAATAAATATGAAGAAATACTGAAAGAAAAATTACAGCTCGAAGGAGATACAGAAGATATAAATATAAGAGGAACCATACACTGGTGAGAGCAATTAATGATGCAACTAAAGAAATATGTAGAAATATGTGAAATGGAAAATAATAGAAACAGAAATAGAAAACACAGAATACCTAGGGAAGTTAAAAAATTAATGAAAAAAAGGAGGAGGGTGAAGATGAAAGATAGCAACAAAGAAGAATTCAACCAGATATCAAAACTAATCAGATCGGAATTAAAAAAATGGTTAGAAGAGAAGAAGATAAATGAAATAACCAGAGCTATAGAGAATGGTAAAAGCTTAAGACAATGCTGGGGACCCGAAGGAAGACAGGATAAAATAATCACGGGAATGAAAGACAGCGAAGGAGTAATGCAAAGAGATAAGAAAGAGATTCTCTGCATAATTTATGATTTCTATAAAAACCTGTATAGCATGCCAAAAAATGAAATGATAAAGAATAACAAACGAAATGAAGAAGCAGATCAGGAAAGGGGGAGTAGTGGTAAGACCGTAAAGTGCAACAATGTAGAAATACTGAATAGTGAAACTAGAAATGTAATTAAAAAGCTAAAATCGGGAAAGGCAGGCGGAATAGACAGAATAGTTAATGAACAGGTGAAAGCAGGAGGAGAGAAGCTGGCAAAGGAATTGACTGATCTGTTTAATCGATGTTTAAAACTAGCAGAGATCCCAGATGACTGGATGAGATCTGAACTATTACTTCTCTTCAAAAAGGGCGATAGAGTAGACATCAGAAATTACAGGCCCATAAATCTACTTTCGGTGATTTATAAAACATTCATGGGAGTAATTACAGAGAGGATAAACCAAAATTAGATTTTAACTCACCAATAGATGCATGTTGGTTTCAAAAAAGGTTTTTCAACTAACGACGCCATTTATTTAATACAGCAAATGATATCCAAGTCTCAGAAATATAATTTTGAAATGTGCTTATTGTTTATAGACTTCGAGAAAGCTTTCGACAGTGTATACCATGAAGTGCTCACCGAAGGCCTAGTAAGAAATGGCATTGAACAAGAACAAGAATATATAAACCTGTTTAAAAGTATATATACGGGATCGGACATGATAGTATCTTTCCAAGGAGGAAAGAAGAACGTGCCACGTGCCACTTAGGAAAGGAATTAGGCAAGGGGATGTGCCATCAGCTAAGCTATTTGGGATGAGCATGGAAAATGCATTTCAAAACTTAAATTGGAAAGAATATGGAGTTAACATTAATGGAGAAAGGTTAAATAATATTTAGTTTGCAGACGATGTTGTGTTAATAGGCAAGTCGGTAGAGGAAATAAATTGCATGGTGAGGGATTTAGTGAAAGAAACAAAAAAATTGATAGGTCTGAAGGTAAATACAAACAAAACAAAATTAATGGTAATATGGTAAAGAAAACGAAGGCCAAGTTTATATCAAAGAAGAGGCAGTAGAGGCAACGGATCAAATGATATATTTAGGGCAACTGATTTCAAAGGAGGAAGGCATCACTAAAGAAATCACAAGAAAATCCTTCTATGTTATTGAAAGCTATGTTATGTTTATTGAAAGCTCTCCATCCTAAACCAATCCGGTTTAGGATGGAGAGCTTTCAATAAACATAGGATGTTGTACAGATCGGAGGTAGACATAAAAGAGAATGTCAAGCTATGGAAGAGTACTGTGAAGCCTGGAGCCTGCGAGACATGGAGTCTTAATAAAACTAATATAAATAGATTAAGGATAGGAGTGTGAAGGAAGAGGGCAAGAAGCTAAAAATAACAAGAAGTGACAAGATGAGTAACAAGTGGATACATGAAAAGACTAACATGGGAGACATAGCTGAAGATGCAATAAGAAGAAAATGGAAGTAGGCAGGGCATGTAGTAAGGACCAACGATGAAAGATGGACAAAAAAGTTATGGAATGGACACCGAGAGAATGGAACAGGAAGAGAGGAAGACCGAAAACAGGATGGGATAAGGAAATGAGAGCATGTTGTGGAGAAGCAACATGGAGAAGAGTAGCATTGGAGAGATCGGAATGGAGGAGGATGAGTCAAGTGTACTGCGAGGAATGGTTGCACACTGCTCTAATACCACTACAAAAATATACATCATGCTTTCCTACTTTTTAAAAAAACTGATGTACCAAAATATTACTTCTTACTTACTTAATGCGTTAGTCTTGTCAAACTGCTCTAGACTCCAGACTTATCTTACTATGCTAATCACATCTACTTTCGCTACCCTTATCTATCTTCTAGGAAAATTAAAGATTTTCCTACTCTGCGTCTATTACAGTCCACCGACAGTGCTTGAAGGCACATGCTGTACTTGTCAATCACACTCTGACATTCATGATTTACATATTTCATGAATTAATTTTAATTCGGTACGGAGATGGCTAACTAGTGAATAAGTCGAGATGGAAGCTGAAGATTGGAGTGCCCTGTACGACCTTGTGAAGTAGGTGCATATATATAGGTATAATACCTAATGTTACATACCTTATCAATTCGATCCAAATCGTAAGTTGAATTAATGTCCGCACTGATTCCAACTCTTCCTTTGCCCAAGTTTGAGATGGTCATTTTCTCAAAAAGTTTTTCCACATTGTTCACTTCGCAGTTTTTAAACTCTTTTATGACGATTCTTGTTTCAACTCTCTTTTTCTGCAAATAAAAGTATATTAAATAGTCTGTCAATTAGTGCGGCACATAGCCTCCTTGCGTACCATCAATGCACAAATGATCACATAAGTCTCTATACAATAAAGCAATATGGATATTTAAAAATATCGATGTTGCATAACGCATATACAAGGACGTGAGCATTAAGAAAATAATAAACCCCTCATGTCTTAAACGAATTTCTGCCTCATAAATTTTGAATTAGGAGACGAAATAAAAAGGTTTTTTAGAACGATCATTATGATATCATACATGATATTATGATTTAACTTAATAATTAAAAACTTTTATTTCAGCTCTCAATTATTGATAGCATCCTCTCCTCTACTTTCACACTCTCATATACTATAACTAAACAATGATCCCCAAATCAAAATATTTGAAATGATCCCTCTTACGATTGAATTATACGAGTATAAGGCTTCATCAAATTAGCCCTTTGCTTCCTCAAAAAAAAAAAAAAAGAACATGGTAATCATCAGTGGGTCCAATACCTAACTATCTACCAATCCTGAGCAAAATCGGTTCATTAGACCTTGATAAATTGATGCTTGGCGGATTTTTACGTTTTCGCATGAGCAGCGGCTACTCCAAATCTAATTACCATGGCATCCATAAGGGTTTATATAGGGCATAACTTGCACAATCCCTGAAAATTTAATCGAAATCGGATGAAAATTGTGGAAGTTATGCTTGTGACAAGGATCTAACTTTGCGCATGCGCAGTTGCTTTGACTGATCCGACAATGATAAAATTTATATGGCATCATCATAAGTTTTGATCCTCGCTAGAAATTGAAGTTTAGAGGATTTTACGTTTAAAAAAATTTGTAGCATGAGACTCTCACGCATTGGAAGTGAAACTTAAGCTCTAGAAACAGTTGCTTTTATGTTCCCCCCTACATAATAATATAATATAATTGTACAAATATGACAGATTTATAATTAAAATTTTAAATTGTTTCTAGAAGAAGCACGTAACTCAATTTTCCTCGTATATCAAATCAAATAGCTCCATTAATAGACTATTTCATTGAAATGAGGATTTGTTGGTTCCATAAAGAAAACTCTAGAATTGTTATTACTTAGATTTAATTAATAATGAAATAGCACAATAAATCTTATTTAAGTAATGCATATTATATAAATCATTTATTAAATACGCAACATACATATTTATAAACAAGATTTTACAATGCCGCCACAGTCAGATAATTTCTCAAAGAAACATAATTTCAATTAATAAAATATTTTCATAAAAATGTTGGCGAAGAAATGAAGAAAAAACATGAAAACAACATTTATACTAGGCATCGCGTGGCTCTATCATTGAAGCGAGCGTATAGTAATAAATATGTATTGAATATTGAAAAAAAAATTATTGTGAATCATGATGAGTTGATAGATAATGAGTCTGGTAGTAGTGCAGCGGCTATTAGTAAGGGAACCACCCCGCATTCTTACTATTCCTCTAACCGCACATCTCTATTTCAATATTTATAATTTGTATCTCTTTGCTACAAACAAACTACTGCATGTATCAAATTGAAATTTTGCATGCCTGTTTCAATTGTGCATCAGATGGTGTCTATCAAGTTTTATTAAAATCGTTACGTTAGAACGTAAGATATCGGTAAAAAGGTTGTTTTCTCTATTTTAAACGTTTAGGCCCGCTTTAATAGTTTTAGCGATCTTTATTAATTCATAGCGGTGTCGCTGTTGGTTTTACTAAAAAATGTTATTTGAAAAAAATGTTCGTCTCATCGAATAGATGATGATAGAATCTTTTCCCGTCCTGAAATTCCAATTTAATTTTTAAACCTCTCGTTTACGCGAGCGTTGCGCGCGAACTCTTGGACGGATCACGCTGTCCAACGAACTTAGCCTGAGTATTAGTAAGAGGATCATGTATACCAAATTTCAACTAAATCGGAAACTTTTAAGTTTCACTTAAATAAAAAATCCCCTCCGCATAAGTGACCACAATGCTTCCGCTACCTTGTTAGCCTCGGAGTCAATAAATAGTTAAAAAATACTTCGTAATATGCTTTCATACATGCAATATTCAGAATGTTATAAAAATATACAAGCAGGCCAACATTTAGTATTTCTTCCAATACTGGCAATTTGATCAAATGCGTCCGTACTTCCTTCCGTGTACTCCCTTAACGATGATCCATCATTTAAGAGAATAAAAAGTGTGGTTTATCTCTGTTGGGGCACCTAGGTAGTAGAAATCTTGGGGTCTTATAAATTATCTTCTAATACTATTATAGCCTCTCTAAAAGGCCAACCAACGGACGCCTATATAATACAGCGAGAATGTCTTGCAAGTATTTTCCTACTTCTCTAGCTACCTTGTAGCTCTACTACTCTAACTTGGGTCTCAAATCCCCCTCCCCACTTATATTTTAAGAGGAAAAGAAACCAAAATCTTCTTCCGCTTACAAGTATGTAATAGTAAAGATAATCTTAAATTATAATCCAAGATCAATTAAATAGAATTAGAGTTTGACTTTTTTTTCCCCCGTACATACTGTGTAAAAAGATATAGATGTAGTGAAAAAGATTAAAATTTTTTGAATTAGAATTTCATCTTCTGAGGTTAAGCCCTGCTTGAATTGAAAGTATGTATATTAGTCATAATAAATATTAGTTTAAAAATATCAAGTAGTCTTGGAAATTTACAAAAACGTTATTTTTTCACTAGTAATATAGTGCTTTTCCTCTAGAAGATACGACAAAATTGTATTAAAAAAAAGGTGGTCAGAGAGAAAAACGGAATAAGAATACAAAATTTGATGTACATCCATCCACCTAATTTGATATATCGCATTATTTACAATTTTTTTGAATTGTTGAAAATATTGAAAAATTTCGTTAGGACAAGTTCTTACAAAATTGATAAATTATGCAAGTGCAAAATGTATTAGTTTACTTTCATTCATCTGTTATGACATTTAGATAATAATTAAAAGAATAATAAAAATAACAAACACAAACAATTCACGATTATAGTTATTTATGTTACTAGGCAGCAAAATGGAATTTTGCTGACAAGTTTTTAAGTTTTAGTTCCGAGCCGAAGGTGAGGACAGGCTAAACAAATTTTCTGATGAGGCGAAGCCGAGTCAGGAAAATTACATTCTTAAATGTTAATTACCTGCTAAGGTGTAACCGAAGCAGGTAATCTTTAAACGAGTCAGGAATGTTTACTTTGCTGCATAGTTACATACAATATTTCATCTACTAACGGCAGAAGAATTACACTAATTATTATATTCCCTTTTTAATATGTAAAAGATTAAAGAAATGAAAGTTGTAAAAAAACGGAAGTTTGAGTCATCAAGAAAACAAAACAAAGGTAAAACGAATTCAGTGTTGCCACTTTTTTTTATTAACAGCTATTCTTTATCTCAATTTTTAAATAATCACTGTAAAATAATAAAATTTGTTTTATTACTATAATTATTAAAGTTATTTTCAAAAAAGATATAAATATTTAGCAGAATATAACGCTTAAATATTTAAAAATGAACAATGCGGGAGAGTTCATAACCTGCGATGTAGTAACCTTTTTTTTAGTAAAATTTCTTAACATATTGCAGCCTGTTTGTTATTTTGCTGACACTTTATTATTTTGCTAAAATAAAATTGAAACAAAAAATGAAATAGGTGTAGTATACAAAATAGAATGTAATGAATGTCCAAAAGTATATATAGGCAAAACTAGGCAACTGATCAAAATAGAATTAACCAGCACATTTCAGATGTAAAAAACAAGACCGAAAAAACTGCCCTTTCACAACATGCAAGAAATTTAAACCATAAAATAAATTTTGAAGAAGCAAAAATAATAGGAAAGTCAAAAAATACACCCGGTGTTCCAAGTAAATATTGTTAAGACGATTTAATTATAATTCTATACAACAAATAAATTAAATAACCGTTGTTACGCAGGGCCTAATAGACACCTGCCTTATCTGCCTGATTAGTAATTCGGCACTGACCATACATATTAGTAGGGGACCACTTGACCACTACCTAATAAGAATTAATTAATATGTAATACATTACCACACATTATGTACAATTATAGCAAACTTTCGACTTGTTACGAATTTATAGTTAGCTTATCTTAATAAAATTGAAGTAGCTCTAAGTATATCGACAAGTTATAATTTTAAAATAATTCTACCTGTGAGTTGGAAGCCGCGTCTGTTGATATTAACACCATCAACTGAAGTAATGCTAATACAATCATCGTGTTACCTAAATACGATGATGTATCTGACTCAATTTCTGCTAGTTTATGAAGTGAAATAATGTAACATAGATTCATATTTGCTTTTCACATAACGGCTAACTAAAAATGTTTTGAATGGATAAATATATACATTGTAAAGAATTGTTAGATGTCATCATAACAATGAGGTGATTAACATGGTAATGTTCGCACAAGTTTAACATCTATATTGAGTAAAATAATGCATTTTGTTTTACTTATACTAAAATATATATTACCATTGTGCAGTTCGTACTGATATCTGTAATTACAATCTATATATACTAATGTTGGAGCATAACTCGTCATTACTACTTGTTTAAAAGGACACTTAATAATAAAATATGTATGATAATAAGCCGCGGCAAGAGCTAGTTAGTTAGAAATGTACAGTTATGATATGACCATGACTACAACAAGCAATCACCAAATTTTCCAATGACCCCTGCCATCTCAAGTGTTGTTAAAACAAAAGTTCACTTGACCCATTCTTTCCTTTATAAACAAGACCCGATGAGGAATACCAATAAAAATCTTTTGTTTTGGCATAGAAGGAAATTTAAATTTACTGTATTCACTGGGGATTAAGATCTTCTTTGTGGACATTTCCTTGAAGGTCACGATGCTCAACAAAGCCGGTATTTTTAAATTTATTTTTAATAAAAGAAGATTTTAAAACCTTTGGTATGTCATTCTCATCCCTGATTTATTTATTAAATGTCAAAGTGCCTTTTCTGTCAGGACCTAGCGGAATCGCTGAAATGACAGTTTGTTATACAGGGAGACTAGCGATATATGTGAAAAAATGAAGTAGGTTGTTCTAAGCCTCAAGGGCTACAAAAAACACTATATAAACCATGGGTCAAATCTTAACCGTTCCCCCACAAAATCAAATTTCATGATTTCTTTTTAGATTACATACCTTTGCTCATAAAAATGCTTATTGCACCAAAAGTATAAAAGCTAGAATAAAATGTTTGGCACCATTGTAAAGCTGACAAGATTTCCTATAAGAAAAATGTATTTTCATGCCTTTAAATTACATGAAAAAAATTGTATACAAATTTTATTTTTAAGAAAAAAAAATTTAAAATATTTTTTTTGAGGTCCCATATCTTGGTAAAGAACCGAGCTCAAACTATTCGGACTACAGGAAAAACTTCCTTATTGACTAACGTTTCGTTCAATATTAATATTATTACCCATTCATAAGGCAGAATTTTTAGTAAACTTCGTTGAAAGTGAAAAAGAAACATGTTTATTGTTGCTATTGTTGACACAAAGATGAGTATACTAAACCAACCTTGCAGGTGTTTTAATTATTTACTCGCCTTAAGTCAAGAATTGCAACAATAAACACGTTTTTTTTTGTACTTTGTACGTTTTTTTGTACTTGTTTTTGACGGGTTTCAAATTTGTTATTTTTATAAATAAGAGAAGAAAACAGGAAATATATCGATTATATTATTTATATTATTTCAAATATATCGATGGCACGGTTTAGATTTGGTGTTGGGGAGATCCGTTGTACAAAGCTTTGTCCTTTTAGGGATCAGCTCTCTAGACTCTAGATAGTTATCATTTAAATGAAGTAAATAAATTCGGAACTATTTTTATAACATTATAACATTATATATTATATAACAATAACAATTATATTATCAACATTACATACGATTCAACAAAAAATTTAAAAACGTAGTATATAAAAAGTTATTTTTATCTTGAAATTATTCTATTTTAGCTTCACAATTAATTAATTAAGAAAATATCAATCCCATGGCTTGAAAATATCATTCATTGGCAATTTTTGTAAATTCCCTACACACATTTTGATTGTGCTGAAGGAGAATATTGGCAATGGCCAATGCAATTCTTAGTTTATTCATACTATTGTCCAGGGACCCCATTGACCACGAATCCTTAATAAACAGGTAATAACGATGAGTTAACCTACTGATTATTACTTAGATTGTAATCACAGATAACTGTACATTCTGCACAATGATAATGTACAAGTAAAACAAGCTACATTATTTTACTCAATAGATGTTAAACTTGTGAGAACATTACGATGTTAATCACCTCATGCTGATGGTATCTAATAGTACTTTACAATATACGTATATTCTTTTTCATCTAATACATTCGCTAGTTAGCGGTTTAAAAAATGTAACAGAAAATATGAAATTATGTTACATTATTTCACTTTTTTAAACTAGTAGAAAAATAGGCATTTATTTTAGTTTATTGTAATCCAAAAATACTTTGGTAACAGGATGATTTTATTAGCATTACTTCAGTTGATGGTATTAATATTGACAGACTCGGCTTCCAGCTCACAGGTAGAATTATTTGAAAATTTTTACAGGTCTATTTAGTAAGAAGTACGTAAATTTTATTTTGATAAGCTAACAATAAATTCTTAGTAAAGTCGAAATTTAGGTAAATAGGCACTTGCCTCCAGGTCCCATGCTTCCTAGGGACCCCGAGTAAAAACGCTTCTTCATTTAATTTTTTTTGTGTTTTTATAATTAAGTCGGTCAAATAATATGTACTTAGTTGGCAAACATATAATTTTATTCTATAACCTATATTTGTGTTAACCACTGCAACTGATATTCCATACATAACAGTTTTTGTAACAGAAAATATACTATTTTAATCTGGTTAACAAAAAATTCAAAGCTATTTCTGTAATCATTTCTATTAGGACTAAATACTAGTAATTCAAATTTTTATGTTTTAGGTAGTATTCTTACTACGGAAAGATTTTTTTTTTAAATTTAAATCAAATTATAATTATCCTTAATTGCGGGAGACATACAGAGAAAAATAGACCCCAGTACCGGGATTTGAACTACGGTGATACGGCCTGGTTTGTGGAGGGCCGTGTCACGGGGGTGATGATGGTCCTGCAAAGGACCGTTGGGCCTGGTAGGTCGGAGGCCAAGGTGGCGAAGGTGCTGGTGGTCCTGGAAAGGACCGTTTGGGTGTCGATGAGGGTCAGGGTCTCAAGTCAAAGACAACACGGTGTGAGCTTGAGGTCTGGGCGACTGGAGTGGCAGAAGAGTGGTGGAGTTCGGGTGGCCTCTGAGCTTTGATGAAGCTCAGGAGGAGGTCTCTGAGCTTGGAAGAAGCTCAGGACGGATCTATCTTCTGCCTCGCTGGGCAGGGTATATATAGGAATTCAATAGGCGAAAGAGAGGGGCAAGGACCAATGAGAGAGCTCGGGACGGGAAAAGCTCGCTTCTCATTGGCCCGGCCTATTGAATGATGGTTTAACAAAACTAGGTGTTTTCTGGCTTGAGTCGGGCGGTATCAACGGGCCTCCTATATATCCGTTACAGGCGCTCTTACCAACTAAGCTATACTGGAGAATGATTTTCTCTGACGATACCGATACCAAGTCCCTAATCCATGCTTTCAATCTTTTCTACAAGTCTAGCAAGCCATATACAAATACAAGTAGTTCTGTGAAAAGTAGACCTCGCTTCCGAAACGTAATAATTGAAAAAATAGTTGCACTTACTTGTAGTTATATAATTTGCAATGTTTGTATGTATGTATGTATTTATGTTCGGGCCAAATCTTGCATCTGAATTTTAACGCAGTTATCCTCAGCCTCAGCCGATTGTATTGAAATTTTGCATACACGTTTAGTTTAGATGAGAATGCATGGCTAGCTAAGTGAGGTCATTATAAATCCAATATGGTGGACAGCCCAAGATAGTGGACTAGTTATTTTTTAACCACGCCTATGATATAGGTGTCAAATGAAAGGGTTTGCTGAGAAGAATAAAAAAAAATGCCTACACTCTAAATCCAATATTGTGGATGGCCCAAGATAAATGCTTGTTTTCAATTTGTTTTACTATTAATTTAATTATTAAAAAATTCTAAAATGTTGTGTTTGTAAAAACGAATTTAACTATATTGTATAAGTAGATAGCTGGAAAAATCGTGAAAAAGTAGTTTTAAACGCGGACTGTGTCAAACTTCAAGAAAATAAAAAAAAATAATTCATAAAGAATAATCTATCTACGTCGATTTGTATGACTTCAAACAACATCTGTGTCATATTTGAAGAAAATGGAACAAGTTTGGTCGTAACCGCGTAACAAACGGTCTAGTCTAGAGAAGAGAAGTTGAAACATAGACCTCACTGCGCTCGATCAATTATTTTTGTTCCTCGACCCGGTAGGTAGTAAAGGGTTCGACTAAACCAAGTGAAGTATCATTTTTCTTATCTTTCTTCACTCTGACAGTGAAATATGTAAATGATAGTTGCATGAAATATGTAAGTAATAGTTAAACACTAATTAAGAGCCTTTTACTAATATTTACAGAAAAAGAGAGTCGAAAAAAGGATCGTTATAAAAGAGTTAAAAAACTGTGAAGAAAACTTTGCAGAATGTCTTGTTGAGAATATGACCATATCGAACCTGGGCAAAGGAAGAGTTGGAATCAGTGCCGACCTTAACTCAACTTACGATTTCGACAATATTGATAAGGTATGTAAACGTATTATATAATATGTACCTACTCTATAAGTTAAGACGGAAAATATGTACTTGGGCTTGAACACCCACTTATTTCTAAGTGTCCGATTGACTTTTTCCTTAATGCATTTTGGAGGGAAATCAAGGTTTCCTTGTTTACTCATATTTTTCATTCCTCTATTGTAATATTTTTTTATTAAGAGTTCGGATCAATATGTACTTAAAAACCTGAAAATGTGCATTTAAAAAGTGCGAAAATATACACTTACAATGCAATTATCCCAATTATAGTAGTTATTCCAAATATGTAATGTCTAATAAGCATCTATATTTTGAATAATGCTGTCTAAAGTGCTCTACAAGGATTTGAAATACCCAAAAACCTTACATTTGAAGGTTAGGCATGAGAATATACAAGAATAATCACAAAAGTAGAATTATTGACTACACTTTTAAAAAAGAATTATATTTACATATTGTACATATTAACGGGTAGGTGCACCATTGGTCCAGCCCGGATTACGTTGGAGAACTGCATCTATTTTTGTCGAAGTCATTCCCCAATTGAACCTGGCCAACCTCCCTTTTCCTTAAGTCCCTTGAAGAGAACTATAGCCTTTGAAAACTCTATGCCACGAGTCTAGTCCCGTCTTTTCAAAATTTGAAAGGTCCCCGAAATGGACTTCGATGAATGCCAACCTTTGTGTCACTTGGCGGTTTTTAAAGGCGCTCTTCGTCTTAGGGATGGCCAAATTAGTCGAACTGTGAAGGTAACCGCACGTGTTGAACATTCATTGGGGGTAACGAAACCACTCAAGATGAAATCCGATAATAAGGGCAGCAGTCTATGAATCGTCCCCAGTAGCTTTATCTTTATCCGGGATTAAGTAAAAAAAAGAGCAAGCCTACTTAGGGTACCAACCAGGTTTTCCAGTAGGTACTGGTAAACCCCTTTTCCTAACAGGTAATTAGACAGAGGGTTAAGTGCTCCTTTATAGACAGTGAATAATCTATAATCCTCAAGAGGTACATTCAAAATATATGTGTAACTAAATCATAAAATATGCACTTTTGTGTAAATTCCTCTAGAGAAGTGTAATATTTATGTGAAAATGCCAAATATATGCAATAAAATGCACATTCACCATACGCCGGAAATAGGCAATTATATGCGTTAAGCCCAAAATATGCATTTTAAATTTGAATTTTTAGAGGCCTAGTTCCTTCCAAACATCATAATTCGAGAAGAAAAATCACTCATGGCAATAAAAATTATCTGCATTATATGAAAAATCCAATGCAACTCTATTGATTACCCTGAGCGTTTTTATTTATGAATTTTCCGAATTTTTCCCGAGCCTTCTGTTTTGCATCCTTGTCTAATACTTTTACTCTCGTACTTAGCTGTTTATATGCCTAGAAGTCTTGTTGTAACTTGGTTGGCAAATATATTTTCCATTTTTCTTTCTTTAGTTTGACTTCATTCTTGATTTGTACTGTCCAACATCTAGTCACGACTCTTTTCTTGATGCCTTTTAATGTCTTTGAAATTCGTCCATGTTTTCTACAGATCTTCCTCATTCTGCCACTGGCCTAATATATGAAGCTAGTTTTTCTTGGAAAGCATTCTGCATTTCAGGATCTTCCAGTTTATAAGAACTCATTGATTTATATGACTCACTATTGATGACACCGTACTTTATCCGCAACAGACTTAACGTTAGCGAAACAATATTTGGGTAGCCGTTTCTGTGGAGAGAAGCTTTTCTCCACAAGAAAAGTTTAAGAAGATTGTAGAAGTACCTAAGGAATACCTCCTCGGAAAGTAGGCTGATAATGGACTAGCGCTGCTTTCGATCGAAAGCAACATCAGCAGCATGTCTTTGTCGATCCACAGAGACATTAAAATAAACGATGAATAAGTTCTTGATATAACTTTTCTAGTGTACCAAGAAATCTCTTTTGTAAACTAATAGGTAGACTCATTTTACCTATATTTGAATTTTGTAGCCATTTTTGTAGTCTTTTTGAAGCCAAAAAGAAAAAATATACATTCTTTTCAACAGAAAAGAATGTATATTTTTTATTTTTTCTGAAGTAAACATTTCACAACAGAAAAATATTTACTTTGATTAAAAAGCTTCAAAAAACATTAAATGTAGGCCCATTGCTTTATTATACTATACTAATTCATAAATTCATAAGTTACTAAACTGGTATGGGGCTAAGGATTGGCTACAGTAATTCTTATTCAGTTTTTCAGACATTTTTAATATTTAGTTTTTATATCAGCCTTAGGTTTGGTCCTGATTCAACTCAGAGTTCAACTGGTAAAATAAAACAAATAATAAAGTAATATGTTGTTTATTGTGAATTATAAGTTGGTATTTATAATTATGATTTTGGATATTATTTTGTAATCCAAGGAAACATTGTTACAAATCACAACATATTGTATCCATTCTATTTTTAGGCACTGTTTTAAAGAGACATTTGCTTTAATTTGAGCTTTCATTAGTTTTATTTTTGGGCTAAACCTTATAAAAAAAAGAAAAGTTTTTGAGAAGAAAGAATACTAAAATTTTTATCAAAACTATGTTTAAATCAATTTTTTCAGAGACTTTTCAAAAGTTTTCAAGGCGAGGGCCCCTTACCCCGGACCCCCCCCCCCCCCCACCCTGTTCCTCTGAGGGGTATTCCATACTCCCACACCCCCCGGTTGTGTCAACCCTCTCCCCCTTACAAACCTAAATCCTGGCCCCCTCCGAAATTTAAACCTATATACGGTCTGGGTGAACACCCGGCCGAGTCTGGTCCGGACTCCAGGTGGAACAGATGTACAATGAGGGGCATGATTCAGGCCTCAGGGCACACGACGCCCAAATCTGTTATCTGAACATAAAATAACTGTAAAAAATTAATTATAGGTGGTAATAGAAGTGAATAAATGTAAAGGATCTATAAAGGAGAAATGCGAGTTCTTCATGACAGTCCCATTTGAAGATGGCTGTAAAATGGTCAAGCTTAAAGGTCAGCTTTGGTCTCCTGTCACATTAGGCTTCAAACCCCCTCTCACCTGCCCCATTAAAAAGGTAATGTAAAATTTATATTATTTATAGTTTTATTGTCTTAAATTCTGTGTAAAACATTAATAAAAACAAAAATGAACTTTTGTCAATTCATTTCATGGATTTGTATTTTCTCGTCATTTTATGACGATTAACTTAGCTGTTTTAAACATTTTTTTTTTTAAATATTTAATAAGCCCTTTTAATTATTTATGATGTTATTGACAATCATGATGAAGAAAAAAGGTGATATAAAAAAAAATAAGTATAGTGGTGATAACCTATCAAGTGACAAAATATCAATTATTTATCACAATGCAGTAGTTTAGAATTTTTTAACGCTTGAAAGTGTCGCCTTCTACCATCGATATTTGAACAACACATTAAAGCGAGGGTTTGGTTTACGCTACCTCCACCCCTTCTTATAACCTCTTTATAAATGTATCCCCAATTCCTTGAGGAGCCGCATGTAGGTATAGAGTGATTGGGCCCACAAAAGGGACCAGGAAAGGAGCAGTTCCGTTTTACATTTAAAAGAGATAATCTTAAAAAAAAAAAAAAAACGTAAGACATTCCACTTATGTTACATAATATTGATAATTTGATAAAACTATTTCATATTTTTATATATATATTATTTTAATTTTTGAAAACAGTATCTCAAAATGAATCGCCCTTTATAAGTAACTAATCCCCAAAATCAACATTTTATTACACTGCATCCCCAAAATTTTTATCTATAATCAATGTATCGCATAGAGTATATTATATATTTTTTTTTTCCAGGGAATTTACAGGTTAAGAAATGCCGAGTTTAAAGTGGAACATTTAAAAGTGTTTAATCTAGGTTCTTTTTTTGATCAATACTCATGGATTATCAAAGTGAAGATCTTCAAAGGGAACCGTCTTCTATACTGCCTTCAGGTTGGAGCCGATATCATCTCTGTCAGGGTTTAATCACCATTAAATCCACTGATTAGTAATAACGTAATGATTTAGGTACTCGTGCACTTTTGCGTAGTATTTAATTTGGAAACTCAAGAAGAAGTTCTTATACCTCCTACTGCCCTCGAGATTACGTATGCTGTATCTATACAGATAAATACGAGCTGGGTCGTTTTCAAATAAATATGGGCATTTGGCTTTTTCTAAATGCCGAAAAATAAAAAAATAAATGTTAGAAAATTTCGACATTTTTGATACACCCTGGTCCCTTTACTATCCTAATTATGTTTTCGGGCAATTATACGCGAGTTCTATGTATCCTGATTTTTTTAACGTTTTTTTTTGTATTTAAAGTCGTAATTTTTTTGTCACAAACGTTACCATTGAAAACTGCACTATTTAATACTTACCTCAGTTTTCCTGCAGTAATAATCGTTCTAAATGAGCAATTTAATCACTTAACGTGTAAGGTACCCTCATTTATTCAACTTTATTGGTAAAATGTAAAAAATTACCAACATGTGTCACATACGTTACCTACAATATTAGAAAAGTTCCAATATTTTTAGTTTCAAAGCTGATAATTTTAAAGTAATAAGCTGTAATTGTTATAAAACCATATTTTAAACAAAACAATATACTTCCTTGCATAAATTATTAGTAAAAGAAAGTTTCTGAAGAAAAATAAATTCATATATTTGAGTAACGTACGTGACATAGGAAAATAATTTGCATTGGGAAAATAAAAATGTAAAATACACCAATGAAAAAATCTCATTTTTTTAAATATTATATATTTATATATGACTTAAATATATTTTTAAGAAAACTCATTGCACTTTGACCATTGCAAAAAGAATCGATTTTACGCAAAATAATAGAAATGACAATAAAAAAATATTAAGTTAAAAAAAAAGATCGTATAACATGAGTAACAATTATATGTATCACAATTAATTCCCAATTTTTCATCCAAACGTTTTTCTTAGTGAAATGTTGATAATTCGTGACAAGAAACACATTTGAAAATAAAATTATAAATTAGTCACATACTATGTTACCAAAAAAATTCTAAAAAGTAACGTCCGTGACAGGTAACGTACATATTTTGAAATATATGTATGAAAAAAATATTATAAGCTAAAATAATTTGACTCGTTAAGATAAGAATCTAAAAACCTATCACGTAACAACAATTAAATTTTAATATTAATAGCATTTCATAGTAAGAAGGTGGTAACGTCTGTGACATTGAATTAAAATACGCGCCATGTTTTTGTAGTTGACGTGATGTAGCGCCGCTACTGATGAAAGGACAGCAACATGACAACTTAAGGTACAACTGTATACAGCAACGGGTCTAAAAACGTCATCCATAAGTTCCAACCCCCTTGTTCCCTCCCCACCATATGCAGTTTATTCGGTTCGTAGTTTTTTACACCAAAATTGGGGACAACTATATTCTGACTTATAACAATACCTTCGTTTAAAATAGAAGAAACTCTGTCATAGACTCTTGTAACCAAGGATACTATAAAAAATTGAACCAAGTATCATTTTAATCTAACAACTATAACATATAGTTAAATCTTTGTGAATATTAGAAAATATACCCGGGCACAGTAACGTACGTGACATTTTAAAAATGTTGTTGTTTGTTGTATTTAAAATTTAAAAGCAGAAAAATGTTCCTTTCGTTCTCCTTAAAAGAAAGCATTAATTAAAATTAAAAATGTCCGTATAAGTATACGGAAATATTTGAAGACGTGTAACTCAGAAAGTTCTGAGTTACACGTCTTCAAAGGTCGGGGATATGAAATGCCCAATTTATTTGAAAACGACCCAGCTAAGCAAGACCTGCAATGCGAGTAGGTTGTAGGTTCCCAATATATTAATGAATTATAAACAAAATTGTAAAAAAAAGAACCACTTGACACTTGATTTAATGTAAAAATAAATAAAATATACAGGGTGTTTCATGCGTGGAAGGGGGTAATTCTTCGGCTTACTTTACGATTAAAAATTGTATAAACATAGGTCCGCAAACGCTTGGTTACCGATCTACAGGGTGTTGAAATTAGAAGATTTTTTTCATTATATCTCTTGCAGCCTCCTGGGTGTTCAAAAGAGTTCGGGAATCAATGAGAAGAAGAGCGGACGCATGTGTTGGAGGAGACCACTTTCAAAAATTGTTGTAACCTTGTTACGTAAATAATTTAGGTTTTTTGAAGGGCAATAAACATTGCTAACAAAACTACTAAACATTTTACTTTCATCCAGCGAATTACAAAAATTGATTTTTTTTTTTCTCGATAACGGCCGCAGATACGAACAAACTACGAGACCAAAATGTTTCTAAACAATAGAAAACTAATTTTGTATTTTAGAACCTACCAGCGGCGCATCGCAAAGAAGTTTAGGTGGAAAAAAGGAGGCACCCCTGAAAAAATGTCTCCCTGTAGATTCTCACAACCATTTGGCATGCCCAATGATGGAAGCCCCACAGCGTAGCCTTTATTCCAATTTTGAGGAAGATATCTCCAAAAAGAAAAATTGTTGAAATTTCAACGCCCTGTAGATCGGTAACGGTAACGAAGCGTTTGCGGACCTATGTTATGTGAATATTTATTCATGAGATAAGCCAAAGAATTACACACTTCTGTATATGACTAAAGTTAATTGTACGGTGCCATCGAATTTCTTCGATTTGGACCTCTGCCTGGTCCATATGGAGCAGGGTGTTTTTCTTTAGAAAATGAACGGAGCACCGCTACCGCGAAGCGGCCGTTGAAAATTCTAGGGCAAAAAAAAAATTATTCGTCGATTCTGTAAACAGCACCGTACAATTCACTGTTACTGATACCGCCCGACTCAAGCCAGAAAACACCTAGTTTTGTTAAACCATCATTCAATAGGCCGGGCCAATGAGAAGCGAGCTTTTCCCGTCCCGAGCTCTCTCATTGGTCCTTGCCCCTCTCTTTCGCCTATTGAATTCCTATATATACCCTGCCCAGCGAGGCAGAAGAGAGACCCGTCCTGAGCTTCTTCCAAGCTCAGAGACCTCCTCCTGAGCTTCATCAAAGCTCAGAGGCCACCCGAACTCCACCACTCTACTGCCACTCCAGTCGCCCAGACCTCAAGCTCACACCGTGTTGTCTTTGACTTGAGACCCTGACCCTTCATCGACACCCAAACGGTCCTTTCCAGGACCACCAGCACCTCTACCACCTTGGCCTTCGACCTACCAGGCCCAACGGTCCTTTGCAGGACCATCATCACCCCCGTGACACGGCCCTCCACAAACCAGGCCGTATCATTACCCCGTATAAACATGATATTTAGGAAAACCCTGTATATGTTTAAATTAAGGAAAAGGTAAAATTAATTCCGGAATTGTAGCGTGAAGTTTTATTTTGAATGCCTCTTCTAATGTTTGTGAAAACCAAATTGTATTACCATCAATTCTGTTTATTGTAACAGCCACCTTTCTTTTTTGTAAAAATAAACTGTTGTGTTGTATGAACCACTTGTATTGTGTCGTAACCACCTTATATTCTACTTTTGCATCGTATTAGATTGGACGACTCAAGATTTCCGAGTTACTTTTTAAATATGAGTCTACGAGTAGCAAAACTCGTTAAGTCCATTCCAAACGAAACCGATAAAATCGCAAAAAACTTATAACTGTTAATCTAATAAAGATAATGTGATGATTAGATAATAAAATAAATCAAATAACCCTCTTGTATAATTCGAACTAGATCATATTTACAGTAAATACATGATTTCAAATTTGAATTTTGAATTAACGAGTTTTGAAGTAGTAATCGATAATTAACGGCTTTTGCTTTGTGACGCTCAGCCATTTGCAAAATGGGTCCTCTTGCAAAACCCGCTAAATACTAATTAAAAAATATATTGAATGAACCTCTAATCCTCTTTGTAAAAATCTTGGAATTTATTATAATTATGCATTCATTTTTAATTAAATACAATATAATCATTACAATATAAAGACTGGATTTATTTTAATAATGAAAATGCATTGAACTAGTTTAAAACAACAAGTAAAATGTTGAGTAAAACAGCAAGAAAAAGTAAAAATAAACATTTTGTGCATAAAAATGTTTAACCTATTATTAATATTAAAATAAAGAAACACAGATTTTCAATAAAATTTAAACTAACAAATTACAATTTTTACTAATCAGTCAAGGTCTTCAGGAACAAATAAAAATCCAGAACATCTTCAGATCCATTTGTTGATGCACCTGTCGTACCTGCACTATTAACATGACACGAACATCATCTCCCACAATTTCAAGTTCCATGATAACTTCTTCATCCTCCTGAACTTGATTCAAGTGGAACCGTTGGGCTCGAAAACACTGAGACAGTAAAATAGTTTTGGGTTGACAGGCCAATTTTCCCCGTAGTGCAGTTCTAGTAGTCTCTTTACATCTGCTAATTTTGCCGGCTTGAGCTTGACAGTAACTCCCTTGCCGACCTCATCTAGGACAGGATTACGAAGGGTCTTGTTTTTTTATCAATTTTGGTGCTCCCCCTTCAAAATTATAAAATGGTTCCACTTGAATTAACACATTCTTTCGTGTTGCACTCGGTTTAAGAATAATTTTCTTAGATTTTTGAAATTTAAATGGCCAACTGGTTGAATTTTTCATTATTTTATCGGATGCTTTTTTCCAGTCAAATACTTTACGAGCATTAGCATATTTCCGAATGACCTCAAGGTAAATTTCCGGGTTTTGCTCGAAACTCTCTTTCTAGATTACCAAATACCCTGTCCGGGGGAATGAACGAATGTCCAACAATTGGATAATATATTACTATTTTTTCTATGTGTGAAGGAGCGTGTCTCAACAACCAATACTGCAGCATAAAAATCATTGTTGTGTTTTTATTCTGCCCTCCGCAACCGTCAGAAAACAGGGTGATTACATTAATACCGTCAAGATTAAGCCCACAAAGTTGGTGGTATGTATATGGCAGATGCGATTTGTATGGAACCTTTACCGAACTCCTCCTCTGTCCATATGTACCTAAAAGTGTTTGTTTTAGTCTGCAGCGCTATAGAAACACCTTGACAAGCCGTAAAATGATATAAATAAAGTTGTCTCTTATAATAACACTCGTGCGATCGGGTACCTTCGGAAGGGCCAATTTTTTTTGGTAGTCAAAACTCAGGAATAATTCATCATCTTTTGCACAACGCAGTTTCTCGAAAAACGTGTCTACCAGATTTTGACATTTTCATGTTTAGGCTATGGAACATAAGTCAAAAACGTTACGTTACTTTTAGCTTAAAAACTCAGAAAAGTATAACAGGGAGTTAAAAAGCTATAGGAGGTGTGTAATCCAGTCTCCAGCTGTTGGGCCTCCCTCCACAGCACGTCATAGGGCCAAATAAAGTCGAAAATATTTATACGTGTGACAGGGAGTTAGGAAAGTACAGGAGGTTGCCATCAACTCTCAGCCCTCTCGGCCTACCTAGTATGAAGGCATATTAACAATTCGTAGAAGGCGCGCCGGCGCCTTTGAATTCAGTCGTTTGTAATCAAGCCGCGGCAGTGCCGGTGTGGAGATAAGAATAAAAATTATCTTCCATCTACTTTTATCAATTACTTGAATAAATTACCGATTTTTTGTCGGTAGTTTACGCAGAGCGAAAACATGATAATGTCTCACTGTCTTGCGTCTTGCGGACTCGTATGCAAGAAGTATTTTGTGGGCTAATAACTCCATATTCAGGCAGTTTTCTTTCTCTGGATAATTATCTCCAGAGATTTGATACTCTTAGCGCACACAAGTAGAACACCTATCAGTGTAAGGTGCAACAAACTCAGTAACCTTCAGTTAAGTTATAAATTAATAAAGTAAAAAAAAAATATAACCAGATTCTTGTTTAAGACAATGTTGCCAATATAATAAGACAAAACTATTCTAAAATATCAAATTTAAAATGTGTTTAGATTGTTAAATCAGCTAAAAACAACAGGTTTTGCATTCTGCTATATGGTCGAGTCAAAGTTAATAACGGCTTTTGCAAGAGGACTGTTTTCAACAAGTTTTGCAACCTGATGAGCATGATTTTTGACGAGTTATGCAACAGCAATGACTTTTTAAACTCATTTTTTTAATGGTTTTTAGCGAATTTTGAAACTTTAAACCAATGTCAGTGTTGTAGCTGACGCCATTTTGAATCCAGAGATACCTCTAACTCATTTCTCTTCAAGAATTATTGATTTTACGAGTTTTGCAACTCGCTGACTCAAATGTACCCAATTTTAATTAGACATCTGCAACAACCTTAGTTTTTCTCAGAGGGTCAAGGAAACAGCACTAAGCCAAGACATCCAACCTACCTAGAGACTTTGGCATACATACACTACACTAGGCGATAACCAAGAGAAGTGTCCAACAAATGTGGTGGTCCTGAAAAGGACCGTTTTATCGTGATTCCTGGATGCAGGGTTTTTAAGCTTTCTTCTCAGTCTTCTTGGGAAGAAGAACAGCCTGGATGTTGGGTAGTACACCACCCTGGGCGATGGTGACTCCGGCAAGGAGCTTGTTCAACTCCTCGTCATTCCTTATGGCCAGCTGCAAGTGACGAGGGATGATACGGGACTTCTTGTTATCCCTGGCAGCGTTGCCTGCCAACTCGAGAACTTCAGCGGCCAAGTATTCCATGACTGCCGCCAAGTAGACAGGGGCACCGGCTCCAACTCTTTCGGCGTAATTACCCTTGCGGAGAAGACGATGAATCCTTCCCACAGGGAACTGAAGACCGGCGCGGGATGACCTCGTCTTTGCCTTTCCCTTGGCCTTACCGCCTTTACCACGTCCAGACATATTAGATTATATGATGAAATAAGAAGTTCTTGAGAGGAAATATGTTGTTGGATCGATGTTAGGTGCTGGCAGGTAAAAATATATTTATACAGTTTAGCTGTCGCAATCTTAACCAATCATGTTGCACACTTTTCGAATACTCAATTTCTATTGGTGCGGGCTTTTATACGTCCTTTTTCTACTAGCTAGCATATAACCACTGTCAACTGATACGGCCTGGTTTGTGGAGGGCCGTGTCACGGGGGTGATGATGGTCCTGCAAAGGACCGTTGGGCCTGGTAGGTCGAAGGCCAAGGTGGTAGAGGTGCTGGTGGTCCTGGAAAGGACCGTTTGGGTGTCGATGAAGGGTCAGGGTCTCAAGTCAAAGACAACACGGTGTGAGCTTGAGGTGTGGGCGACTGGAGTGGCAGTAGAGTGGTGGAGTTCGGGTGGCCTCTGAGCTTTGATGAAGCTCAGGAGGAGGTCTCTGAGCTTGGAAGAAGCTCAGGACGGGTCTATCTTCTGCCTCGCTGGGCAGGGTATATATAGGAATTCAATAGGCGAAAGAGAGGGGCAAGGACCAATGAGAGAGCTCCGGACGGGAAAAGCTCGCTTCTCATTGGCCCGGCCTATTGAATGACAGTTTAACAAAACTAGGTGTTTTCTGGCTTGAGTCGGGCGGTATCAACTCCCCCAACACCCCAGACAGAAAACACCTCTTGTAAGAAAGCCGCGATGTGCCACTCGCCTGTGCACTCCAGTGTCCAAACAGTTTATTGGAATTAAAATACAACAACTTTACATACAATAGATAGTAAGGAGTGATGACGGGTGCGAGCTGCGGAGAAAGCACAGGCTGGGAGGCATGAGTGTGGTGGATGAGTGGCGACGGCTGCGGCGGAAGTTCAGGATGCTGTAGGGCGGCGGGCGGTGTTAAGATGACAGTGTCAGGTGGCGGGGGGACAGGGTCAGGTGGTGGAGGGACAGGGTCAGGTGGTGGAGGGACAGGGTCAGGTGGTGAAGGGACAGGGTCAGGTGGTGGAGGGACAGGGTCAGATGACAGAGGGTCCGGGTCCAATGATCGAGAGTCTTGGTCAAGGTCCGGTGGATGCGGGACAGGGCCAGTTGGAAGAGGGTCCGGTGGATGCGGGACAGGGCCTGGCAGAAAAGAGACAGGAGGTGGTGAAGTGAGCGCTGGCTGAAAGGGCGAAGGAGTCTTCGACGATAGCACAAGCTGCAGAGGGAGCACTGGCCGTGGGGACGTACAAGTCTCCGTCAGAAGCGCTGGGCGAGGTACATCAGGCTTCGGAGGGAGCGCTGGATGTAGAGGTAGCGCTGAGTGTAAGAGCAGAGGAGTCCCGGGTGGTAGCACAAGCTGTGCTGGAGGATATGCTGCAGGCTGCGGAGGGAGCACTGGCTGTGGGGATGGAGGTGTCTCCGGCGGTAGCACTGGCTGTGGAGGTAGCGCTAGCTGTGGGGACGGAGTAGTCACCTGTTGTAGAGGTTCAGCTGGCTGTGAAGTGAGGGCTGGCTGTGGGGAAAGGGAAGACCATGGTGGAGTGAGAGGTTCCAGAGTCTGCGCTGGGTGACCTGTTTGCGGAAGGAACGATGCCTGCGATGTTTGCATCGTCGGTGGAGGAACAGATGGCAGGGCAGGCTGTTGCGACGGCATGGCAGCGTATGAGGGCCAGTTTGGGTGAGGTGGCCAGGCAGGTTGAGTTGGCCAAGAAGGTTGAGTGTACCCACCGTACGTTGGGTAGCTGGGCGGCGTAGAGTAGCCGGGCGGTGTAGAGTTGCCTGGCTGAGCTGTGTACGGTGACCAAGCAGGTTGCTGTGTCGGCAGAGTAGGTTGCGGCGTCGGCAGGGCTTGCGGAGTCGGCAGGGCTTGCGGCGTCGGCAGGGCTTGCGGCGTCGGCAGGGCTTGCGGCGTCGGCAGGGCTTGCGGCGTCGGCAGGGCTTGCGGCGTCGGCAGGGCTTGCTGCGACGGCAGGTCAAGGTGCTGCGACGGCTGGGCAAGGCGCTGCGACGGCTGGGCAAGGTGCTGCGACGGCTGGGCAAGGTGCTGCGACGGCTGGGCAAGGTGCTGCGACGGCTGGGCAAGGTGCTGCGACGGCAGGGCAAGGTTCTGCGACGGTAGGGTGAAGTTCTGCGACGGCAGGGCAGGTTGCTGCGATGGTTTTCCGAACCGCTCGCTCAGACGTTCCTCCAAGTGCTCTAACGTTTCGTCAATGTACCATGTTTTCTCCCACCAGGCTTTCGCAGCGCCGGTGAGCTGTTTCAACGCAGCGAAGAATTGTCTCTCTCCAGTGATGTTCATGGCCTGGAGGTGAATCCTGATGTCTCGAATGAACGCAGCCAGGTCCTCGTTTTCAGCTCCGGAGAAGCAAGGCAGCGGCTTGCTCATGTAGGGGTGCATCGGCAATGCCCAAGGCGGGTGGTGATACGGATAACCGTATGGTGGATAACCATAGGTGGGGTATCCGTACGGTAGATGAGGGTACCCAGGCGGAGATTGCTGAGGAGGGGCTGATGAATGGTGTGGACAGTTCATGATGGGCGCCACTGGGTTTTACACTCCCAGAAGTGATGTTCGACTAGCAGAGCGTGGGTGGATGTGCGTGCCCCAGGTTGGGCCGCCAATATGATACGGCCTGGTTTGTGGAGGGCCGTGTCACGGGGGTGATGATGGTCCTGCAAAGGACCGTTGGGCCTGGTAGGTCGAAGGCCAAGGTGGTAGAGGTGCTGGTGGTCCTGGAAAGGACCGTTTGGGTGTCGATGAAGGGTCAGGGTCTCAAGTCAAAGACAACACGGTGTGAGCTTGAGGTGTGGGCGACTGGAGTGGCAGTAGAGTGGTGGAGTTCGGGTGGCCTCTGAGCTTTGATGAAGCTCAGGAGGAGGTCTCTGAGCTTGGAAGAAGCTCAGGACGGGTCTATCTTCTGCCTCGCTGGGCAGGGTATATATAGGAATTCAATAGGCGAAAGAGAGGGGCAAGGACCAATGAGAGAGCTCCGGACGGGAAAAGCTCGCTTCTCATTGGCCCGGCCTATTGAATGACAGTTTAACAAAACTAGGTGTTTTCTGGCTTGAGTCGGGCGGTATCACAACAACAGTGTCAATATTACTCACTATCAACGACATCATGCCTCCCAAAGCGAGTGGTAAAGCCATCAAGAAAGCCGGCAAGGCTCAGAAGAACATCGTCAAGAGCGATAAGAAGAAGAAGCGCAAGAGGAAGGAGAGCTACGCCATCTACATCTACAAGGTACTCAAGCAAGTTCACCCCGACACCGGTGTCTCCTCCAAAGCTATGAGCATCATGAACAGTTTTGTCAACGATTTATTCGAGCGTATCGCCGCCGAAGCATCTCGTCTCTCTCACTACAACAAGCGGTCAACAATCACCAGCCGGGAAATTCAAACAGCCGTCAGGCTGCTTCTCCCTGGTGAGTTGGCCAAGCACGCTGTCAGTGAAGGCACCAAGGCTGTTACCAAGTATACTAGTTCCAAGTAAGACTAAGCCATGCCGGAAGTGTACGAAAACGGTCCTTTTCAGGACCACCAAATATTTTTTATTCGTTCACTATCAATAATTCTGAGTTAATTATTGAACACGTTACACGCGTGTTCTGGCCTCGAGGAGAAAACAATTATGGACTCGGTAGTTTGGGATTTTATTTTTTGTGTGTAATGAGAATGATAATAGGTATCTTGCCTCTAGGTTTTAATACAGAAAAAATAACGGTTCCGAAAGAACAGTCTGCCTGAGACTCTTCTAGTCTTTAGTAATTCTTGAACTCCAACAGTTCCCTTCTCTCTACACTACCTCCTTCCAAGTTCAAACCCACCTTTACTTCTCTGACCCAGACAGTTGTTCTCTAAGACGTTCCTAACCCCAATGCAATGGTTCTTGGAATTAAATTACATATCAACATTTTGACGGTAAAATACCAATACCGCACACTTTCCTCGAAAACAGTCCAAAACCGCACAAAAGTGATAGGTCCATTACCGCACAGAGGAACCCGACACTGGATCCCTTCTAATCCGAAAAAAGGTAGAGTCCAGTACCGCACACTTTACATCACATAATTTATTGTATATTCACATAAACAATTCTACATAAATAAATTAGCGTTGGGACAACCGACTAGAAAAAACAACCGAATGAATAAGTCGATTCGGGAAAAAACAGTCGATTGAATTCAATCGACTGAAAACAGTCTCATAGCGGGTATAGGATATACGAATAAATATATAGACCGAGACTGAACCCGCAAGTCGAATGTTTCAATCGAATGGTTTTTTTTTATATAGCAGTAGTACGGTGGAGGCTGTAAAGGCCTCAGAGCTGAGGGGGGTGAGAGTGAGAAGGCGCTAGACACTCGTTATCTCGTCCCAAACTACAGCCTGCTACGACATCGTTTTCATTCGAATGAAAAAATATAGACTGAGACTGAATCCAGTCGACTTTTCCATTCGAATGTTTCATTCGGATGTTTTTTGGTTTTAGGTAGGGGAAAGGAACGACGGTGAAGGGCTCAGAGCGGAGGAGGGGTGAGAAGGTGCATGACACTCGTTATCTCGTTATACACACGTCCACATATACACGTCCGAATTACAACTAATACAACTCCAACCTATAGACTGAAATCATTCGAATGAAAACTAGATATCTACAACCGAATGAATGAATATTTTAAAACAACCGGTTAGTCGACTGTTTTCAATCGATTGGTTCCCAACGCTAAAATAAATAATAGTCTTATCAATGATGAAGCTTTGTTCATATAGAATATAGAGGAAACGATATTTAGGCGTGTGAGAACTTTAAATGTAGTAGATATTTGAGGGCCTTAACCTCTGGTATATTAGTGGGGCGGTGTTTTGAAAAACAGTGTTGTGTTTCCATCCATACAGACTGTGACAAACAAAATATATTGAACACAACAGGCATACACCGACACAACTTTGTTGATCCAGGAAGCTTTAAAATACAAGAAATAAAAAATAACTGTAAACGGAAAGCAGAGTAAGATTTAACTGAGAGACCTAGAAAAATTATTTGATTAGAAGTGGCTACTGGGGTAAATAATATTGGATCTTCAGATATTAATAATATTAGGAGGAGTATGTGTCAATATTCTTAGACTTAAAAAAATCACATGGCAAGAAATATTTACAATTTAGGAAGTGTGCATTTAAGTAGCATATACATTTTTGTCTGAGTCATATAATTTTTATACCTGCTCCTGAGTAGTTTACCTGAAGTGTGCGGTATTAAACATAGGTGCGGAAATGATTCTGTGCGGTTTCGGTATTTAACCATTTTGACAAAACAAATCTTTATATTTCCAATTAAAAAATATATTAATAGAATAAACATGGTGTGATTTTATGTTACAATAGGAAGGGATTGGGAAAAATAGAATGTTTTGAAATATTTTAATGGAAAAAAATACGTATAATTAAAAATAAAATATGAAGTATTACACAGTCTGGTGTTTATTTCTTGTTTTGACCAAGGATTTTATGTTATATTAGGTATGTGTAGAAAAAAGAATAGATAGATTATTTCTATTTTAAAATAAATAAAAAAAATAATTTTATTAAAAAATGATATATACATGTTCTATATTTGTATTGTTTAAAAAGTAATATATAATTTTTTAAACAACAACAATCCAGAACATGTATGTATATTTTTTTAATTTAAAAAATGATAATTTGATTTAAAGTTATAAAAATAAATTTAAATCAGAAAAAAATAGGCATAGAACTCTGAAGGATACTAAGTAGAACAAATAGGACTAAGATATCTCAAGCGGAACGGGAGCGGTTTCAAAGGAATTGTAAGAACTCAGAACTGTTTCCTCAAGAGAACTGTTTCAGGGGAACAGTTATTGATGATTAAGATTAGAATGGGAAGAGGTATGACTAGTAGAGTAGGGCTGGGGCTAGGTCTGAGTTGTGTTAGTGTATGTGTTTAATTCAATATTATAAAAGTTATGGTTTAAGTAGGGGTAGGTATGAGTGGCTATAATGCATCCTCAATAAGCTACTTCCAGTATTGCTGGTGAAATTATTTTTTCCCCCAGTGGTACATGTCGATACCCGGCCTTTGCAATCAACAAAGAAATATTGTAAATTAAAAGGCTTCTAATTTCTAATCCAACTGCATCATTTACAGAAGTAGAATATTCATTCCGCCAGTAGAACGACACGCATAGTTTTCTTGCAGATTCTTGAAATTGTCAAATATTCACCAACGACGCGCAATGGTCGCCCGAGGGGTCATACCACCTTGACCGTCACACAAAATGTAAGAGATAATTTTTGGTGGTCCTGAAAAGGACCGTTTTAAATGGTGTTACATTGACACAAACTTTTTAAGCGCGTTCGCCACGGATCCTCCTAGCCAGTTGGATGTCCTTAGGCATGATGGTCACACGCTTGGCATGGATTGCGCACAAGTTGGTGTCCTCGAAGAGACCGACGAGGTAAGCCTCGCTGGCTTCTTGAAGAGCCATCACTGCGGAGCTCTGGAACCTCAAATCAGTCTTGAAGTCCTGGGCGATTTCTCTCACGAGACGCTGGAAAGGAAGCTTCCTGATGAGGAGCTCGGTACTCTTTTGGTACCTCCTGATCTCACGGAGTGCGACAGTGCCGGGCCTATACCTGTGGGGCTTCTTGACACCACCTGTGGCAGGGGCGCTCTTCCTGGCAGCCTTGGTGGCAAGCTGCTTCCTCGGGGCTTTGCCACCTGTGGACTTCCTTGCAGTTTGTTTAGTACGAGCCATATTGAAGGTGATTGAGTTGAGACGTGAGTTTGTGGTTGTTACCAGTAGATGAATTAAAGTGTAATTTGAAGGAATACTTATACTAATTGCAGATTTTCCAGCCATCCTATTGGCCGAATATACAACACGCTTAGGGCCAATGGACTTCCGCCGTTTTCCTATCAACCTTGATACCGCCCGACTCAAGCCAGAAAACACCTAGTTTTGTTAAACTATCATTCAATAGGCCGGGCCAATGAGAAGCGAGCTTTTCCCGTCCGGAGCTCTCTCATTGGTCCTTGCCCCTCTCTTTCGCCTATTGAATTCCTATATATACCCTGCCCAGCGAGGCAGAAGATAGATCCGTCCTGAGCTTCTTCCAAGCTCAGAGACCTCCTCCTGAGCTTCATCAAAGCTCAGAGGCCACCTGAACTCCACCACTCTTCTGCCACTCCAGTCGCCCAGACCTCAAGCTCACACCGTGTTCTCTTTGACTTGAGACCCTGACCCTTCATCGACACCCAAACGGTTCCTTCCAGGACCACCAGCACCTTCGCCACCTTGGCCTCCGACCTACCAGGCCCAACGGTCCTTTGCAGGACCATCATCACCCCCGTGACACGGCCCTCCACAAACCAGGCCGTATCATATTGGCGGCCCAACCTGGGGCACGCACATCCACCCACGCTCTGCTAGCCGAACTTCACTTCTGGGAGTGTAAAACCCAGTGGCGCCCATCATGAACTGTCCACACCATTCATCAGCCCCTCCTCAGCAATCTCCGCCTGGGTACCCTCATCTACCGTACGGATACCCCACCTATGGTTATCCACCATACGGTTATCCGTATCACCACCTGCCTTGGGCAGTGCCGATGCACCCCTACATGAGCAAGCCGCTGCCTTGCTTCTCCGGAGCTGAAAACGAGGACCTGGCTGCGTTCATTCGAGACATCAGGATTCACCTCCAGGTCATGAACATCACTGGAGAGAGACAATTCTTCGCTGCGTTGAAACAGCTCACCGGCGCTGCGAAAGCCTGGTGGGAGAAAACATGGTACATTGACGAAACGTTAGAGCACTTGGAGGAACGTCTCAGCGAGCGGTTCGGAAAACCATCGCAGCAACCTGCCCTGCCGTCGCAGAACTTCACCCTACCGTCGCAGCACCTTGCCCAGCCGTCGCAGCACCTTGCCCAGCCGTCGCAGCGCCTTGCCCAGCCGTCGCAGCGCCTTGCCCAGCCGTCGCAGCACCTTGACCTGCCGACGCCGCAAGCTCTGCCGACGCCGCAAGCTCTGCCGACGCCGCAAGCCCTGCCGACGCCGCAAGCCCTGCCGACGCCGCAAGCCCTGCCGACGCCGCAAGCCCTGCCGACTCCGCAACCTACTCTGCCGACACAGCAACCTGCTTGGTCACCGTACACAGCTCAGCCAGGCAACTCTACACCGCTCGGCTACTCTACGCAGCCCAGCTACCCAACGTACGGTGGGTACACTCAACCTGCCTGGCCACCTCACACAAACTGGCCCTCATACGCTGCCATGCCGTCGCAACAGCCTGCCCTGCCATCTGTTCCTCCACCGACGATGCAAACATCGCAGGCATCGTTCCTTCCGCAAACAGGTCACCCAGCGCAGACTCTGGAACCTCTCACTCCACCATGGTCTTCCCTTTCCCCACAGCCAGCCCTCACTTCACAGCCAGCTGGACCTCTACAACAGGTGACTACTCCGTCCCCACAGCTAGCGCTACCTCCACAGCCAGTGCTACCGCCGGAGACACCTCCATTCCCACAGCCAGTGCTCCCTCCGCAGCCTGCTGTATATCCTCCAGCACAGCTTGTGCTACCACCCGGGACTCCTCTGCTCTTACACTCAGCGCTACCTCTACATCCAGCGCTCCCTCCGAAACCTGATGTACCTCGCCCAGCGCTTCTGGCGGAGACTTGTACGTCCCCACGGCCAGTGCTCCCTCTGCAGCTTGTGCTATCGTCGAAGACTCCTTCGCCCTTTCAGCCAGCGCTCACTTCACCACCTCCTGTCTCTTTTCTGCCAGGCCCTGTCCCGCATTCACCTGACCCTCTGCCACCGGACCCTCTTCCAACTGGCCCTGTCCCGCATCCACCGGACCTTGACCAAGACTCTCGATCATTGGACCCAGACCCTCTGTCATCTGACCCTGTCCCTCCACCACCTGACCCTGTCCCTCCACCACCTGACCCTTTCCCTCCACCACCTGACCCTGTCCCCCCGCCACCTGACACTGTCATCTTAGCACCGCCCGCCGCCCTACAGCATCCTGAACTTCCGCCGCAGCCGTCGCCACTCATCCACCACACTCATGCCTCCCAGCCTGTGCTTTCTCCGCAGCTCGCACCCGTCATCACTCCTTACTATCTATTGTATGTAAAGTTGTTGTATTTTAATTCCAATAAACTGTTTGGACACTGGAGTGCACAGGCGAGTGGCACATCGCGGCTTTCTTACAAGAGGTGTTTTCTGTCTGGGGTGTTGGGGGAGTTGATACCGCCCGACTCAAGCCAGAAAACACCTAGTTTTGTTAAACTATCATTCAATAGGCCGGGCCAATGAGAAGCGAGCTTTTCCCGTCCGGAGCTCTCTCATTGGTCCTTGCCCCTCTCTTTCGCCTATTGAATTCCTATATATACCCTGCCCAGCGAGGCAGAAGATAGATCCGTCCTGAGCTTCTTCCAAGCTCAGAGACCTCCTCCTGAGCTTCATCAAAGCTCAGAGGCCACCTGAACTCCACCACTCTTCTGCCACTCCAGTCGCCCAGACCTCAAGCTCACACCGTGTTCTCTTTGACTTGAGACCCTGACCCTTCATCGACACCCAAACGGTTCCTTCCAGGACCACCAGCACCTTCGCCACCTTGGCCTCCGACCTACCAGGCCCAACGGTCCTTTGCAGGACCAGCATCACCCCCGTGACACGGCCCTCCACAAACCAGGCCGTATCAACCTATATAAGCACCTCGAAATCATGTGCATTCATTATTCCTATCCGAGAAAATCAACGTCGAAGGCCCAACTCTAAATTAAAATGACTGGCAGAGGTAAGGGCGGCAAAGGTCTTGGCAAAGGAGGCGCTAAGAGGCACAGGAAGGTACTCCGTGACAACATCCAGGGTATCACCAAGCCCGCCATCAGGAGGCTGGCCCGTCGCGGTGGAGTAAAGCGTATTTCTGGTCTCATCTACGAGGAGACTCGTGGTGTCCTCAAGGTGTTCCTCGAGAACGTCATCCGTGACGCCGTCACCTACACCGAACACGCCAAGAGGAAAACCGTAACTGCCATGGACGTAGTCTACGCCCTCAAGAGGCAAGGGCGTACCCTCTATGGTTTCGGCGGTTAAGGAGCTAAATCTTTACCGTGCTCGACAACCAACGGTCAAGCACATCATCTCAAACGGTCCTTTTCAGGACCACCAAGTTAATTATCTCACCTTCTTAATGACGACCCTTTCTAACTACCGTAGTTATTGATAATTGTAATTTGATTTAAAGTAAAATTTAATCTTTCCACAGAATGAAAACTTTAAAATTTGAATTTCTAATAGATTGTACTAGGTACAGGTACTAATTGAGTACTTTACAATTATAAGCGTTAATTCTCGGTCTAGTTCTGTTGCCGTGAATGTGAATATTTGGCCTTCTAGATTTGTAGAATAAGATTGAAAGCTTGGATTCGGGGAATTTGTATCGGTAACGACAGAGAAAAATCATGCTCCCGTATAGCGTTGCGGGGGTCAATTTTTCTCTGTATGTCTCCCGTAGTTATTGTTAATATGTCTTGACTTTTTCATGTACCACTGATGTTTATCCAGGACTTTTTTTTTACAGAAGAAACCCCTTTTAAACCCCCCGAACCCCCGTTCGGGGGCCTTCCCCCGAATAAATTTTGAGTTTTAAAGGTTCAAAAACGTAGGGTATCACATTATTTTTAATGCAAAACTTTTTTAAATTGAAGTTGTACCAGACCTGGGTACTGTATCATTATTTTTTTTTTTACCTTCAATCCCCTGAAGGTTGGACTAGGCTATATGGGGCATCATGTATAGAAATGCAAAAACTAACAAATATAATGCATACATTCATGATAGAACATCAAATTTCAACAAAATAACACGAATAGAACATAGAATATTAATAAAACTTGTATTAAAAAAAAAATTATAAAAAACACAATAAAAGAATACGTCCGAATAAACAATATGGTTAGGCAGATAAATTGGATGGATGTGCTTGCAATAATTGGCTCAAACAAACAATTTCTGGAGTGATGGGGCTGAGTTTTAAACGCAAATCATCCTCAACGCAGGACAGTCTGTTTCTATACTTGTTTTTGAGGTATATAAGGGATGAATACACTCCTAACAACCGGAAATATGCGGCGCGTACCACTGGACACGATCCCGCCTACCACACTTTGGGAACCGCTGATTTGGAGGATGTCATTTTTATAACCTATATTTTAATAATTTAATGGCCTTAATTTAATTTAAGCTTATTTAATTTAAGTCCTTATGAACATATTTCATTATTAAAATTTTGAAAAATATTTGTGTGAGCATATTTTTTTAAGCGATGAAACCGTATTTGGGTCATTTTCAAATAAAATGTACCTTTTCTGTCCCAAGATTTTACAATTTTATTGTAACTAAAAAAATTCATATTAATGAAAAATAAAAAACCTTTAGGTTTATTGATCAGATGTCTGTCTATTATTGTGTTGATCAGGGTCATTTTATGGCTTATAAGGTGAAAATTTCTTGCTTAAAAAAATGTTGATATTAAAAATTGTAATGAGTGTTACGTCCCACAGTAGTTTTGATAACATGTAATGTGATTTTTTTATTATAATTTTTTTTAAACCAATAAAATATCCAAGTTTATATAAATGGGATAGGAAAAAATAAAACTTTAGTACAAAACGAAACAAATGATACCGTGAGTTCGCCCTGCTCTCTCAATTGGCGCAAAGTCAACCAGGTTATTCAAATCCCAGGTATGCGATTGGTTGTCCGAAGAGAGAGATCCGAACCAATCAGGTTCAAGCTTTTTCCCACGTTCCTATATAATGAGCGTGAAATCGTAGCTAAGGCACACCGCATGCTCCGAAAGCTAAACAGCTCCACCAAGCAAGAAGCCACGATAGCCAGAGAGCGGCTTCGGCCCCTCTGGCAAACAGTCAGACAACAGTGAAGCCAATCAACCACAGTCATTTACTCTTCTCCATCTCTCTCTTCAGGCTCCCACTCCATCCTGGGACCTCGGCCTCTCGAGAACCTACAATCTCAACTCTGCTTCTTTGTTGTCTTCACCTTCCCATCTCTCTACTCTTCGGGTGCAGTCCTTTCCGCTGTGAATAGCTCCCTTGCGCTGTCTCTAAGGAATTTCTAGCGCTTGGAAGGGAAACCGACCTTGCGCTGTCCTTGGAGAATTTAGCGCTTGGGATCTGTTGGCAGTGGAAGGAGAGTTTGTCTGGCGGCTTACTGCGCTGGCCTAGCGGCATTAGCGAGGTAAGTCACAGGGAACTCCCCCTGCATCCCGAAGAATCTCTAAACTGTCCTTTTCAGGACCACCGCAAGTTTGTTTCGCCGCAGAAACATCGCGACCCACTTTCGCGCCGTATCATTTGGCGCCCAACGTGGGGCCTACGACTGTGATCTAGGCCTTCGGCACAACCCACCATCTACCGTCAAGCTAGTCATCTTCTTCACAACTTCTTTTTCTGGCTTTTCAATAAAAGCCAGTGGCGCCCAACTCTTCTCTTTTAACCTTTCTCCAAGATTTCATCCTCTTCATGCCTAATATCTACGTTTTCTTCTACCACAACACCGATCTCCTTCTCTGTTACAACCACTCTAGCAGCCCATCACAGCCAGCGTTCTCTCTTTATCCTGCTGTACCGCCACCAGCATCTGCCATGACGCCACTGCCTGCTCTCGCGTCACCACTTTTCCCCTCTCGCTACAGCAGCCTGTCCTGCGATGCAACAGCCGCCTGCCAGCCGTCGCAGCAGCCTGTCCCGCCACCGAACAGCAGCCGCGTCCGCCGCCTAAGCCTGCCTCACGTGGCAACAGCTGCCTGCCGACGCTGCAGCCTGTTCCGCCGTCGCAACAGCCGCCTGCCTGTCTCCCTCGCCACAGCCGCCTGCCTGCCGACCCAGCAGCCTGTCCTGCGATGCAACAGCCGCCTGCCAGCCGTCGCAGCAGCCTGTCCCGCCACCGAACAGCAGCCGCGTCCGCCGCCTAAGCCTGCCTCACGTGGCAACAGCTGCCTGCCGACGCTGCAGCCTGTTCCGCCGTCGCAACAGCCGCCTGCCTGTCTCCCTCGCCACAGCCGCCTGCCTGCCGACCCAGCAGCCTGTCCTGCGATGCAACAGCCGCCTGCCAGCCGTCGCAGCAGCCTGTCCTGCCACCGAACAGCAGCCGCGTCCGCCGCCTAAGCCTGACCTCACGTGGCAACAGCTGCCTGCCGACGCTGCAGCCTGTTCCGCCGTCGCAACAGCCGCCTGCCTGCCGTCGCAGCAGCCTGTGGTCCCCAAACAGCACGTGACCGCTGGGCAGCACGTGGTCCTACTGAGCAGTATGTGGGGTTCCCTGGACAGCATGTGATCTTCTCCGACGCCGCCGGACTCAGTAACGTAAATCATCACCCAGCTTATTGATCCTCTTGCCTGTAATATAATATAAAATTTGTTCTCTTTTTCTTATTTTAAGTCTCATCACTGTAAATGAGCATTTTCCATGTATAATATTGTAACTCTCCGTCTTTTGTATTTTATCAGAATGTTAATAAACTTGTTTTCAGGGAGGTTTGAGGAGTGTAGTCTGTTCGACTTTGCATCAAAAGTAGGGGGGAATTGATACCGTGAGTTCGCCCTGCTCTCTCAATTGGCGCAAAGTCAACCAGGTTATTCAAATCCCAGGTATGCGATTGGTTGTCCGAAGAGAGAGATCCGAACCAATCAGGTTCAAGCTTTTTCCCACGTTCCTATATAATGAGCGTGATGATACGGCCTGGTTTGTGGAGGGCCGTGTCACGGGGGTGATGATGGTCCTGCAAAGGACCGTTGGGCCTGGTAGGTCGGAGGCCAAGGTGGCGAAGGTCCTGGAAAGGACCGTTTGGGTGTCGATGAAGGGTCAGGGTCTCAAGTCAAAGACAACACGGTGTAAGCTTGAGGTCTGGGCGACTGGAGTGGCAGAAGAGTGGTGGAGTTCGGGTGGCCTCTGAGCTTTGATGAAGCTCAGGAGGAGGTCACTGAGCTTGGAAGAAGCTCAGGACGGATCTATCTTCTGCCTCGCTGGGCAGGGTATATATAGGAATTCAATAGGCGAAAGAGAGGGGCAAGGACCAATGAGAGAGCTCGGGACGGGAAAAGCTCGCTTCTCATTGGCCCGGCCTATTGAATGATAGTTTAACAAAACTAGGTGTTTTCTGGCTTGAGTCGGGCGGTATCAACTCCCCCAACACCCCAGACAGAAAACACCTCTTGTAAGAAAGCCGCGATGTGCCACTCGCCTGTGCACTCCAGTGTCCAAACAGTTTATTGGAATTAAAATACAATAACTTTACATACAATAGATAGTAAGGAGTGATGACGGGTGCGAGCTGCGGAGAGAGCACAGGCTGGGAGGCACGTTTAGGTGGGATGAGTGGCGACGGCTGCGGCGGAAGTTCAGGATGCTGTATGGCTGCGGGCTGTGTTAAGATGACAGTGTCTGGTGATGGAAGGACAGGGTCAGGTGGTGGAGGGACAGGGTCAGGTGGTGGAGGGACAGGGTCAGGTGGTGGAGGGACAGGGTCAGATGGTGGAGGGACAGGGTCAGGTGGATGCGGGACAGGGTCAGGTGGATGCGGGACAGGGCCTGGCAGAAAAGAGACAGGAGGTGGTGAAGTGATCGCTGGCTGAAGGGGCGAACGAGTCTTCGACGATAGCACAAGCTGCAGAGGGAGCACTGTCCGTGGGGACGTACAAGTCTCCGGCAGAAGCGCTGGGCCTGGTACATCAGGCTGCGGAGGGAGCACTGGCTGTGGGAATGGAGGTGTCTCCGGCGGTAGCACTGGCTGTGGAGGTAGCGCTGGCTGTGGAGGTAGCGCTGGCTGTGGAGGTAGCGCTGGCTGTGGAGGTAGCGCTAGCTGTGGGGACGGAGTAGTCACCTGTTGTAGAGGTCCAGCTGGCTGTGAAGTGAGGGCTGGCTGTGGGGAAAGGGAAGACCATGGTGGAGTGAGAGGTTCCAGAGTCTGCGCTGGGTGACCTGTTTGCGGAAGGAACGATGCTTGCGATGTTTGCATCGTCGGTGGAGGAACAGATGGCAGGGCAGGCTGTTGCGACGGCATGGCAGCGTATGAGGGCCAGTTTGTGTGAGGTGGCCAGGCAGGTTGAGTGTACCCACCGTACGTTGGGTAGCTGGGCGGCGTAGAGTAGCCGAGCGGTGTAGAGTTGCCTGGCTGAGCTGTGTACGGTGACCAAGCAGGTTGCTGTGTCGGCAGAGTAGGTTGCGGCGTCGGCAGGGCTTGCGGAGTCGGCAGGGCTTGCGGCGTCGGCAGGGCTTGCGGCGTCGGCAGGGCTTGCTGCGACGGCAGGTCAAGGTGCTGCGACGGCTGGGCAAGGCGCTGCGACGGCTGGGCAAGGTGCTGCGACGGCTGGGCAAGGTGCTGCGACGGCTGGGCAAGGTGCTGCGACGGCAGGGCAAGGTTCTGCGACGGTAGGGTGAAGTTCTGCGACGGCTGGGCAAGGTGCTGCGACGGCTGGGCAAGGTGCTGCGACGGCTGGGCAATGTGCTGCGACGGCTGGGCAAGGTGCTGCGACGGCTGGGCAAGGTGCTGCGACGGCTGGGCAAGGTGCTGCGACGGCAGGGCAAGGTTCTGCGACGGTAGGGTGAAGTTCTGCGACGGCAGGGCAGGTTGCTGCGACGGCTGGGCAATGTGCTGCGACGGCTGGGCAAGGTGCTGCGACGGCTGGGCAAGGTGCTGCGACGGCTGGGCAAGGTGCTGCGACGGCTGGGCAAGGTGCTGCGACGGCTGGGCAAGGTGCTGCGACGGCTGGGCAAGGTGCTGCGACGGCAGGGCAAGGTTCTGCGACGGTAGGGTGAAGTTCTGCGACGGCAGGGCAGGTTGCTGCGATGGTTTTCCGAACCGCTCGCTGAGACGTTCCTCCAAGTGCTCTAACGTTTCGTCAATGTACCATGTTTTCTCCCACCAGGCTTTCGCAGCGCCGGTGAGCTGTTTCAACGCAGCGAAGAATTGTCTCTCTCCAGTGATGTTCATGGCCTGGAGGTGAATCCTGATGTCTCGAATGAACGCAGCCAGGTCCTCGTTTTTAGCTCCGGAGAAGCAAGGCAGCGGCTTGCTCATGTAGGGGTGCATCGGCACTGCCCAAGGCGGGTGGTGATACGGATAACCGTATGGTGGATAACCATAGGTGGGGTATCCGTACGGTAGATGAGGGTACCCAGGCGGAGATTGCTGAGGAGGGGCTGATGAATGGTGTGGACAGTTCATGATGGGCGCCACTGGGTTTTACACTCCCAGAAGTGATGTTCGACTAGCAGAGCGTGGGTGGATGTGCGTGCCCCAGGTTGGGCCGCCAATATGATACGGCCTGGTTTGTGGAGGGCCGTGTCACGGGGGTGATGATGGTCCTGCAAAGGACCGTTGGGCCTGGTAGGTCGGAGGCCAAGGTGGCGAAGGTCCTGGAAAGGACCGTTTGGGTGTCGATGAAGGGTCAGGGTCTCAAGTCAAAGACAACACGGTGTAAGCTTGAGGTCTGGGCGACTGGAGTGGCAGAAGAGTGGTGGAGTTCGGGTGGCCTCTGAGCTTTGATGAAGCTCAGGAGGAGGTCACTGAGCTTGGAAGAAGCTCAGGACGGATCTATCTTCTGCCTCGCTGGGCAGGGTATATATAGGAATTCAATAGGCGAAAGAGAGGGGCAAGGACCAATGAGAGAGCTCGGGACGGGAAAAGCTCGCTTCTCATTGGCCCGGCCTATTGAATGATAGTTTAACAAAACTAGGTGTTTTCTGGCTTGAGTCGGGCGGTATCAGTGAAATCGTAGCTAAGGCACACCGCATGCTCCGAAAGCTAAACAGCTCCACCAAGCAAGAAGCCACGATAGCCAGAGAGCGGCTTCGGCCCCTCTGGCAAACAGTCAGACAACAGTGAAGCCAATCAACCACAGTCATTTACTCTTCTCCATCTCTCTCTTCAGGCTCCCACTCCATCCTGGGACCTCGGCCTCTCGAGAACCTACAATCTCAACTCTGCTTCTTTGTTGTCTTCACCTTCCCATCTCTCTACTCTTCGGGTGCAGTCCTTTCCGCTGTGAATAGCTCCCTTGCGCTGTCTCTAAGGAATTTCTAGCGCTTGGAAGGGAAACCGACCTTGCGCTGTCCTTGGAGAATTTAGCGCTTGGGATCTGTTGGCAGTGGAAGGAGAGTTTGTCTGGCGGCTTACTGCGCTGGCCTAGCGGCATTAGCGAGGTAAGTCACAGGGAACTCCCCCTGCATCCCGAAGAATCTCTAAACTGTCCTTTTCAGGACCACCGCAAGTTTGTTTCGCCGCAGAAACATCGCGACCCACTTTCGCGCCGTATCACAAATATATTTATATGTATGTCCCAAGGGTTTGTTACCGATAAGAGTTGGAAGAATTACAGGGTGAGTATGAAAGAAAGCAGGAGGGATTAGGGTTTGTTTATGTTAAAAAGAGATTTAAGTCAGTAATCAACGACTTTTTGGATTGATAGCACTTCATTCTTCTCTACAATTAATATTTCACTAAAAAAATATGGTGAGTATTTTTATTCATTGTAATGAGTGTTACCATCATTTTTTGTAGTTGTAATCAATATTTATTTATGTTATTAATATGATTTAGTAGTTATTAATTAATATAATCAGTACACATTAAATTGGTTTAATTAAGAAACATAGTTTCTGAGGAAAGATTTTTTAAAGTTAAAAATGTAATGAGTGTTACTATTCCGTTAGTTCTACAATACTGTATATTTTAAAACTTAAAAAAAATGATTGAGTTTAATGTTTTTACAAAAAATAAATTTGCCGCATGTAAACAAAAATTGTAAATAAAAGTTTAATGTTTAAAGTTTGTGTTAAAATTTATTTTTTTCTAGGTCCAATATATAAATGTGTAATGAGTGTTACCATAATGTAATGAGTGTTACTTGAATTAAAACAAATTTTTATGGATAGCCGTGTCCAACTATTTTTTTAATAAAGAAAAATTATTTTTTCTTCTTCTTTATAATAAAAACTTTTATTACAATGCACTGAAAACGTATCCTGTACATTTTTGAAGCTTTGAGGAAACATTAAAAGATAATAAATGTAACACTCATTACTTTTTTTAAAAAAATTACAAATATTTTAGGACTAAAGAATATTTCTGGTGGGATGAAAGAGAATATTTACGACATATATACAATTTAGTAACGCTTCATAAAAACAGAGAAACAAAATCTAAAAAAATACCGTTTTTATGATAGTAACACTCATTACGATAAAAATGTGATTTTTTATGTATATAATGTAAATAAATTTGAAAACTGACTGTTGTTGAACGAAAATGTCATCCTAAGTCCCTGATGTGTCAGAATAATCAATATTATCATGTCTAAGGCTTATTTTAATTTTCTATAAAGTAGCCAAATTGATTTCCCTAAAGGTACATTTTATTTGAAAATGACCCATTTAGAACCCTGTAGTATCTTCAATAATTTTTGTTGTTCAATTTTAATTACATTTTAAAATCAGTTAGTAATCCTACAGCACTCTGGAAGGTGTATAAAAGACTATGACGGAGGTTTGACCAGGACTGAGTTGTTTAGATTGGTTCTTTCATTGAAACATTCTAAACCAGGGGTGTTTAAAGCTCTGTGGATCTCTGAATTCTCTAGTAAGTCTAGTTTTTTACCTTTTTCACAAACATAGACTAGCTCCATTTTACCATTTTTGTCAGGTGTTTCTGTTTTTTGTTTGACCGAACGTAAGTATTTCCCTAATGTTACATTAAGGTCTATAGGTTATTTTTTTTGTTATTGTTTTTTATAATTTTGCCTATTTGCGTCGAGATATCTCCTAAGTAGGGTAAACTTATCCATGATTGCGCAATGTCCTGTAGGTTATTGTGGTGTGTAGCTCTTTTATATTGTTTGTATGTGGTTTATGTTTAAATTAAGTTATTGTCCTATGAGATTCCAGTCTTGCAATTTGTGTGTCTGTATTATTATTATTATTATTATTATTATTATTATTATTATTATTATTATTATTATTATTATTATTATTATTATTATTATTATTATTATTATTATTATTATTATTATTATTATTATTATTATTATTATTATTATTATTATTATTATTATTATTATTATTATTATTATTATTATTATTATTATTATTATTATTATTATTATTATTAGTGTTTTGGGATAAGGCTAGTTCAGTACATATTGCTAACTCTTCAAGGTCTTTATTCTTAATGATGGAATGGGTTGAATACCTCGGGTGAGTACCTAGGGGTGAGTACAAGGAAGAAATGATGGATGTTCAGGTGTAAGGAACATTTTTTTCTTAAGTAAGGAACAGCACTATTTCATAATATTGAGACGTTTCGACTCATATTCAGAGTCATCCTTAGTCAATATATTATCTAAACAAATGATTTTACATATAATTATAAATGATATGACGATTATAAATGATAATTATTATTATATGATGATTATAAATGATCATTAAGCTAATGATATAAAATCATAATTGCTGATACACTTAATTGATTAGTTTACTAATTAATATGTAAACAAGTTCCCATTATTTTTTCATTAACATCTAATTAAATGTACAATACTCAATAATACAAAAATTACTTACTAATCAAAAATATAGTTGAGTATTTTAGGTCATTTTAGGGTAAAAAAAAAAAAAAAGATTTTATAAAAATATAGTTGCTTTATTAGTAGCCCCACAAAACTCCGGTTAGTCGGCTATACAGTGCCCTGTACTTATAAATAACTTAGTTTAAATATTGAACTTTTTTTTTAAAAAAATTAAAATAACTAATTATTAACAATGAAAGCGGCATAACGCCAGATCAAGAAACAATGCGAGATGTAAGAAATTTAACCCTTTTTGTATTTGGCCAAAGTGGGGTAGCTTGACCTGTGCCTGTCAACTGGTGATGTCAAATGAGTTTTCGTTTTTGCTTCAACGGTGGTTCTTTGTATTGCCTTCAAACACCATCGTCAAGGCCGCGATAATATTGTCGCATTATAAAAGTATACTTTGAATTTTTGTTATTAAATCTGGAATAGTCATTTAGGAAATAAATTATCTTCTCTCAACTCTCGATATCAGGATTCATGATGAAGTGTTTGAAAATGATGGCCCGTTTAGCGACGCAAGAGTAAAAAAAGGGTAGACTCGCCTCTGAAAAATAAAGTTGGAGTCTTTTAAAGTTACATCGTAGTCACCTAATCGTTTTGAATGTGCCGGTAGGGTCAGGACAACAAGATTTTTCCGGAGAGACCGTACTCAGGCGTTTCAAGTGAAGATTTTTCTGAGGGCAAATACAGATTGAAGCAATGGTCTCGGCGACCGACTCCTTACGCCCGAAGGTAGCCTCAAGATACGTGATGAGTTTGGTAAATGCCGAATGAACCCCTTTGTAAATAAACGCATGTTTTAAAAGCAGACAAGGCAAAAGAAAGAGTGTTGAATGCAAAACTGTCACGGTAAAACTAAATTGCTTTCGTGAAGGGCCGTTAGTTGGTGTAAATAACCTTTAAAATTTCCACCCAATACAACATTTGTTTACTAATAACATTTTTTTCTTCTCACATTACACATCATGACCGACACGGTTGAAACTGAAGTCGCATCTCCTGCCCAGGTTTCCCCGGGTAAAAAGGGAAAAGCCACCCCGGCTAAGAAGAAGGCCAGCTCTGCCGCAAAGAAGCCTACTCACCCTCCTACGGCGAAGATGGTTGTGAGCGCCATAGCAGCCTTGAAGGAGAGAGGTGGTTCATCCAACCAAGCCATCAAGAAGTACATCGCCACCACTTATAAAATCGACGCCGAGAAGCTCGCCCCGTTCATCAAGAAGTACCTCAAGTCGGCCGTTGTCGCAGGCACTCTCCTCCAGACTAAAGGCAAGGGCGCATCCGGCTCATTCAAGTTGGCTAAGGCCTCTTCTGAAGGAACAACTGTGAAGAAACCCCGGGTCAAGAAGGCTGTCGCCGAGAAGAAGACTAAATCTGCTAGTACTCCTAAAAAGACTGCTGCTAAGAAGGTTAAGGGGGCCGCGGTGAAAGCTAAGAAAACCGCCAAGACTCCAACCAAACCTAAGGTGCCCAAGGCAAAGAAGACCATCGCTAAAAAGGCATCTACGGTCAAGAAGACACCAGCAGCCAAGAAATCACCAGCCGCCAAGCCGAAGAAGACCGTGGCAACCAAAAAACCTGCTGGCACCAAGAAACCTGCTGGCACCAAGAAACCTGCTAAGAAGTAGACTTTTTAAATATGATTACAAACGGTCCTTTTCAGGACCACCAAACCTTGTTCTAGTTCACTTCAATCTCCTGTCAACTACAATAATACAAGAGACTTTGTGGAGAAGGGCTAAAACGTAGACTTACAGGATAAAGGAAAACACGCAGTGGACTTCATTCTAATATTGAGGAAACTTTCAACGTCTTTCATGATCAAAATAATTATAAATTTAAGAACATCTACATATTTATAATTATTATTTAGACAATTTTATAAATTTATAATTATTGTTTGTTAGTATAGGTGAGCTCACTATTTTTTTTTTTTTCATTTACTTAACTTAAGCTATTGCACTTTGAAAATTTTTAAAAAATTAATATTATTTCCTAATAAAATACATTGTGCTGTCTTTAGTTTATTCTTCTTTCATGTCGGTTGACTCGAATGCCGTTGCTCCTGGAATAATATACCTATATATTTTTTCACCTACGATTTCACGACATCAAAAAAATTATTAATAACATTTTTTTTTTTAACATTTTTGCTTTTTAAATTGAGTATACAATTATAAAAAAAAACAGTCTGACGCTGAAAGTGGGGCATTTTCATGCAAATTTCATTCAATATACAGTACTGTGACTACAGAAAATTAATATTTTTTCATCAGACTCGAATTATGCCCCAATGAATTCATCAGACTCTTGAACCAGATGTTAAGGATCGATATTTTTACACATAATATATAAATGTCTGACGATTATTAATAATTTTTTGATGTCGTGAAATCGTAGGTGAAAAAATATATAGGTATATTATTCCAGGAGCAACGGCATTCGAGTCAACCGACATGAAAGAAGAATAAACTAAAGACAGCACAATGTATTTTATTAGGAAATAATATTAATTTTTTAAAAATTTTCAAAGTGCAATAGCTTAAGTTAAGTAAATGAAAAAAAAAAAAATAGTGAGCTCACCTATACTAACAAACAATAATTATAAATTTATAAAATTGTCTAAATAATAATTATAAATATGTAGATGTTCTTAAATTTATAATTATTTTGATCATGAAAGACGTTGAAAGTTTCCTCAATATTAGAATGAAGTCCACTGCGTGTTTTCCTTTATCCTGTAAGTCTACGTTTTAGCCCTTCTCCACAAAGTCTCTTGTATTATTGTAGTTGACAGGAGATTGAAGTGAACTAGAACAAGGTTTGGTGGTCCTGAAAAGGACCGTTTGTAATCATATTTAAAAAGTCTACTTCTTAGCAGGTTTCTTGGTGCCAGCAGGTTTTTTGGTTGCCACGGTCTTCTTCGGCTTGGCGGCTGGTGATTTCTTGGCTGCTGGTGTCTTCTTGACCGTAGATGCCTTTTTAGCGATGGTCTTCTTTGCCTTGGGCACCTTAGGTTTGGTTGGAGTCTTGGCGGTTTTCTTAGCTTTCACCGCGGCCCCCTTAACCTTCTTAGCAGCAGTCTTTTTAGGAGTACTAGCAGATTTAGTCTTCTTCTCGGCGACAGCCTTCTTGACCCGGGGTTTCTTCACAGTTGTTCCTTCAGAAGAGGCCTTAGCCAACTTGAATGAGCCGGATGCGCCCTTGCCTTTAGTCTGGAGGAGAGTGCCTGCGACAACGGCCGACTTGAGGTACTTCTTGATGAACGGGGCGAGCTTCTCGGCGTCGATTTTATAAGTGGTGGCGATGTACTTCTTGATGGCTTGGTTGGATGAACCACCTCTCTCCTTCAAGGCTGCTATGGCGCTCACAACCATCTTCGCCGTAGGAGGGTGAGTAGGCTTCTTTGCGGCAGAGCTGGCCTTCTTCTTAGCCGGGGTGGCTTTTCCCTTTTTACCCGGGGAAACCTGGGCAGGAGATGCGACTTCAGTTTCAACCGTGTCGGTCATGATGTGTAATGTGAGAAGAAAAAAATGTTATTAGTAAACAAATGTTGTATTGGGTGGAAATTTTAAAGGTTATTTACACCAACTAACGGCCCTTCACGAAAGCAATTTAGTTTTACCGTGACAGTTTTGCATTCAACACTCTTTCTTTTGCCTTGTCTGCTTTTAAAACATGCGTTTATTTACAAAGGGGTTCATTCGGCATTTACCAAACTCATCACGTATCTTGAGGCTACCTTCGGGCGTAAGGAGTCGGTCGCCGAGACCATTGCTTCAATCTGTATTTGCCCTCAGAAAAATCTTCACTTGAAACGCCTGAGTACGGTCTCTCCGGAAAAATCTTGTTGTCCTGACCCTACCGGCACATTCAAAACGATTAGGTGACTACGATGTAACTTTAAAAGACTCCAACTTTATTTTTCAGAGGCGAGTCTACCCTTTTTTTACTCTTGCGTCGCTAAACGGGCCATCATTTTCAAACACTTCATCATGAATCCTGATATCGAGAGTTGAGAGAAGATAATTTATTTCCTAAATGACTATTCCAGATTTAATAACAAAAATTCAAAGTATACTTTTATAATGCGACAATATTATCGCGGCCTTGACGATGGTGTTTGAAGGCAATACAAAGAACCACCGTTGAAGCAAAAACGAAAACTCATTTGACATCACCAGTTGACAGGCACAGGTCAAGCTACCCCACTTTGGCCAAATACAAAAAGGGTTAAATTTCTTACATCTCGCATTGTTTCTTGATCTGGCGTTATGCCGCTTTCATTGTTAATAATTAGTTATTTTAATTTTTTTAAAAAAAAAGTTCAATATTTAAACTAAGTTATTTATAAGTACAGGGCACTGTATAGCCGACTAACCGGAGTTTTGTGGGGCTACTAATAAAGCAACTATATTTTTATAAAATCTTTTTTTTTTTTTTTACCCTAAAATGACCTAAAATACTCAACTATATTTTTGATTAGTAAGTAATTTTTGTATTATTGAGTATTGTACATTTAATTAGATGTTAATGAAAAAATAATGGGAACTTGTTTACATATTAATTAGTAAACTAATCAATTAAGTGTATCAGCAATTATGATTTTATATCATTAGCTTAATGATCATTTATAATCATCATATAATAATAATTATCATTTATAATCGTCATATCATTTATAATTATATGTAAAATCATTTGTTTAGATAATATATTGACTAAGGATGACTCTGAATATGAGTCGAAACGTCTCAATATTATGAAATAGTGCTGTTCCTTACTTAAGAAAAAAATGTTCCTTACACCTGAACATCCATCATTTCTTCCTTGTACTCACCCCTAGGTACTCACCCGAGGTATTCAACCCATTCCATCATTAAGAATAAAGACCTTGAAGAGTTAGCAATATGTACTGAACTAGCCTTATCCCAAAACACTAATAATAATAATAATAATAATAATAATAATAATAATAATAATAATAATAATAATAATAATAATAATAATAATAATAATAATAATAATAATAATAATAATAATAATAATAATAATAATAATAATAATAATAATAATAATAATAATAATAATAATAATAATAATAATAATAATAATAATAATAATAATAATAATAATAATAATAATAATAATAATAATAATAATAATAATACAGACACACAAATTGCAAGACTGGAATCTCATAGGACAATAACTTAATTTAAACATAAACCACATACAAACAATATAAAAGAGCTACACACCACAATAACCTACAGGACATTGCGCAATCATGGATAAGTTTACCCTACTTAGGAGATATCTCGACGCAAATAGGCAAAATTATAAAAAACAATAACAAAAAAAATAACCTATAGACCTTAATGTAACATTAGGGAAATACTTACGTTCGGTCAAACAAAAAACAGAAACACCTGACAAAAATGGTAAAATGGAGCTAGTCTATGTTTGTGAAAAAGGTAAAAAACTAGACTTACTAGAGAATTCAGAGATCCACAGAGCTTTAAACACCCCTGGTTTAGAATGTTTCAATGAAAGAACCAATCTAAACAACTCAGTCCTGGTCAAACCTCCGTCATAGTCTTTTATACACCTTCCAGAGTGCTGTAGGATTACTAACTGATTTTAAAATGTAATTAAAATTGAACAACAAAAATTATTGAAGATACTACAGGGTTCTAAATGGGTCATTTTCAAATAAAATGTACCTTTAGGGAAATCAATTTGGCTACTTTATAGAAAATTAAAATAAGCCTTAGACATGATAATATTGATTATTCTGACACATCAGGGACTTAGGATGACATTTTCGTTCAACAACAGTCAGTTTTCAAATTTATTTACATTATATACATAAAAAATCACATTTTTATCGTAATGAGTGTTACTATCATAAAAACGGTATTTTTTTAGATTTTGTTTCTCTGTTTTTATGAAGCGTTACTAAATTGTATATATGTCGTAAATATTCTCTTTCATCCCACCAGAAATATTCTTTAGTCCTAAAATATTTGTAATTTTTTTAAAAAAAGTAATGAGTGTTACATTTATTATCTTTTAATGTTTCCTCAAAGCTTCAAAAATGTACAGGATACGTTTTCAGTGCATTGTAATAAAAGTTTTTATTATAAAGAAGAAGAAAAAATAATTTTTCTTTATTAAAAAAATAGTTGGACACGGCTATCCATAAAAATTTGTTTTAATTCAAGTAACACTCATTACATTATGGTAACACTCATTACACATTTATATATTGGACCTAGAAAAAAATAAATTTTAACACAAACTTTAAACATTAAACTTTTATTTACAATTTTTGTTTACATGCGGCAAATTTATTTTTTGTAAAAACATTAAACTCAATCATTTTTTTTAAGTTTTAAAATATACAGTATTGTAGAACTAACGGAATAGTAACACTCATTACATTTTTAACTTTAAAAAATCTTTCCTCAGAAACTATGTTTCTTAATTAAACCAATTTAATGTGTACTGATTATATTAATTAATAACTACTAAATCATATTAATAACATAAATAAATATTGATTACAACTACAAAAAATGATGGTAACACTCATTACAATGAATAAAAATACTCACCATATTTTTTTAGTGAAATATTAATTGTAGAGAAGAATGAAGTGCTATCAATCCAAAAAGTCGTTGATTACTGACTTAAATCTCTTTTTAACATAAACAAACCCTAATCCCTCCTGCTTTCTTTCATACTCACCCTGTAATTCTTCCAACTCTTATCGGTAACAAACCCTTGGGACATACATATAAATATATTTGTTTCGTTTTGTACTAAAGTTTTATTTTTTCCTATCCCATTTATATAAACTTGGATATTTTATTGGTTTAAAAAAAATTATAATAAAAAAATCACATTACATGTTATCAAAACTACTGTGGGACGTAACACTCATTACAATTTTTAATATCAACATTTTTTTAAGCAAGAAATTTTCACCTTATAAGCCATAAAATGACCCTGATCAACACAATAATAGACAGACATCTGATCAATAAACCTAAAGGTTTTTTATTTTTCATTAATATGAATTTTTTTAGTTACAATAAAATTGTAAAATCTTGGGACAGAAAAGGTACATTTTATTTGAAAATGACCCAAATACGGTTTCATCGCTTAAAAAAATATGCTCACACAAATATTTTTCAAAATTTTAATAATGAAATATGTTCATAAGGACTTAAATTAAATAAGCTTAAATTAAATTAAGGCCATTAAATTATTAAAATATAGGTTATAAAAATGACATCCTCCAAATCAGCGGTTCCCAAAGTGTGGTAGGCGGGATCGTGTCCAGTGGTACGCGCCGCATATTTCCGGTTGTTAGGAGTGTATTCATCCCTTATATACCTCAAAAACAAGTATAGAAACAGACTGTCCTGCGTTGAGGATGATTTGCGTTTAAAACTCAGCCCCATCACTCCAGAAATTGTTTGTTTGAGCCAATTATTGCAAGCACATCCATCCAATTTATCTGCCTAACCATATTGTTTATTCGGACGTATTCTTTTATTGTGTTTTTTATAATTTTTTTTTTAATACAAGTTTTATTAATATTCTATGTTCTATTCGTGTTATTTTGTTGAAATTTGATGTTCTATCATGAATGTATGCATTATATTTGTTAGTTTTTGCATTTCTATACATGATGCCCCATATAGCCTAGTCCAACCTTCAGGGGATTGAAGGTAAAAAAAAAAATAATGATACAGTACCCAGGTCTGGTACAACTTCAATTTAAAAAAGTTTTGCATTAAAAATAATGTGATACCCTACGTTTTTGAACCTTTAAAACTCAAAATTTATTCGGGGGAAGGCCCCCGAACGGGGGTTCGGGGGGTTTAAAAGGGGTTTCTTCTGTAAAAAAAAAGTCCTGGATAAACATCAGTGGTACATGAAAAAGTCAAGACATATTAACAATAACTACGGGAGACATACAGAGAAAAATTGACCCCCGCAACGCTATACGGGAGCATGATTTTTCTCTGTCGTTACCGATACAAATTCCCCGAATCCAAGCTTTCAATCTTATTCTACAAATCTAGAAGGCCAAATATTCACATTCACGGCAACAGAACTAGACCGAGAATTAACGCTTATAATTGTAAAGTACTCAATTAGTACCTGTACCTAGTACAATCTATTAGAAATTCAAATTTTAAAGTTTTCATTCTGTGGAAAGATTAAATTTTACTTTAAATCAAATTACAATTATCAATAACTACGGTAGTTAGAAAGGGTCGTCATTAAGAAGGTGAGATAATTAACTTGGTGGTCCTGAAAAGGACCGTTTGAGATGATGTGCTTGACCGTTGGTTGTCGAGCACGGTAAAGATTTAGCTCCTTAACCGCCGAAACCATAGAGGGTACGCCCTTGCCTCTTGAGGGCGTAGACTACGTCCATGGCAGTTACGGTTTTCCTCTTGGCGTGTTCGGTGTAGGTGACGGCGTCACGGATGACGTTCTCGAGGAACACCTTGAGGACACCACGAGTCTCCTCGTAGATGAGACCAGAAATACGCTTTACTCCACCGCGACGGGCCAGCCTCCTGATGGCGGGCTTGGTGATACCCTGGATGTTGTCACGGAGTACCTTCCTGTGCCTCTTAGCGCCTCCTTTGCCAAGACCTTTGCCGCCCTTACCTCTGCCAGTCATTTTAATTTAGAGTTGGGCCTTCGACGTTGATTTTCTCGGATAGGAATAATGAATGCACATGATTTCGAGGTGCTTATATAGGTTGATAGGAAAACGGCGGAAGTCCATTGGCCCTAAGCGTGTTGTATATTCGGCCAATAGGATGGCTGGAAAATCTGCAATTAGTATAAGTATTTGATACCGCCCGACTCAAGCCAGAAAACACCTAGTTTTGTTAAACCATCATTCAATAGGCCGGGCCAATGAGAAGCGAGCTTTTCCCGTCCCGAGCTCTCTCATTGGTCCTTGCCCCTCTCTTTCGCCTATTGAATTCCTATATATACCCTGCCCAGCGAGGCAGAAGATAGACCCGTCCTGAGCTTCTTCCAAGCTCAGAGACCTCCTCCTGAGCTTCATCAAAGCTCAGAGGCCACCCGAACTCCACCACTCTTCTGCCACTCCAGTCGCCCAGACCTCAAGCTCACACCGTGTTGTCTTTGACTTGAGACCCTGACCCTTCATCGACACCCAAACGGTCCTTTCCAGGACCACCAGCACCTTCGCCACCTTGGCCTCCGACCTACCAGGCCCAACGGTCCTTTGCAGGACCATCATCACCCCCGTGACACGGCCCTTCCACAAACCAGGCCGTATCATATTGGCGGCCCAACCTGGGGCACGCACATCCACCCACGCTCTGCTAGCCGAAGTTCACTTCTGGGAGTGTAAAACCCAGTGGCGCCCATCATGAACTTTCCACACTATTTATCAGCCCCTCCTCAGCAATCTCCGCCTGGGCACCCTCATCTACCGTACGGATACCCTACCTATGGTTATGCACCATACGGTTATCTGTATCACCACCCGCCTTGGGCAGTGCCGATGCACCCCTACATGAGCAAGCCGCTGCCTTGCTTCTCCGGAGCTGACAACGAGGACCTGGCAGTGTTCATACGAGACATTAGGATTCATCTTCAGGCCATGAACATCACTGGAGAGAGACAGTTCTTCGCTGCGTTGAAACAGCTCACCGGCGCCGCGAAAGCCTGGTGGGAGAAAACATGGTACATTGACGCAACGTTAGAACACTTGGAGGAACGTCTCAGCGAGCGGTTTGGAAAACCATCGCAGAACCTTGCCCTGCCGTCGCAGAACCTTGCCCAGCCGTCGCAGCACCTTGCCCAGCCGTCGCAGCACCTTGCCCAGCCGTCTCAGCACCTTGCCCAGCCGTCGCAGCACCTTGCCCAGCCGTCGCAGCCCCTTGCCCAGCCGTCGCAGCCCCTTGACCTGCCGACGCCGCAAGCCCTGCCGACGCCGCAAGCCCTGCCGACTCCGCAAGCCCTGCCGACTCCGCAAGCCCTGCCGACGCCGCAAGCCCTGCCGTCCCAGCAACCTGCTTGGCCACCGTATACAGCGCAGACAGGCAACTCTACGCCGCCCAGCTACCGAACGTACGGTGGGTACACTCAACCTGCCTGGCCACCTCACCCAAACTGGCCCTCACACGCTGCCATGCCGTCGCAACAGCCTGCCCTGCTTCCCCAGCCATCTGTTCCTCCACCGACGATGCAAGCATCGCAGCCTTCGTTCCTTCCGCAAACAAGTCACCCAGCGCAGACCCTGGAACCTCTCACTCCACCAAGGTCTTCCCTTTCCCCACAGCCAGCCCTCATTTCACAGCCGGCTGGACCTCCACCACAGGTGACTACTCCGTCCCCACAGCTAGCCCTACATCCACAGCCAGTGCTACCGCCGGAGACACCTCGATCCCCACAGCCAGTGCTCCCTCCGCAGCCTGCTGTATATCCTCCAGCACAGCTTGTGCTACCACCCGGGACTCCTCTGCTCTTACACTCAGCGCTACCTCTACAGCCAGTACTCCCTCCGAAGCCTGATGTACCAGGCCCAGCGCTTCTGCTGGAGACTTGTACGTCCCCACGGACAGTGCTCCCTCTGCAGCTTGTGCTATCGTCGAAGACTCCTTCGCCCCTTCAGCCAGCGCTCACTTCACCACCTCCTGTCTCTTTTCTGCCAGGCCCTGACCCGCATCCACCTGACCCTGTCCCTCCACCATCTGACCCTGTCCCTCCACCACCTGGCCCTGTCCCGCATCCACCTGACCCTCTGCCACCGGACCCTCTTCCAACTGGCCCTGTCCCGCATCCACCGGACCTTGACCAAGACTCTCGATCATTTGACCCGGACCCTCTGTCATCTGACCCTGTCCCTCCACCACCTGACCCTGTCCCTCCATCACCTGGCCCTGTCCCTCCACCACCTGACCCTGTCCCTCCACCACCTGACCCTGTCCTTCCATCACCGGACACTGTCATCTTAACACAGCCTGTCGCCCTACAGCATCCTGAACTTCCGCCGCAGCCGTCGCCACTCATCCCACCGAAACGTGCCTCCCAGCCTGTGCTCTCTCCGCAGCTTGCACCCGTCATCACTCCTTACTATCTATTGTATGTAAAGTTATTGTATTTTAATTCCAATAAACTGTTTGGACACTGGAGTGCACAGGCGAGTGGCACATCGCGGCTTTCTTACAAGAGGTGTTTTCTGTCTGGGGTGTTGGGGGAGTTGATACCGCCCGACTCAAGCCAGAAAACACCTAGTTTTGTTAAACCATCATTCAATAGGCCGGGCCAATGAGAAGCGAGCTTTTCCCGTCCCGAGCTCTCTCATTGGTCCTTGCCCCTCTCTTTCGCCTATTGAATTCCTATATATACCCTGCCCAGCGAGGCAGAAGATAGACCCGTCCTGAGCTTCTTCCAAGCTCAGAGACCTCCTCCTGAGCTTCATCAAAGCTCAGAGGCCACCCGAACTCCACCACTCTTCTGCCACTCCAGTCGCCCAGACCTCAAGCTCACACCGTGTTGTCTTTGACTTGAGACCCTGACCCTTCATCGACACCCAAACGGTCCTTTCCAGGACCACCAGCACCTTCGCCACCTTGGCCTCCGACCTACCAGGCCCAACGGTCCTTTGCAGGACCATCATCACCCCCGTGACACGGCCCTTCCACAAACCAGGCCGTATCATATTCCTTCAAATTACACTTTAATTCATCTACTGGTAACAACCACAAACTCACGTCTCAACTCAATCACCTTCAATATGGCTCGTACTAAACAAACTGCAAGGAAGTCCACAGGTGGCAAAGCCCCGAGGAAGCAGCTTGCCACCAAGGCTGCCAGGAAGAGCGCCCCTGCCACAGGTGGTGTCAAGAAGCCCCACAGGTATAGGCCCGGCACTGTCGCACTCCGTGAGATCAGGAGGTACCAAAAGAGTACCGAGCTCCTCATCAGGAAGCTTCCTTTCCAGCGTCTCGTGAGAGAAATCGCCCAGGACTTCAAGACTGATTTGAGGTTCCAGAGCTCCGCAGTGATGGCTCTTCAAGAAGCCAGCGAGGCTTACCTCGTCGGTCTCTTCGAGGACACCAACTTGTGCGCAATCCATGCCAAGCGTGTGACCATCATGCCTAAGGACATCCAACTGGCTAGGAGGATCCGTGGCGAACGCGCTTAAAAAGTTTGTGTCAATGTAACACCATTTAAAACGGTCCTTTTCAGGACCACCAAAAATTATCTCTTACATTTTGTGTGACGGTCAAGGTGGTATGACCCCTCGGGCGACCATTGCGCGTCGTTGGTGAATATTTGACAATTTCAAGAATCTGCAAGAAAACTATGCGTGTCGTTCTACTGGCGGAATGAATATTCTACTTCTGTAAATGATGCAGTTGGATTAGAAATTAGAAGCCTTTTAATTTACAATATTTCTTTGTTGATTGCAAAGGCCGGGTATCGACATGTACCACTGGGGGAAAAAATAATTTCACCAGCAATACTGGAAGTAGCTTATTGAGGATGCATTATAGCCACTCATACCTACCCCTACTTAAACCATAACTTTTATAATATTGAATTAAACACATACACTAACACAACTCAGACCTAGCCCCAGCCCTACTCTACTAGTCATACCTCTTCCCATTCTAATCTTAATCATCAATAACTGTTCCCCTGAAACAGTTCTCTTGAGGAAACAGTTCTGAGTTCTTACAATTCCTTTGAAACCGCTCCCGTTCCGCTTGAGATATCTTAGTCCTATTTGTTCTACTTAGTATCCTTCAGAGTTCTATGCCTATTTTTTTCTGATTTAAATTTATTTTTATAACTTTAAATCAAATTATCATTTTTTAAATTAAAAAAATATACATACATGTTCTGGATTGTTGTTGTTTAAAAAATTATATATTACTTTTTAAACAATACAAATATAGAACATGTATATATCATTTTTTAATAAAATTATTTTTTTTATTTATTTTAAAATAGAAATAATCTATCTATTCTTTTTTCTACACATACCTAATATAACATAAAATCCTTGGTCAAAACAAGAAATAAACACCAGACTGTGTAATACTTCATATTTTATTTTTAATTATACGTATTTTTTTCCATTAAAATATTTCAAAACATTCTATTTTTCCCAATCCCTTCCTATTGTAACATAAAATCACACCATGTTTATTCTATTAATATATTTTTTAATTGGAAATATAAAGATTTGTTTTGTCAAAATGGTTAAATACCGAAACCGCACAGAATCATTTCCGCACCTATGTTTAATACCGCACACTTCAGGTAAACTACTCAGGAGCAGGTATAAAAATTATATGACTCAGACAAAAATGTATATGCTACTTAAATGCACACTTCCTAAATTGTAAATATTTCTTGCCATGTGATTTTTTTAAGTCTAAGAATATTGACACATACTCCTCCTAATATTATTAATATCTGAAGATCCAATATTATTTACCCCAGTAGCCACTTCTAATCAAATAATTTTTCTAGGTCTCTCAGTTAAATCTTACTCTGCTTTCCGTTTACAGTTATTTTTTATTTCTTGTATTTTAAAGCTTCCTGGATCAACAAAGTTGTGTCGGTGTATGCCTGTTGTGTTCAATATATTTTGTTTGTCACAGTCTGTATGGATGGAAACACAACACTGTTTTTCAAAACACCGCCCCACTAATATACCAGAGGTTAAGGCCCTCAAATATCTACTACATTTAAAGTTCTCACACGCCTAAATATCGTTTCCTCTATATTCTATATGAACAAAGCTTCATCATTGATAAGACTATTATTTATTTTAGCGTTGGGAACCAATCGATTGAAAACAGTCGACTAACCGGTTGTTTTAAAATATTCATTCATTCGGTTGTAGATATCTAGTTTTCATTCGAATGATTTCAGTCTATAGGTTGGAGTTGTATTAGTTGTAATTCGGACGTGTATATGTGGACGTGTGTATAACGAGATAACGAGTGTCATGCACCTTCTCACCCCTCCTCCGCTCTGAGCCCTTCACCGTCGTTCCTTTCCCCTACCTAAAACCAAAAAACATCCGAATGAAACATTCGAATGGAAAAGTCGACTGGATTCAGTCTCAGTCTATATTTTTTCATTCGAATGAAAACGATGTCGTAGCAGGCTGTAGTTTGGGACGAGATAACGAGTGTCTAGCGCCTTCTCACTCTCACCCCCCTCAGCTCTGAGGCCTTTACAGCCTCCACCGTACTACTGCTATATAAAAAAAAACCATTCGATTGAAACATTCGACTTGCGGGTTCAGTCTCGGTCTATATATTTATTCGTATATCCTATACCCGCTATGAGACTGTTTTCAGTCGATTGAATTCAATCGACTGTTTTTTCCCGAATCGACTTATTCATTCGGTTGTTTTTTCTAGTCGGTTGTCCCAACGCTAATTTATTTATGTAGAATTGTTTATGTGAATATACAATAAATTATGTGATGTAAAGTGTGCGGTACTGGACTCTACCTTTTTTCGGATTAGAAGGGATCCAGTGTCGGGTTCCTCTGTGCGGTAATGGACCTATCACTTTTGTGCGGTTTTGGACTGTTTTCGAGGAAAGTGTGCGGTATTGGTATTTTACCGTCAAAATGTTGATATGTAATTTAATTCCAAGAACCATTGCATTGGGGTTAGGAACGTCTTAGAGAACAACTGTCTGGGTCAGAGAAGTAAAGGTGGGTTTGAACTTGGAAGGAGGTAGTGTAGAGAGAAGGGAACTGTTGGAGTTCAAGAATTACTAAAGACTAGAAGAGTCTCAGGCAGACTGTTCTTTCGGAACCGTTATTTTTTCTGTATTAAAACCTAGAGGCAAGATACCTATTATCATTCTCATTACACACAAAAAATAAAATCCCAAACTACCGAGTCCATAATTGTTTTCTCCTCGAGGCCAGAACACGCGTGTAACGTGTTCAATAATTAACTCAGAATTATTGATAGTGAACGAATAAAAAATATTTGGTGGTCCTGAAAAGGACCGTTTTCGTACACTTCCGGCATGGCTTAGTCTTACTTGGAACTAGTATACTTGGTAACAGCCTTGGTGCCTTCACTGACAGCGTGCTTGGCCAACTCACCAGGGAGAAGCAGCCTGACGGCTGTTTGAATTTCCCGGCTGGTGATTGTTGACCGCTTGTTGTAGTGAGAGAGACGAGATGCTTCGGCGGCGATACGCTCGAATAAATCGTTGACAAAACTGTTCATGATGCTCATAGCTTTGGAGGAGACACCGGTGTCGGGGTGAACTTGCTTGAGTACCTTGTAGATGTAGATGGCGTAGCTCTCCTTCCTCTTGCGCTTCTTCTTCTTATCGCTCTTGACGATGTTCTTCTGAGCCTTGCCGGCTTTCTTGATGGCTTTACCACTCGCTTTGGGAGGCATGATGTCGTTGATAGTGAGTAATATTGACACTGTTGTTGACAGTGGTTATATGCTAGCTAGTAGAAAAAGGACGTATAAAAGCCCGCACCAATAGAAATTGAGTATTCGAAAAGTGTGCAACATGATTGGTTAAGATTGCGACAGCTAAACTGTATAAATAAATTTTTACCTGCCAGCACCTAACATCGATCCAACAACATATTTCCTCTCAAGAACTTCTTATTTCATCATATAATCTAATATGTCTGGACGTGGTAAAGGCGGTAAGGCCAAGGGAAAGGCAAAGACGAGGTCATCCCGCGCCGGTCTTCAGTTCCCTGTGGGAAGGATTCATCGTCTTCTCCGCAAGGGTAATTACGCCGAAAGAGTTGGAGCCGGTGCCCCTGTCTACTTGGCGGCAGTCATGGAATACTTGGCCGCTGAAGTTCTCGAGTTGGCAGGCAACGCTGCCAGGGATAACAAGAAGTCCCGTATAATCCCTCGTCACTTGCAGCTGGCCATAAGGAATGACGAGGAGTTGAACAAGCTCCTTGCCGGAGTCACCATCGCCCAGGGTGGTGTACTACCCAACATCCAGGCTGTTCTTCTTCCCAAGAAGACTGAGAAGAAAGCTTAAAAACCCTGCATCCAGGAATCACGATAAAACGGTCCTTTTCAGGACCACCACATTTGTTGGACACTTCTCTTGGTTATCGCCTAGTGTAGTGTATGTATGCCAAAGTCTCTAGGTAGGTTGGATGTCTTGGCTTAGTGCTGTTTCCTTGACCCTCTGAGAAAAACTAAGGTTGTTGCAGATGTCTAATTAAAATTGGGTACATTTGAGTCAGCGAGTTGCAAAACTCGTAAAATCAATAATTCTTGAAGAGAAATGAGTTAGAGGTATCTCTGGATTCAAAATGGCGTCAGCTACAACACTGACATTGGTTTAAAGTTTCAAAATTCGCTAAAAACCATTAAAAAAATGAGTTTAAAAAGTCATTGCTGTTGCATAACTCGTCAAAAATCATGCTCATCAGGTTGCAAAACTTGTTGAAAACAGTCCTCTTGCAAAAGCCGTTATTAACTTTGACTCGACCATATAGCAGAATGCAAAACCTGTTGTTTTTAGCTGATTTAACAATCTAAACACATTTTAAATTTGATATTTTAGAATAGTTTTGTCTTATTATATTGGCAACATTGTCTTAAACAAGAATCTGGTTATATTTTTTTTTTACTTTATTAATTTATAACTTAACTGAAGGTTACTGAGTTTGTTGCACCTTACACTGATAGGTGTTCTACTTGTGTGCGCTAAGAGTATCAAATCTCTGGAGATAATTATCCAGAGAAAGAAAACTGCCTGAATATGGAGTTATTAGCCCACAAAATACTTCTTGCATACGAGTCCGCAAGACGCAAGACAGTGAGACATTATCATGTTTTCGCTCTGCGTAAACTACCGACAAAAAATCGGTAATTTATTCAAGTAATTGATAAAAGTAGATGGAAGATAATTTTTATTCTTATCTCCACACCGGCACTGCCGCGGCTTGATTACAAACGACTGAATTCAAAGGCGCCGGCGCGCCTTCTACGAATTGTTAATATGCCTTCATACTAGGTAGGCCGAGAGGGCTGAGAGTTGATGGCAACCTCCTGTACTTTCCTAACTCCCTGTCACACGTATAAATATTTTCGACTTTATTTGGCCCTATGACGTGCTGTGGAGGGAGGCCCAACAGCTGGAGACTGGATTACACACCTCCTATAGCTTTTTAACTCCCTGTTATACTTTTCTGAGTTTTTAAGCTAAAAGTAACGTAACGTTTTTGACTTATGTTCCATAGCCTAAACATGAAAATGTCAAAATCTGGTAGACACGTTTTTCGAGAAACTGCGTTGTGCAAAAGATGATGAATTATTCCTGAGTTTTGACTACCAAAAAAAATTGGCCCTTCCGAAGGTACCCGATCGCACGAGTGTTATTATAAGAGACAACTTTATTTATATCATTTTACGGCTTGTCAAGGTGTTTCTATAGCGCTGCAGACTAAAACAAACACTTTTAGGTACATATGGACAGAGGAGGAGTTCGGTAAAGGTTCCATACAAATCGCATCTGCCATATACATACCACCAACTTTGTGGGCTTAATCTTGACGGTATTAATGTAATCACCCTGTTTTCTGACGGTTGCGGAGGGCAGAATAAAAACACAACAATGATTTTTATGCTGCAGTATTGGTTGTTGAGACACGCTCCTTCACACATAGAAAAAATAGTAATATATTATCCAATTGTTGGACATTCGTTCATTCCCCCGGACAGGGTATTTGGTAATCTAGAAAGAGAGTTTCGAGCAAAACCCGGAAATTTACCTTGAGGTCATTCGGAAATATGCTAATGCTCGTAAAGTATTTGACTGGAAAAAAGCATCCGATAAAATAATGAAAAATTCAACCAGTTGGCCATTTAAATTTCAAAAATCTAAGAAAATTATTCTTAAACCGAGTGCAACACGAAAGAATGTGTTAATTCAAGTGGAACCATTTTATAATTTTGAAGGGGGAGCACCAAAATTGATAAAAAAACAAGACCCTTCGTAATCCTGTCCTAGATGAGGTCGGCAAGGGAGTTACTGTCAAGCTCAAGCCGGCAAAATTAGCAGATGTAAAGAGACTACTAGAACTGCACTACGGGGAAAATTGGCCTGTCAACCCAAAACTATTTTACTGTCTCAGTGTTTTCGAGCCCAACGGTTCCACTTGAATCAAGTTCAGGAGGATGAAGAAGTTATCATGGAACTTGAAATTGTGGGAGATGATGTTCGTGTCATGTTAATAGTGCAGGTACGACAGGTGCATCAACAAATGGATCTGAAGATGTTCTGGATTTTTATTTGTTCCTGAAGACCTTGACTGATTAGTAAAAATTGTAATTTGTTAGTTTAAATTTTATTGAAAATCTGTGTTTCTTTATTTTAATATTAATAATAGGTTAAACATTTTTATGCACAAAATGTTTATTTTTACTTTTTCTTGCTGTTTTACTCAACATTTTACTTGTTGTTTTAAACTAGTTCAATGCATTTTCATTATTAAAATAAATCCAGTCTTTATATTGTAATGATTATATTGTATTTAATTAAAAATGAATGCATAATTATAATAAATTCCAAGATTTTTACAAAGAGGATTAGAGGTTCATTCAATATATTTTTTAATTAGTATTTAGCGGGTTTTGCAAGAGGACCCATTTTGCAAATGGCTGAGCGTCACAAAGCAAAAGCCGTTAATTATCGATTACTACTTCAAAACTCGTTAATTCAAAATTCAAATTTGAAATCATGTATTTACTGTAAATATGATCTAGTTCGAATTATACAAGAGGGTTATTTGATTTATTTTATTATCTAATCATCACATTATCTTTATTAGATTAACAGTTATAAGTTTTTTGCGATTTTATCGGTTTCGTTTGGAATGGACTTAACGAGTTTTGCTACTCGTAGACTCATATTTAAAAAGTAACTCGGAAATCTTGAGTCGTCCAATCTAATACGATGCAAAAGTAGAATATAAGGTGGTTACGACACAATACAAGTGGTTCATACAACACAACAGTTTATTTTTACAAAAAAGAAAGGTGGCTGTTACAATAAACAGAATTGATGGTAATACAATTTGGTTTTCACAAACATTAGAAGAGGCATTCAAAATAAAACTTCACGCTACAATTCCGGAATTAATTTTACCTTTTCCTTAATTTAAACATATACAGGGTTTTCCTAAATATCATGTTTATACGGGGTAATGATACGGCCTGGTTTGTGGAGGGCCGTGTCACGGGGGTGATGATGGTCCTGCAAAGGACCGTTGGGCCTGGTAGGTCGAAGGCCAAGGTGGTAGAGGTGCTGGTGGTCCTGGAAAGGACCGTTTGGGTGTCGATGAAGGGTCAGGGTCTCAAGTCAAAGACAACACGGTGTGAGCTTGAGGTCTGGGCGACTGGAGTGGCAGTAGAGTGGTGGAGTTCGGGTGGCCTCTGAGCTTTGATGAAGCTCAGGAGGAGGTCTCTGAGCTTGGAAGAAGCTCAGGACGGGTCTCTCTTCTGCCTCGCTGGGCAGGGTATATATAGGAATTCAATAGGCGAAAGAGAGGGGCAAGGACCAATGAGAGAGCTCGGGACGGGAAAAGCTCGCTTCTCATTGGCCCGGCCTATTGAATGATGGTTTAACAAAACTAGGTGTTTTCTGGCTTGAGTCGGGCGGTATCAGTAACAGTGAATTGTACGGTGCTGTTTACAGAATCGACGAATAATTTTTTTTTTGCCCTAGAATTTTCAACGGCCGCTTCGCGGTAGCGGTGCTCCGTTCATTTTCTAAAGAAAAACACCCTGCTCCATATGGACCAGGCAGAGGTCCAAATCGAAGAAATTCGATGGCACCGTACAATTAACTTTAGTCATATACAGAAGTGTGTAATTCTTTGGCTTATCTCATGAATAAATATTCACATAACATAGGTCCGCAAACGCTTCGTTACCGTTACCGATCTACAGGGCGTTGAAATTTCAACAATTTTTCTTTTTGGAGATATCTTCCTCAAAATTGGAATAAAGGCTACGCTGTGGGGCTTCCATCATTGGGCATGCCAAATGGTTGTGAGAATCTACAGGGAGACATTTTTTCAGGGGTGCCTCCTTTTTTCCACCTAAACTTCTTTGCGATGCGCCGCTGGTAGGTTCTAAAATACAAAATTAGTTTTCTATTGTTTAGAAACATTTTGGTCTCGTAGTTTGTTCGTATCTCTGGATTCAAAATGGCGTCAGCTACAACACTGACATTGGTTTAAAGTTTCAAAATTCGCTAAAAACCATTAAAAAAATGAGTTTAAAAAGTCATTGCTGTTGCATAACTCGTCAAAAATCATGCTCATCAGGTTGCAAAACTTGTTGAAAACAGTCCTCTTGCAAAAGCCGTTATTAACTTTGACTCGACCATATAGCAGAATGCAAAACCTGTTGTTTTTAGCTGATTTAACAATCTAAACACATTTTAAATTTGATATTTTAGAATAGTTTTGTCTTATTATATTGGCAACATTGTCTTAAACAAGAATCTGGTTATATTTTTTTTTTACTTTAATAATTTATAACGTAACTGAAGGTTACTGAGTTTGTTGCACCTTACACTGATAGGTGTTCTACTTGTGTGCGCTAAGAGTATCAAATCTCTGGAGATAATTATCCAGAGAAAGAAAACTGCCTGAATATGGAGTTATTAGCCCACAAAATACTTCTTGCATACGAGTCCGCAAGACGCAAGACAGTGAGACATTATCATGTTTTCGCTCTGCGTAAACTACCGACAAAAAATCGGTAATTTATTCAAGTAATTGATAAAAGTAGATGGAAGATAATTTTTATTCTTATCTCCACACCGGCACTGCCGCGGCTTGATTACAAACGACTGAATTCAAAGGCGCCGGCGCGCCTTCTACGAATTGTTAATATGCCTTCATACTAGGTAGGCCGAGAGGGCTGAGAGTTGATGGCAACCTCCTGTACTTTCCTAACTCCCTGTCACACGTATAAATATTTTCGACTTTATTTGGCCCTATGACGTGCTGTGGAGGGAGGCCCAACAGCTGGAGACTGGATTACACACCTCCTATAGCTTTTTAACTCCCTGTTATACTTTTCTGAGTTTTTAAGCTAAAAGTAACGTAACGTTTTTGACTTATGTTCCATAGCCTAAACATGAAAATGTCAAAATCTGGTAGACACGTTTTTCGAGAAACTGCGTTGTGCAAAAGATGATGAATTATTCCTGAGTTTTGACTACCAAAAAAAATTGGCCCTTCCGAAGGTACCCGATCGCACGAGTGTTATTATAAGAGACAACTTTATTTATATCATTTTACGGCTTGTCAAGGTGTTTCTATAGCGCTGCAGACTAAAACAAACACTTTTAGGTACATATGGACAGAGGAGGAGTTCGGTAAAGGTTCCATACAAATCGCATCTGCCATATACATACCACCAACTTTGTGGGCTTAATCTTGACGGTATTAATGTAATCACCCTGTTTTCTGACGGTTGCGGAGGGCAGAATAAAAACACAACAATGATTTTTATGCTGCAGTATTGGTTGTTGAGACACGCTCCTTCACACATAGAAAAAATAGTAATATATTATCCAATTGTTGGACATTCGTTCATTCTCCCGGACAGGGGTTTTCATTGGCAGTGTGGTTGTAAACTTGAGTGATCGATATCAAGCAGTCAACAAAATCAATGATTTGTTCAGTTTTATTTGGACATATCCAAAGTTGAAAAATGGTCTCAACTATAACACACAGATGCAGATAAAAATGAGCTTCTTTTGTAAATGAATCACATGAAACGCATCCAACCTGCGAACTTCCAAGACGACTTAAAACCTCTCACCCTTACTGATCAGAGTCTCTTTCCTAACGTTTGCATAACCGTACTTTACCAGTAACAGCTGCGGATACGGAAAGATCATTCAGCTTCAGGGCAGGCGCAAGAGGGTTTGGCGCCCTAGGCAAAACTATTATAAGGCACCCCTGAGATCTCTCCTAATTTAAGTTATTCATCTTAGATGAATAACTTAAATTAGGAGAGATCTCAGGGGCGCCTTATAATAGTTTTGCCTAGGGCGCCAAAACCTCATCTATCTTTCTTTGTAAAAACATTGACTTCTTGGTGGGCACGTATCTTGCGGCGCCCCTCAAGCCCTATAGTGCCCTAGGCGGTCACCTAGTTCGCCTGTACGATCGCGCCGGCCCTGTTCAGCTTGCTGGGAAGAGTAAAAAATGTCCAACGCTCAACCATGACTCAAGGATGATCAGGTCTGGGAGTTGGGAGTATTGTCATTGGAGAGCAAACTCGCACGAAAGTTGGACTTTTCAAAAAATTATTGATTGTTTTACAAATAAAAAGCAAGAATAGCCAATTTTTAATTTTAAAAAACTAACCCTTTTGACCTGTTTGTGTTTGTGTTTTCTCAGTCTTTCTGTTTTTATTTTTTGAATTGAAATGCTGCTCTTTATTGGCCTACTCCTTCTTGGAAAAAAAAAAAAAAATTGTATTAAAATATTTAACAATAAGGTATTTAATAAAATAAAATTTTAAGTTAGCAACCGTTAAAGTGTAGATATGAGAGAGTTAGTGAGATACGGTCTAAAGAAAAAAACTAAGTTTTTACCAACTAGTTTCGTGCCATATGTAAGTTACCCTGATGATGTAAATATATTTTACGAAACTAGTTGGTAAAAACTTAGTTTTTTTCTTTAGACCGTATCTCACTAACTCTCTCGTATTTAATAAAATTGTATAACACGTAAATGAACGTCAACAACATTTTATGGTTGTAAGACTTTTTTTTAAGTTCAGATTGTGTTTTAGTAGAGGACTGAGACATTATAAACGTTTTCAAACAATTTTGTCTAATTTTTAGGGTTTCGTTGGTAAAACCAATAAAAGAAACCCTTATATTCGATCCTGTGTCTGTCTGTCACTCTGTACGGTTCCAATAACTTTTGAATCAAAAGAGATAAAATCATGAAACCTTCCAGTACCTATTAAAGATCGTTTTGACGCGCACACAGGAAGGAAAAATATAGCGAACTTACAAATACAAAATGGCGGATAATTCACTTCACGCGATTTTTTTTTTTAAATTATTTAGTGGGGTATGAAATTAAAGGTATTGAAGAGTAGATTACAAAAATATAAAGCACTTGTGGGAAGGAAGTGTTTAATTTTCCATGCCAATTTGTCAAAAAACATCAGCATTTTGCGTGCCCCCTCCCCCTATAACTATATCTCTGAGTAGTAGGGAGACGAGAGTTCTATGATGATCTAGCCTGCCTGGCTATTGTTATTTTGGGAGCATGCTATTGTTAATTTGGGACCCTGGCCGTTGCTTGCTCAGAGCCCCCTGCTTCCTTCTAGAGGGGTCTGTCCCTTCACCTGTTGTTAGAAAGCCCACCCCCCCGCCCTCGGGTTTTTTTTTTTATTTTTTTTTTTATTTTTTTTTTTTTTCAACTATGCCGCCACCTTCTAGAAAGATCCTGGCCGTTCATTGTTCGGAGCCCCCTGGTTCCTTCTAGAAGGTTCGGACCCTTCACCTGTTGTTAGAAAGCCCACCCCCCACCCTGTCCTTCCTCTGCTACGCTATTTTGAATTCCCCGGGTGTTTTTTTTTATTTTATTTATTTATTTTTTTTTTTCAAATATGCCGCCACCTTCTAGAGTTGAAATATTCGGTAAAACATCTGTGCTTTGGCTGGGTTCCGAACCTACGACCTTCGGATCGTGAGTCCGACGCCTTAACCATTCGGCCACGAGGGCTGTTGGTTTCTAATCACTCAGAGTTTGTATGTAAGTAATTTTTTTTTTTTTTTTTTTTTTTTTTTTTTTTTTTTTTTTACTTTTATTGTCCCAGACATAATGGCGAAGGGTTTTGTGAAAGCTTACCTTTTACTGAAGACTTATTTTTTTGACTAAGGGCACAGTAGAACCTAATCATGTAATACAAATTGCAAGTTTTATTTATTTATATTTTTATCTGAAGTCCGATTCCTTTGCCTCTAGACCACGTGGGCTGTTAGCTATATACTACACTGAGTTAGTATAATATAGTTAATTTTTCATTTTAAAATTAGGTTTTTTTTTTTTTTTTTTTTTTTCTACATATTATGTTGTTTTTCTTACTTTTATTGCCCCAGACATAATGGTGAAGGGTTTTGTACCTTGCTTGATGGAGGCTCGGTTGTAACCCTGTTAGGGTGTCATTTTACCTTTCTTCTACTTGCAACAATATGAGTTACTTATATTCAAGTAATGTACCGTAGTATTAAAACATAGATACACCAACAAACACTCACCGACTCAGTATAATCATGACCTCAGCAATAATATATGTACATAAGCTAGGCAAACCCAGAGCTGACCGCACTTCTCATATCATTTTACCATTTGTATTTTGTTTATTCACAATACATGTTAAATATCTATTCAGTGTTTCTCCACTACAGAGATAAATTGATGAGATAGTTTTTGTAAATTAAAATTGCTTCGAAGCCTACCTAAGGATATGGAAGCTATGTGATCGTTCTGAAGAATGAAAAAATGTTTAGGTCACCGATTTTAAAAATACCAAGACAGAAATCTATTTCAAACATCAGGAACAGTTTTAGTTCTGTGTCTGTCTGTCGGTACATGTCGCTCAATTTTTGCGAACCCACTTAATATCTGCTCTTCCAATTTTATTGAAATTTGGGTGGTCATTTGTTTTTCTTCCACATGTGCACAAACATACATTCATTTACACCTATATCTTCAAATGTACATTTCTGATTTTTATGAAATTTGGATGGTAGGTTATAATTAGTCCATTGTTGGTCTCATATAAGTTGAACCGTATGCGCATTTGTTTATCTTCCCCATGTGCACAAACATACATTCATTTACACCTATATCTTCAAAAGTTCCTATCTGATTTTTATGGAATTTCGGTGGTTCATCGAAAGTTGCCCGCAGATAGCCCCAGATTAATTCCAACCTCCTGTGCTCTTTAAATTTTGCTAAATTGATACTTTTATACAAGTAGAAAATCAAAACAATTTGACAGATTTTAAATAACGGGGGAGAAATTAAATAAATTGGATAATAATAGAATTTAAATGCATAAAATGATTTTTTTTTTAAATAGGAGGCGAGGAATCTTGTGCCACGCTAATTGGAAGAGTATTTTTGTATTTTTATTTAAAAATTAATTTTGTTAAAAATATTAATTTCAACAGAGTTAATTTAACTGGTACAGTCATTCGGACCGACTTTGGGTCTACTGAATGAACATCAGTTGATTTTCTTCAAGGAGAATTCACCAAGACAGTTGGACCTAGAAACTTTTAGGTCTCAGACGGTGTGGTCCAATTAACCACCGGGGGGCTTCATCGTGTATATCGGAGCAGCTGATCCTCTCTCCACATATCTAAACTTAAAGGAGCTTGGAGGAACATGTTGATGTCAGTCATCTTACTGGGAGGTATTTTAACTACTTATTTATTTATTATTAATAATTTGAATACAAATTGTGAATTTTAAATTAGATTGTGTTAAGGAATATAAAACCAAATAGTCAAATGAATATTAAGATAACTAATTTGACCATTAAATAATTAAAGTGAGCGTAAGCGAGCTTCTTACACTCAATAAAAAATATGCATCCTGTCTGTCTGTTAGTCTGACAGTAACGTTCACGTGCTCGACGATAACAAGTAAAAGTTGATCGATTTAGTTGACATTTTGTATACATGTGTTCGCAAGCAACGCTCGCGTGAACGTGAGCTTCAAATGTATAATTGGAATTTGACATAAAGATTCTATCATCATCTACTCTATGAGACAAACATATTTTTCCTTATAAAATTTTTCAGTAAAACCAACAGCTACACCACTATGAAGTAATAAAGATCCAAATTTTTAAGTTTTTGGTAGTATTCATACTACGGAAATATTAAATTTTACTTTAAAAATTCTCCCTTCTACTTCTGTATGTCTCCCGTAGTTATTGATAATTATAATTTGATTTAAAGTAATAAAGATCGCTAAAACTGTTAAAGTGGGCCTAAACCGTTAAAATAGAGAAAACAACGTTTTTACCAATATCTTATACGTTCTAAGGTAACGATTTTAATAAAACTTCATATACATCGTCTAAAGTACAATTGAAACAGACATGTAAATTTTCAACTTGATTCAAGTAGAAGTTTTTGTGTAGCAAATCTATAATAGTTTAAATGGAATGACTGGAACGTGTAGAAGAGTTAAGGAATAGTAGAAAACCCTTTCTCCCACACTACACGGCTCTCTATTACAATCATATTATTTGACTATCAACTCATCAAGATAACTATCTAACATTTATTGCATTACGCTCGCTTCAATGAAAGAGCCACGCAATCCCTAGTATAAATAAATAAATAAAATAGCGGAACAAGCAGTAAATTACCAATTGTTAAAACTACAGTAAAACCTGGATAAAGTGACCACCGAAGGGACCAACCAAAAGTGGTCACCATAGACAGGTAGGTGGTCAACATACCCAAAATGAGTTAAAAAAAGTGCTCATTCTTTGATTTTTATAATGTTACACACATAAAAAGTGAAAAGAGGCGTTTGTAGAATAGTCACCCAATTTTTAAATAGAGTAAAAAATGAAACATTTCTGAAATATGATTAGCTAATTTTTACAATTTATGCAAAAACGAGGTGAGAAATTTTTCTTTTAAAAGTAAAAAAAAACATGTATTGTACTTACTTTTTAATAGTAAAATCTAAAAATTGTTTACGGTCATTTCAGCACAAAATACACAATGCACATGAAAACACGAAAATTAAAAAAAAAAATTACACCTTTCTCTTTCTAAATCAAACCAACTAGTTAGCAAGAAATAAAATAAAAACAGAAAATATTCCAAAGAAATGAGGATGATGAGAAAAAGAAAAAAATACAGAGCAATTATGTTCTCTTTATGGTTAACTCTTAGAAACAGCAAGAATCATTTGACTAATTTCTTTGAATTTAAATCCTTCTTAATAATTCTTATAAAAAGATAGAAAGTAAAGTGGGTTTTCTTATGTAGAGTTAGGTGTTGGCTGGAATGAAAGTCCTTTTTAATTTCTTTTTTTATTTTATTTTACAAAGCTTTTCCAACCAACACCTAACTCTACATAAGAAAACCTCTCAAATCCACATAAGAAAACTTTCAAATAAAGTGGGTTTTATTCATATTATACTACAACTAGTATGTAAGTTCTAAGAAATTAAATTAAAAACCCGAATGTTTCAAAATTATAATAGGTATTCTCACTAAAATATATATATATATATGTATTTGTTTTTACTTTGGTCACTTTAACCAAAATTAATTTACTTCAAGGGACCAGAAGAAGGTGGTCACTGGTCAATACAGGCAGATGGTTACAATAAGCAGAAGAAAATGTACGAGAAAGTATTGAATTTCTGAAGGGACCATGAAAAAGTGGTCACATTGACCAGGTGGTCAATATACACGGGTGGTCACTTTAGCAGGTTTTACTAAACATAATTAAGTTGTCTAAGAGATCACGTGACCTTTCTGGTGTCTGGGAGGATTGTCAGGATTGGTCTGGGACTATTGGGTTGGAATGGTCGGAAAGGGAGTCATGGAAGGGTTTATATCTGGAAATGGCTAGTTCACGGACAAAAGGTGCTTAGAGGTCATCATGGAGAAGGAAATTATAAACAAAGAAGGAGGCGACAGCTATTTTGCTTAGGTCATTAGATTGGAGTGATTGGATGCGATAGGGAGTGGCAAGTTTGGTGCATTCACAGAGTTCTATTTCAGATGTCTATATTGGTTTTATTATTGTGTTGTGTAAAAGTCTGTGTAAAAGTTTATAGCATGTATTGCATGTTTGACATTTATGTGTAGTGTGATGTGACCATGCTAAACGACGATCTAAGAATATACCCAGGTAGCGGGCTAGAATGTGGAAGTAAAGATTTGTTTAAGGGTTACAGGTTCACATATACCGTGCTTTAAAGCGAAGGCCCGTGAGAGCTTTTCGTTTCGTTTACCTTGATCCGCCATTTCTTGAACCAGATTTCAGGAGAGTAAGGTGCTGTTGGATATGGTTGGAGGCTGTACGTAAGGACTTATATGTACGGATAGGATGCACTTATAGTTATAGGAAGCAAAAACTGTTGAAGGATGCCGAGGATTGTCGCGGAAGTATAGATGGAATAAAGGATAGGACCTAAAACGCTACTCTGGGGCACCCCAGCATTTGTAGGAAAATAAAAGAAGTCGAGAAGTTGTTGGAATATTCAAAAATAATTACAACACTACACAAAATGAACTAAGTGTAAACGCCCCCCACACCGATAGATGTAGATCAAACCAGAAATACTAGGATGTTCGCAGAAGCTGGGATGTGTGGGCTAGACAAGCGCTAACAAACATTGATATTATCACGTATTATGCGTTAAATAAATTAAAAATTCCTCAATTCAGACGTGTATTTATGCGAAATGAGTTACCACGTACTCCATTCCTTAATGAATGTGGTATAATTAATTTGAACAACTCAAGTAAAATTGGTTGTCATTTGGGTTGCTTATTAAAAGAATAAACAGATAAATATTATTTAGATTCGTATGGGAATGCAAATCCACCTAAAAATCTCGTTACATACTTGGGGAAAAATAAATAATACTATAATCAAGACAGGATTCAAGAATATAACGATCCACCAATCTGCAGACCCCTTTGTTTGATTGTGTTACATTTATTGGCAGAAGGTAGACCATCTAATGTTATTATAAGCATCTTACGGAAAGACAAATATTTCTGGGTTAATAATTTTCCCTACCTTCTAAATTCTTCATAATTTATTTTGTATATAATATAAGAGCATAACAAAATGGCCAACGTCTATGAACAATACATAAATGACATCATTCGTTCGGACTATAAACATTACTTTTCAACAAGCGTATACAATTTCAATGCTCCAAACAAAAAATATAATTCAATATCGACTATTGAGATTCATTTTTAATGTCTAATTACCAGTACCTAATATCAGGGACATATACAAAGAAGACGGAACTTTGTATGCAGATAAGTCAAACATTAAATTGATTGACAAATTTGTACCGTATTTATTTACCCGGATTGAAGTAAAAAAACAAACAAACATAATTATTCAATTGATGAAGTAGATTTTCCTGGAGTTACTAGCACTGTTGAAGGTTTAATTACCTACAACAGTACGTACACGAATTCACTTAAGAATACTGGTTTTATTTCTGTGTACGAAGGCTCACCAAACAAGTTTCAATTCAAGTATGAGGTAATCTATCTCAATTATAAATGGCGGATTTACAGTTTCATTCATCGGATCGGATGGTAGTGATGGTTTGTAACGATGGAAAACAAAAAAGAACGGTGTTGATGATCTAACCACGTTACCACCAGAAGGAAAAGTGTAAATTGCCTATTTAATTATTAGAGCCCCAGCTCAAAGAGTTTAATCTAGCGTCAAAGATTATGCTTTGAAAACAACTGACTCATTTGAAGTCGGTCATGTTCCATTTTCGAAGTTGGCAGTGTTTTGAAAGGACGGGGGTGACCATTACCACGCCTACATTTGTGCTTGTTACATTCCAAACTAAAAACCAGCAAAATTGATCAGACTTCCCTAAACTTGATGTAAAAAATATTCAAAACAAAAAATTGACGATGTTTTATACCCGGAGGAATCACAAGAGGAGTTTGATCAAAAAGTTACACTGTAGCTTATGAGATGTACATAGATTTTAAACCTGTTTATAGTTCTGAAGAAAATACCATCCACAACTCTTTTTTGTGATCCACAACTCTTTTGTGAAGAAATGTGTGTTGGTTATCGATACGAGTAAACAGTTAAAAACGTTTCAAATTCAAAATCAAATATTATATTATATGTTGCTTTCTTGAAGCCTGCATCAAACGGTACACTCGCCCACATAATAATTGTGTCTCATACGAATTTGATTTACGATATAATAAATAAAGTTTATATATATATATATATATATATACCGGGGGCTTTTTACACCCGAAGATGCAGGCCACTTAGGTGGGCCCATTCATCAAACCCGGGTTAGGGACCGGAATCTTCACACTGTCGTGTGATGATATGGTCGTCAACCATGACTCCCCTCCTAGTTGTATTACAACCAGGAGTGTCATCATCATGGTTTCCAGGCCGAAACCTGGTGGCGCCACTCTTTCGAGGAGCTTCCCACTTGTTTAAACAATGCTGGGTGGACATTGAGCGGAGGATATATATATATATATATATATATATATATATAGATATATATATATATATATATATATATATTTTATATTATTTTTTTATATATTTTATATTATTTATTTTATTTTTGGTAATTAATATGCGCCACTCTTTCGAGGAGCTTCCCACTTGTTTAAACAATGCTGGGTGGACATTGAGCGGGGAAAGGAAAGGCAAGGAGCCTGGTCCGGGAATCGAACCCAGAGCCGTGGTCACCTTCTGACCCGGCTCGATGCTGCTTGTTTCCAGTATTTCGGGGGAGGGCAATCATTGACCTAGGCCGACATTGCCCATTAGCGTTTGAGGGTGAACCGCCCTTTTATTTTAGTGACAGGAAAATAAAAATCCCAACACCGATCATATTAATTACCAAAAATAAAATAAATAATATAAAATATATAAAAAAATAATATAAAATATATATATATATATATATATATATATATATATATATATCTATATATATATATATATATATATATATATATATATATCCTCCGCTCAATGTCCACCCAGCATTGTTTAAACAAGTGGGAAGCTCCTCGAAAGAGTGGCGCCACCAGGTTTCGGCCTGGAAACCATGATGATGACACTCCTGGTTGTAATACAACTAGGAGGGGAGTCATGGTTGACGACCATATCATCACACGACAGTGTGAAGATTCCGGTCCCTAACCCGGGTTTGATGAATGGGCCCACCTAAGTGGCCTGCATCTTCGGGTGTAAAAAGCCCCCGGTATATATATATATATATATATAAACTTTATTTATTATATCGTAAATCAAATTCGTATGAGACACAATTATTATGTGGGCGAGTGTACCGTTTGATGCAGGCTTCAAGAAAGCAACATATAATATAATATTTGATTTTGAATTTGAAACGTTTTTAACTGTTTACTCGTATCGATAACCAACACACATTTCTTCACAAAAGAGTTGTGGATCACAAAAAAGAGTTGTGGATGGTATTTTCTTCAGAACTATAAACAGGTTTAAAATCTATGTACATCTCATAAGCTACAGTGTAACTTTTTGATCAAACTCCTCTTGTGATTCCTCCGGGTATAAAACATCGTCAATTTTTTGTTTTGAATATTTTTTACATCAAGTTTAGGGAAGTCTGATCAATTTTGCTGGTTTTTAGTTTGGAATGTAACAAGCACAAATGTAGGCGTGGTAATGGTCACCCCCGTCCTTTCAAAACACTGCCAACTTCGAAAATGGAACATGACCGACTTCAAATGAGTCAGTTGTTTTCAAAGCATAATCTTTGACGCTAGATTAAACTCTTTGAGCTGGGGCTCTAATAATTAAATAGGCAATTTACACTTTTCCTTCTGGTGGTAACGTGGTTAGATCATCAACACCGTTCTTTTTTGTTTTCCATCGTTACAAACCATCACTACCATCCGATCCGATGAATGAAACTGTAAATCCGCCATTTATAATTGAGATAGATTACCTCATACTTGAATTGAAACTTGTTTGGTGAGCCTTCGTACACAGAAATAAAACCAGTATTCTTAAGTGAATTCGTGTACGTACTGTTGTAGGTAATTAAACCTTCAACAGTGCTAGTAACTCCAGGAAAATCTACTTCATCAATTGAATAATTATGTTTGTTTGTTTTTTTACTTCAATCCGGGTAAATAAATACGGTACAAATTTGTCAATCAATTTAATGTTTGACTTATCTGCATACAAAGTTCCGTCTTCTTTGTATATGTCCCTGATATTAGGTACTGGTAATTAGACATTAAAAATGAATCTCAATAGTCGATATTGAATTATATTTTTTGTTTGGAGCATTGAAATTGTATACGCTTGTTGAAAAGTAATGTTTATAGTCCGAACGAATGATGTCATTTATGTATTGTTCATAGACGTTGGCCATTTTGTTATGCTCTTATATTATATACAAAATAAATTATGAAGAATTTAGAAGGTAGGGAAAATTATTAACCCAGAAATATTTGTCTTTCCGTAAGATGCTTATAATAACATTAGATGGTCTACCTTCTGCCAATAAATGTAACACAATCAAACAAAGGGGTCTGCAGATTGGTGGATCGTTATATTCTTGAATCCTGTCTTGATTATAGTATTATTTATTTTTCCCCAAGTATGTAACGAGATTTTTAGGTGGATTTGCATTCCCATACGAATCTAAATAATATTTATCTGTTTATTCTTTTAATAAGCAACCCAAATGACAACCAATTTTACTTGAGTTGTTCAAATTAATTATACCACATTCATTAAGGAATGGAGTACGTGGTAACTCATTTCGCATAAATACACGTCTGAATTGAGGAATTTTTAATTTATTTAACGCATAATACGTGATAATATCAATGTTTGTTAGCGCTTGTCTAGCCCACACATCCCAGCTTCTGCGAACATCCTAGTATTTCTGGTTTGATCTACATCTATCGGTGTGGGGGGCGTTTACACTTAGTTCATTTTGTGTAGTGTTGTAATTATTTTTGAATATTCCAACAACTTCTCGACTTCTTTTATTTTCCTACAAATGCTGGGGTGCCCCAGAGTAGCGTTTTAGGTCCTATCCTTTATTCCATCTATACTTCCGCGACAATCCTCGGCATCCTTCAACAGTTTTTGCTTCCTATAACTATAAGTGCATCCTATCCGTACATATAAGTCCTTACGTACAGCCTCCAACCATATCCAACAGCACCTTACTCTCCTGAAATCTGGTTCAAGAAATGGCGGATCAAGGTAAACGAAACGAAAAGCTCTCACGGGCCTTCGCTTTAAAGCACGGTATATGTGAACCTGTAACCCTTAAACAAATCTTTACTTCCACATTCTAGCCCGCTACCTGGGTATATTCTTAGATCGTCGTTTAGCATGGTCACATCACACTACACATAAATGTCAAACATGCAATACATGCTATAAACTTTTACACAGACTTTTACACAACACAATAATAAAACCAATATAGACATCTGAAATAGAACTCTGTGAATGCACCAAACTTGCCACTCCCTATCGCATCCAATCACTCCAATCTAATGACCTAAGCAAAATAGCTGTCGCCTCCTTCTTTGTTTATAATTTCCTTCTCCATGATGACCTCTAAGCACCTTTTGTCCGTGAACTAGCCATTTCCAGATATAAACCCTTCCATGACTCCCTTTCCGACCATTCCAACCCAATAGTCCCAGACCAATCCTGACAATCCTCCCAGACACCAGAAAGGTCACGTGATCTCTTAGACAACTTAATTATGTTTAGTAAAACCTGCTAAAGTGACCACCCGTGTATATTGACCACCTGGTCAATGTGACCACTTTTTCATGGTCCCTTCAGAAATTCAATACTTTCTCGTACATTTTCTTCTGCTTATTGTAACCATCTGCCTGTATTGACCAGTGACCACCTTCTTCTGGTCCCTTGAAGTAAATTAATTTTGGTTAAAGTGACCAAAGTAAAAACAAATACATATATATATATATATTTTAGTGAGAATACCTATTATAATTTTGAAACATTCGGGTTTTTAATTTAATTTCTTAGAACTTACATACTAGTTGTAGTATAATATGAATAAAACCCACTTTAATTGAAAGTTTTCTTATGTGGATTTGAGAGGTTTTCTTATGTAGAGTTAGGTGTTGGTTGGAAAAGCTTTGTAAAATAAAATAAAAAAAGAAATTAAAAAGGACTTTCATTCCAGCCAACACCTAACTCTACATAAGAAAACCCACTTTACTTTCTATCTTTTTATAAGAATTATTAAGAAGGATTTAAATTCAAAGAAATTAGTCAAATGATTCTTGCTGTTTCTAAGAGTTAACCATAAAGAGAACATAATTGCTCTGTATTTTTTTCTTTTTCTCATCATCCTCATTTCTTTGGAATATTTTCTGTTTTTATTTTATTTCTTGCTAACTAGTTGGTTTGATTTAGAAAGAGAAAGGTGTAATTTTTTTTTTTAATTTTCGTGTTTTCATGTGCATTGTGTATTTTGTGCTGAAATGACCGTAAACAATTTTTAGATTTTACTATTAAAAAGTAAGTACAATACATGTTTTTTTTTACTTTTAAAAGAAAAATTTCTCACCTCGTTTTTGCATAAATTGTAAAAATTAGCTAATCATATTTCAGAAATGTTTCATTTTTTACTCTATTTAAAAATTGGGTGACTATTCTACAAACGCCTCTTTTCACTTTTTATGTGTGTAACATTATAAAAATCAAAGAATGAGCACTTTTTTTAACTCATTTTGGGTATGTTGACCACCTACCTGTCTATGGTGACCACTTTTGGTTGGTCCCTTCGGTGGTCACTTTATCCAGGTTTTACTGTAGTTTTAACAATTGGTAATTTACTGCTTGTTCCGCTATTTTATTTATTTATTTATACTAGGGATTGCGTGGCTCTTTCATTGAAGCGAGCGTAATGCAATAAATGTTAGATAGTTATCTTGATGAGTTGATAGTCAAATAATATGATTGTAATAGAGAGCCGTGTAGTGTGGGAGAAAGGGTTTTCTACTATTCCTTAACTCTTCTACACGTTCCAGTCATTCCATTTAAACTATTATAGATTTGCTACACAAAAACTTCTACTTGAATCAAGTTGAAAATTTACATGTCTGTTTCAATTGTACTTTAGACGATGTATATGAAGTTTTATTAAAATCGTTACCTTAGAACGTATAAGATATTGGTAAAAACGTTGTTTTCTCTATTTTAACGGTTTAGGCCCACTTTAACAGTTTTAGCGATCTTTATTACTTTAAATCAAATTATAATTATCAATAACTACGGGAGACATACAGAAGTAGAAGGGAGAATTTTTAAAGTAAAATTTAATATTTCCGTAGTATGAATACTACCAAAAACTTAAAAATTTGGATCTTTATTACTTCATAGTGGTGTAGCTGTTGGTTTTACTGAAAAATTTTATAAGGAAAAATATGTTTGTCTCATAGAGTAGATGATGATAGAATCTTTATGTCAAATTCCAATTATACATTTGAAGCTCACGTTCACGCGAGCGTTGCTTGCGAACACATGTATACAAAATGTCAACTAAATCGATCAACTTTTACTTGTTATCGTCGAGCACGTGAACGTTACTGTCAGACTAACAGACAGACAGGATGCATATTTTTTATTGAGTGTAAGAAGCTCGCTTACGCTCACTTTAATTATTTAATGGTCAAATTAGTTATCTTAATATTCATTTGACTATTTGGTTTTATATTCCTTAACACAATCTAATTTAAAATTCACAATTTGTATTCAAATTATTAATAATAAATAAATAAGTAGTTAAAATACCTCCCAGTAAGATGACTGACATCAACATGTTCCTCCAAGCTCCTTTAAGTTTAGATATGTGGAGAGAGGATCAGCTGCTCCGATATACACGATGAAGCCCCCCGGTGGTTAATTGGACCACACCGTCTGAGACCTAAAAGTTTCTAGGTCCAACTGTCTTGGTGAATTCTCCTTGAAGAAAATCAACTGATGTTCATTCAGTAGACCCAAAGTCGGTCCGAATGACTGTACCAGTTAAATTAACTCTGTTGAAATTAATATTTTTAACAAAATTAATTTTTAAATAAAAATACAAAAATACTCTTCCAATTAGCGTGGCACAAGATTCCTCGCCTCCTATTTAAAAAAAAAATCATTTTATGCATTTAAATTCTATTATTATCCAATTTATTTAATTTCTCCCCCGTTATTTAAAATCTGTCAAATTGTTTTGATTTTCTACTTGTATAAAAGTATCAATTTAGCAAAATTTAAAGAGCACAGGAGGTTGGAATTAATCTGGGGCTATCTGCGGGCAACTTTCGATGAACCACCGAAATTCCATAAAAATCAGATAGGAACTTTTGAAGATATAGGTGTAAATGAATGTATGTTTGTGCACATGGGGAAGATAAACAAATGCGCATACGGTTCAACTTATATGAGACCAACAATGGACTAATTATAACCTACCATCCAAATTTCATAAAAATCAGAAATGTACATTTGAAGATATAGGTGTAAATGAATGTATGTTTGTGCACATGTGGAAGAAAAACAAATGACCACCCAAATTTCAATAAAATTGGAAGAGCAGATATTAAGTGGGTTCGCAAAAATTGAGCGACATGTACCGACAGACAGACACAGAACTAAAACTGTTCCTGATGTTTGAAATAGATTTCTGTCTTGGTATTTTTAAAATCGGTGACCTAAACATTTTTTCATTCTTCAGAACGATCACATAGCTTCCATATCCTTAGGTAGGCTTCGAAGCAATTTTAATTTACAAAAACTATCTCATCAATTTATCTCTGTAGTGGAGAAACACTGAATAGATATTTAACATGTATTGTGAATAAACAAAATACAAATGGTAAAATGATATGAGAAGTGCGGTCAGCTCTGGGTTTGCCTAGCTTATGTACATATATTATTGCTGAGGTCATGATTATACTGAGTCGGTGAGTGTTTGTTGGTGTATCTATGTTTTAATACTACGGTACATTACTTGAATATAAGTAACTCATATTGTTGCAAGTAGAAGAAAGGTAAAATGACACCCTAACAGGGTTACAACCGAGCCTCCATCAAGCAAGGTACAAAACCCTTCACCATTATGTCTGGGGCAATAAAAGTAAGAAAAACAACATAATATGTAGAAAAAAAAAAAAAAAAAAAAAACCTAATTTTAAAATGAAAAATTAACTATATTATACTAACTCAGTGTAGTATATAGCTAACAGCCCACGTGGTCTAGAGGCAAAGGAATCGGACTTCAGATAAAAATATAAATAAATAAAACTTGCAATTTGTATTACATGATTAGGTTCTACTGTGCCCTTAGTCAAAAAAATAAGTCTTCAGTAAAAGGTAAGCTTTCACAAAACCCTTCGCCATTATGTCTGGGACAATAAAAGTAAAAAAAAAAAAAAAAAAAAAAAAAAAAAAAAAAAAATTACTTACATACAAACTCTGAGTGATTAGAAACCAACAGCCCTCGTGGCCGAATGGTTAAGGCGTCGGACTCACGATCCGAAGGTCGTAGGTTCGGAACCCAGCCAAAGCACAGATTTTTTACCGAATATTTCAACTCTAGAAGGTGGCGGCATATTTGAAAAAAAAAAATAAATAAATAAAATAAAAAAAAACACCCGGGGAATTCAAAATAGCGTAGCAGAGGAAGGACAGGGTGGGGGGTGGGCTTTCTAACAACAGGTGAAGGGTCCGAACCTTCTAGAAGGAACCAGGGGGCTCCGAACAATGAACGGCCAGGATCTTTCTAGAAGGTGGCGGCATAGTTGAAAAAAAAAAAAAAATAAAAAAAAAAATAAAAAAAAAAACCCGAGGGCGGGGGGGTGGGCTTTCTAACAACAGGTGAAGGGACAGACCCCTCTAGAAGGAAGCAGGGGGCTCTGAGCAAGCAACGGCCAGGGTCCCAAATTAACAATAGCATGCTCCCAAAATAACAATAGCCAGGCAGGCTAGATCATCATAGAACTCTCGTCTCCCTACTACTTCTCTGCTGTTACTAAAACTATAGAAAAAAATATGCAAAATGTGCGGTCTGCTGGGCAATAGAAAAAATAAATAGCAATTTGATCTGATTATCTGGAAATCCAAAATGGCGGATAATTCCTGTCACGGGATTTTCTTTTTCAAATTTTGAGTAAGGAACCAAATGAAATGTATTGAAGAGTAGGTTACAAAAATAGGTAAATATCGGCAATTGCGCACCCCTTCTCACTCCAACGTATTTTTTGACAAAGGGATGTCAATTCTCCTATGAAAAACCATACATATATAATTATTATATACATTATTATATACGAAATACGAATGGAAGGGATGAATTGATATATCGAAGCCAACTGTACGACTTCGAAGGACATCGATTACACGGAAGGGGTACACTATTGCCGAGTTTAGCCCAAAAATATATTAAACTTTTGGAAAGTGTTTAATTTTCCATGCCTTTTTGTCAAAAAACATTCAAATATTGCGTCCCCCCCCCCCCCCCCTAATTTCATGTTCACAATACCAACGTAACCCTTTTTACGTGAGACTTCACGCACTACCAATTTTTTAGGTCATAATTATGACTCATATACCCATACTAATTTAAGTTATAATTTTTTTTTTTTTAACATTACTGCGGTAAAATAGTTGTAGTCTTCAGACTGAGTTTACTAGGCAGGGCCGGATATTCAATTTTCGGGCCCCCCCGCGAAAAACTCTAATGGGCCCCCAACCTACCCAGGTCAGGTCCTACTGGGAAGGGGACGGGGGAAGGAGTTTACTGGTTAGTGCACCGGAGGGTGGAAGTCCTACACTTTTGTACAAATGCAGTACAAAAAAGCGAGCGTAGCGAGCCTGCAGTAACTTTATTTAATAAATATTAAGTACAAATGTTTGTACAACAGGCGAGCGTATCGAGCCTGCAATCATTTTATTAAATAAAGATTATGTAGGTAAAAACAGCCCAGCGTGGTGAGCCTGCAATAACTTTATTAAATAAGGATTTATAAAAACAATTTAACTTTAAATCAAATTATAATTATCAATAACTAATGGAGACATTAGTTATTGATAATTTGACATTAGTTATTATACAGGTGCTCTTACCAACTTCTCTGTCGTTACCGATACAAATTCCCCGAATCCAAGCTCTCAATCTATATCTACAAATCTAGTTATAGCTCAGTTGGTAAGAGCACCTGTAACGGATTAATAGGAGGGGACCCGTGGTTCAAGTCCCGGTGCGGGGGTCTATTTTTCTCTGTATGTCTCATGTCTCCCGTAGTTATTGATAATTATAATTTGATTTAAAGTAAAACTTAATCTTTCCGTGGTATGAATACTACAAAAAACTTAAAAAATTTGCAAAAATAATTTAAGATTGGGGCCAATATTAATAAACAGGTCAGTGTGAGCAAGTCAGCACACAGCGAGGGTCCGTAGGCAACCCTGTATAGTTTAAGTAGTACCCTATTGATGGTGTTATTTAAAATGCTAAAAAGCTTACTTTGAACTATCCTATGGGTCTGATATTCTCAAAACACATAAACAAACTTCTGATAAAGATTTTTTTTGCCACTGAACCGGGATACAGCCATATAAATACATCGAAAAGACCATTGTTATAAAAAAAAAATAAAAAAAAAACGTATTTTGTCAATAAAAAATGAAGTAATATTTTTTTAGAAATTTCTAAAAAGTGGTATCTTTAATTTGGTCGAAGAATGTTTAGGAATTTTTTCAGATTTTTTGCACTTCACATAACTGAGATAGAGGGGGGGGGGCACGTTTCACACCTACTTCAAACTTGCTTACGCTCGCCCTATCAAAGTTATAACCAAAGAATTATATATTTTTGTAATCACCTCGACGCACCCTTTAATATGGTACCCCTCACGGTGTCGAAAAAAAAAATTAACCCTTAAGTTTCTTTACCCTAATTTTTTTGAATTTTTTTTTAAGTTGCTATATTTTTAAAATATGTGGGTAGGTACAATACACATACATGCCAAATTTCATTCATTGCCGATCAAGTGATCGGACGAAAGGTGTAGCCGTGAGAGCAGGCAACCGGACGGACGGACAGACACACGCAGGAAAATATAAGGGTCCTTGGTTTTGCCTACGGACCCTAAAAACGATTAAAGAGGGAGATTGTAGTCAGCATGACATGGCTTTATAAGTTGCAAATGAATATGTAACTATTGAACAAAAGTTTTGCAACAAATGTGACAGAGATGAGGGTGTTAAAAAGTTAGCTCATTTTTATATGCTGTGTTACGTAAAATAATGTTACAGCTCTTTTCGAGTTGAAAAAGAATATGCTAGGTTTTAATATTGAGAACATAGAATGGCTGATATATAAGACCACAATTCAACGCGAGTTCTTTATGCACCGCATCACTAGTTTAATAAAAGTGTTGTTTTGTTTAAACGTTGTCTCAACATGTTATATAAAGATGTAAGTTAATGTAGATATAAGAAATACAATTTTAAAAAATCTTTTAGGCCTGAAGATGCCTCAAAGGAGGTGAAATATATCCAAAAACGAATTGACTTTGGAGTTATTAATGCCCTAAGCCCTAAAGACCTAAATTAGAATAATAAGCATAGTATGATGGAAATGAAGGGTAATATACTGCGAATATCTCTCAAATTAATAAAAATGCAATTTACCTCCTCACAACAACAATATTATACCGGGTGTCCTATAACTACTCCCCTTCCATACTAACTTTTGTAATATTTCAAATAAAATATTTTTCAAGCTTTTCTGAAAATGGGGTCCTGCATTTTTTTCGTTAGTCCTTACGAAGATATCTGGGCCGCTGAGAGGATTTCCGGGCCCCTGGGCAAGTTACTATCTGGACCCCTTTGAACAAATAACGCCTGGGGATCCGGGAGTCCTCCTCCGGAGAATTTTTTTTAAAATTTAAGTGCAAAAAGATGAGTTTTAAGGATTTCTGAGGGAAAGTTTGTCCTAACAGGAAAAGATGTTTGGCGCGGGGACGAATTTTGAAGTTTAACTAAGGTGGGCTAAAAAACAAATAATTAAGTTTTTTTGTAGCTGGCAAGCTTAAAAATTGCATATAAGTAAAAAATGTAAAATGTATTAATATCAGTTAATATGATTTGTCAGTCAGTTTCTCTCCTGTAAATTAGCATTGACCATACGTATTGAATAAGGTTAAAATATCACAAAAATCTAAGTAACTAAATGAAACAAAAAAAAATCAACCTTCATACTCATGACACGTTAGGAAGAATCTTAAGTTTATCACAATCAGTGGCGTACATAGGGCAGTAGGGGGCCCTCGCCAAAAAAATGTATTAGCAAAAAAAAAGAAGAAACATTTGCGTTCAGCACTGAATGGGGCCCCCTGACAAAGGTAAATGAGTATAATTCCATTTAGATTTAATTATACTCTAAACCATAGGGCCCCCATCGACATTGCGGTAAAAAGATAGTAGTTTCATGTTTTTTTATTTGTGGGCCCACTGGCACCGGGGGCCCGCAATTCGGGTCCATAGCTACGCCACTCATCACAATATTCCGCTTTGCTCTTTAGTTGTAAAAAAAAAAATCTTTTTCAACATCTCTGACTGGGCCCCCCTGGACCGTGGGCCCCCCCGCACCGCGGGGGCTGGCGGTAGCTATATCCGGCCCTGTTACTAGGGTTATCAGTGGTAAGCCTGCAGTTGTGAGTAATAGGCCTTTGATTAGTATGTACTTACAATAAAAATAAAATAGAACTTTTTATAAGGATAAGAGTTGAAAAATCAATACACAAGTTATTAGTGTAAAGACCTACAATGACGAATAAAAAACGAGTAAAAAGAAGGGGGCCCTTTTAGGTCTAGCCGTGGGGTCCGCTACGGCTCTCAATGGGCCCGATTTAAAGCTCACATTTTAGACTCAGAGGACCTTAAAACGTGTAAATTCTTCAAAATCGAATGGTACGCCATCACAATTCTTTCTCTCAATTATTACTACGCATGTATAAAGAGAAAGTAAAAATTAAGAGGTTAAATGAAGATGAAAACCTGCATTACATTTTTCAACTCCCAATGAATAAACTTGGGGTTCTTGAGGTTTTTTCCAACTACATAATGTTTGTAGTTGCGCTGGGAAATCCGAAAAATTAGGGAAGGGAGCCAATGAGGGTCAGGATTTTGAATTCTAAAAGGTCAAGCCAACTAAGCAATCAAAAATGTCACTGGCCCCACCCATCCCTTAAGCTTAGTACCTTTATTTTTTACCTCATTTAGGTTGGTCAATCTGAGTGTCAAAAGTCACAACTCGTAACGTGCATACTTATTTTATTTGTAATTTATCATTCGTTTCGTAGTGTTGTGATGACGTACAATATAAATAATTTTTGTAAACATTTTTTACTTTCCTAATGATATTGCTTTCGGTATAATTTCTCTTACTTTATTATCGTTTTAATATATTTAGTCGTGATGTCTGTTAAAACTGATAGTATCTTAGATAAGGATCTTTACGAATTATTTGGAGTTTTACATAATGCCTCTGTTAAAGATGTAGGTTTCACTATATCGCCTGTTCTTATTGTATATTTCATTATTACCCTTGTTTATTATTGCGTTTTTATAATATATCTTTTATTTTACAGATTAAAACAGCCTACAGGAAAAAAGCGTTGGAATGCCATCCGGACAAAAATCCCGATAATCCAAAGGCGAACGAATTATTTCACGAGTTGAGTCGAGCCCTTGCTGTTCTTATTGATCAGTCAGCCAGAGTGAGTATTCGATTGATTTTAAATAAAGTATCAAAACCACGCATCTCAATCTCTATAATTTTTTATTATTACGATGTTTTTAGACTGTTGTCTTTGTTTGTAAACAATTTCCTTTAGTACAAGCAAAGTTTCAGTGTTTTAACTTTCAATTCTTTAAACTCTAATTAGTAAAGTTTGAGCAGTATCTATTCAATACTTGTTATTTATTGTTAGAAGCTTTAAGAACAATTTGTGGCAAGAAAGATTTAAAGTAAAAGCCATTTTGGGCCTTAGATAAACCTAAGTACTTTGAATAACGTTTTCATGCCAGGTTAATTTACTTTTATTTTTATTGATATTTTTCTATAAGAGAGACAAACGTGTTTGCATGACTATATAATATGTTAAAGTGTAAGGCTAGGCGCACACTGGGGGCAAAACAGTCTGCGGGTTGTCTGCCCCGGTGCAAAATATTGTCACCGGCGACAATTTTTTGCACCCGGGCAGACAGTCTGCAGACTGTTTTGCCCCCAGTGTGCGCCTAGCCTAAAAGTAGTATTTAAAACAGAAATTTTATGTATTTATTTAGATTAATGATTCTAAAAGGATAAATGGATCTAGATAGAATATGGTTCCCAAGCCTGTAACTCATTTTTTTTTCTATTATTTATTTTATGAACAAGGGAAATTACCAATAATTTATATACATAAATTATAATAATCCAGTTAAACTGTATGAAACGGTGTAATACAGACTAAGGGATATCGTCACCTTTATATTCAGAAGTGTGATATTCCTTTGTCCCAATGTACATTGGACTAAATATCCCATTGTCTTAATAGTTATTTTAACAAAGGAATGTGTAATCTTCTGCATATGGAAATAGAATCAGCACCCTCTTCAAACAGCACCAGATTCTTCAGGTTTTACTAATAATCCTTAGTCTAATTTACTGTAAAGACGAAGGTGCATTATGTCTTCTTTACAAGTACTTACTTAAATTTTGGGATAGTCTGCAGTTATTCCTACAGTTAAGCATCGCTTGTCAGCACAAATTCACTTGATTTACACACTTGAGAGATTATATCCCTTTGACAAAACAGTACACTTAAGAGATTATATCCCTTTGACAAAACAGTACACTTGAGAGATTATATCGTTATGACTTTTACATTTCAGAGATGATATCCCCTTGTCAAAACAATATATTCAAGTTAGGCCACCTACTCCCCCCCCCCCCTACTTTTCTAACTTCTTCTCCTAGATGGCTGGATAACTGCTGTTTTACCAAATTTTTTAGTGTAATCTACTCAAATCAGTGTTGCATGCTTGGTTTTTGTATCCCAAATCTTAGACAGCTTTTCACACCAAACAGACAGTACACAAGAGTCTGGAGATAAGACACAACCTTTCAAGAGGCAAGATCTTTCCCACGGAGGAGACATGGGTTGCCTGTCTCCAGTAATGTATTCCTACTTCATTCCTGTTTCCTTGGGTTACATGTTGTATTCCGGTTTTGGTGTGTGTGCTCATTTTTACGTCATGTTTATCCGACGAGGAGTTATTAAGCATACTTAATTACTGAGAAGAAGAAGAAGAAAAATAAAAGAAAATATGGTTTTGATAAATACGGTTAATAGGGTTTAACTATGGCTCATCCAAAAAACCACAACCCACACGTTATTTCTCAGCAGCTGTTAGAACAGCACTGGTATAAAACCATGAGAATATGTCGTACGAAATGTCATCCTCTTCTTGCACAAATATTATGTTCTTCATTACCAGGCTGAGGTAGGATGCTAAGGTAATGACAACGCACCAATAAACAATAAGTGGGTTGTAGTAGGCTGAAGCAAAATGTCGCTAAAAATGATGTCTTATACTTCGCATGGTTACTACTTGTAAAAGAGCTGTTTGCAACTCTCAAAGGGAAGAGGCAAAGCCACATATAACCAACTAACCTGTTCCCAGGTGGTACAGTCTTCTGTCTCCATGCATGTCGCATGTCCATAACTCTTGGATGGGACAACCATTAGTTTTTAGTAATTATGTAATGGATCAGTTCAGAGAAGAAAATTGTTGCCTGTCGCCTGTCTTTTCCTTGTGAAAGCCGCCTTAGCCTCCACCTATTAAATGAAACTATTCATTAAAAGGTTGTAAAGTTTTAAAATAATTACAAAATGCATTTTTGTTTATAATTGCCAGTAACTGATTTGGTTAAAGTAACCTTTACGGTGCTGCAACCTTACCACTATACCCATTTTCTGTGCATGTCAGGATTGAGTTCAGGTGTTTCAATGACACTCAATCCAGATAAATAAATAAGCCATTTATTGATCTTACATCTATAATAAACTAATCAGTGACGTAGCTAGGGCATTGGCCCCCCCCCCTCATTATGTTATTGAACAATTTGTCTAAAAATGATCTTATAACTGTTTTGACTCTGTTAAAATATGAATTTCCATTCTATATATAAGTAATTATTTGTAATAATTTTTAAGGAAATAATGATATTTTGAATTTGAATTCTTGATTGCGTCCCAGATATCAGCCACACGGAACAAATTACCATGATCATAAGCAATCTTCATCAACCAATTCATTTCAGCCTTCTGATAATGAATGATGGCGGTTTTCTTGGAAAGCAGCTACGTGCAAATAAAAGAGCACTTTTTTTAATTTGTACTACTGATTAAAACCACAGGTGAATCGATGAATCATGTTCTGTTCTGATCTACAGGTCCAAAGCTTGACGTTGACAATTGCATGTCTTCATTTAAATTTGTTGTGGAAGTTGAAACAAGACACAGTATATTATTTCAAATCAATTTGACCAATAAATTGCTGCAAATATATATATATAAGTATAAAATAAAAAAATTGAATGATAGAAAGCTATATATAGAAAGCTAATTTTTAAGCCAAAGAGAAGAAGAACCAAAAGGAAATTGTTCGCTTACGAAGTAGCAGAGGAACCTTTCTTTGACCCCAATGCTTCAGAGTAAAATACTGTTTTGCAATATTGGATTGGGCAATTACCTCTGTAAGAGAACGGTGCAGACTGTTTAATTAAATTATTTTATTTTCTAAACAATATAAGTGACCTCAACTCAAAATGAAAACTTTCAGAATTCATGGATTTCTTTGTCAAATTGGATACAGCTCTAACCCCCATTGCTGTGACAGCTTTCTGTTCTGAACATTCAGGAACAAGTAATCGAATACAAAAATATGCAAAATCTGAATACGTGCTGAACTATCTGTGCCAAAACAAGTTAGAAAATGGTTTTCCTAATTTGTTTGTAGTTCATCGTATCCTTTTACGAAGAACTGAAGACGGGGGAGGGAGGAATTTTTCAATTCTCGCCTAGGGCGGCAAAACACCTAGAAACGGCCCTGTAAAAAACTTCGACTAGTAGTAGTCTAGTACTTTCTACTAGGACGGGTAGGACGAACCACTTGTTCGAACCTTGCAATTAGGCCATCATTCAGGCCCTTTTTACGCCCCGCGGTAGAGAGTTCCAGCCACTTCACACATCATACATATGTACATTTGTACCGCCGAAGCGAGTATGATGTGATCAATAGTGAGCCATATAAATCAGAGTGTCACGGCGAGGAATCGAACCCCGTCTCGTTCCACTCGAGATTCAGTGATGGCCGAGCAGACGTGGTTTAACTCACACGGCTACGCTAGCTCCCCTGAAACTTCGACTAAATAACTATTAAGACAAAGGGATGGTTAGATCAATGTACGAGTACTTTGGGACAAAGGAATATCACACTTATGTTTTTATAAGGGGAGTATCAGTCTAAAGAAGAATATTCTGTACACCTTCTTTAGATTGTTACTCCCCTCTTTTTTTATAAGGGGAGTAACAATGTAAAGAAGTGCCTCAATTATTTATACAGGATGTGTTTTTTCATGCCTAATTTTGCTCTCTTTTGCTACAGTGATGCTTCATTATATTACCTTGTTTTATTTGTTTGTTTTTTTTAGACTGCTTATGATAAAGTATTAAATGCCAAACTAGCTGCTAAACAGAGGCATCAAGTTCTAGATTCTAGAAGGAAAAAATTCAAAGAAGAGTTAGAAGAAAGAGAGAGACAAGCTAAAATTTACACACCTGATGATTTTAAAGCAGATGAAGAGAAATTCCAGGTTAGTTGATACAATAGAGTGCTTAAGTATCTAGTTTTTAAGACCATACATTTTTGTTTAAAGCATTTTTCTGTAAAAGAAAGTTGTATGGAACAGTATCATCCTGGGTAGTGATGTAAAAATGCTCGAGCATAATATTTTGGAGAATATTCTCTTGAGGCGAGCTTTTTTCGAGCATATTCTTTTAAGGTATAAATCTATTGAACGTTGATTATAAGGATATTGCCACCCTACATATATTTTAAAAATGATTATTGTAGTAATAAATTACCATATTAGTATTATAAATTAATACCTTTATTGAAACAAGAACTTCTTGATAACATAAGTATAAAAAAAAGAAACTTCTTGAAAAAAGGATTAAAGTGATAAAGAAAACTTGTACTCTGCGGATTTCAGCACGCTCAATACTTTAGCATTTTTATGCAAAAACATGCAAAATTAAATAAAAATAGTTCTATCCAATATTATAAGTGCTATAATACAACTAGGAAAAAATATGTTTTTTGTTGAATTATGTATAATAAAGCAAATAAAAGAAAATGCTTGAATATGCTCTTTTTTTCAAGCTTTGGAGAATATTCTCTTGAGAATAATTCTCCCTCTCATATCACTAATCCTATCAATTTAGGGCTCATTATGTCTCAATATGAGTTCAATAAACAGTCAAGACAAAGGAATGTTAACACATATACAGTAGGGATGATGACCCTTTGTCTAACAGTTCTTTAGACAAAGAAATATCATCATTTCTATTTATAAAACACATTGAAAAACCCCTTTTTAAGTTTGTTTGTTACTATGGTGGATGGATGATGTATGGTGTAAATGAATTAAAACGAAATACTCCATTTTTACTTTCTCGATGGTGCGAATATTCGATTTTGATGGATTTACATGGTTACCCCCCAAAAACTCTGAAAAAAAAATTATTTCTCAAAAACGGTTCCGACGATTTTGATTAAAAAATTCTAAAATGTAGTCCATTTAAATACAAATCTAACGATATAAGCCTTTTTCCTGGGAAAAATCTAGTTCCTGAGGATGAAATAGCTCAAAACACGGACGGAGAGAGGCCGGATTCGATTCCCTGCCGAGGTGAAGTTATTTTTATGATAAATTTTGATGAAATGTTTGATAATAATTAAATGTACTGTACATACAAAAATAATAAATGGAAAATATTGGGCTAAGTAATTATGAACTCCTATATGAGAAAGTTTGTCTGAGTTGTCTCGGACTGATTTTTTCCTAAGAAGTTTCGACCCTTCTAAAGGTCATCCTCTGTCTTTGTTAATATTGTGTAGTGTTAAGTAGTAGTTAAATATTTTTTAAAACCAATTTCAAAATCTGTCTCCATAAGATGGTGTCAATACTTGTCAAAATTTAATTTAAAAGATTTTGTACAACATAAAGAAAACAATTTAAATAACTAAACTATTACACATTGACATGAATAAATATAACAATCATCAAAATGTTCTAACTCATAACAATATAAACCTGCTAACACTACACTATGTAAATAAAGACTGAGGATGACCTTGAGAAGGGTCGAAACGTCTCATCATAAAATGGAGTATTTCGTTTTAATTCTTTTACACCTTATCATCCATCATAGTAACAAACATTCCTATTTATAGAAATGATAATATTCATTAATCTAAACAATTGTTTGATGTTTTGAGTCTCATTTCTGTGAGAGTTGGTTAACACTGTTGCCTTTGTCTAGATTTCTTTAGGGATTTCTTATTCAAAAAGTTTAGAAAAGTTTCAAATGTCTAGCTACTCGAGAGGTTAGTTAAAAGTCGATTGCAACTCGAGAGGTTAGTTAAAAGTCGATTGTACTGGACAAAAAAGCAAGCTAATAAAAATTCAGTAAAAATTAAACAGTTTTAATTTTTGTCCAGTGCATTATTGTCCCCAGCCATCTTTTAATATTAATTGAAGTTTTATTAATACAAAATTAAACTTAAAACTTAAGTTTTCTCTGGTTAGAAAACATTTTATTTTAATTAAATATACAGGGTGGGCAAAAAAGCACAAAAAAATACAGATTTGTGAACACTTACAGCTCAGCTTCTGTAATAGATAGAGATGTGGGGTTTGCTGGGGTCTGAAAACTACATTCTTCTACTTTAAATTTCATATCTATAACTTAACAAACTATTGGGTGAAAGCCATGCAATGACGGTTTGAATTAGCGTCTTAAAAAAAGTTGTTGTCCGAGAAGTAATTGTTGTCTGGTGTTATAGTTTTGATAGAATAAATAACCACATGGTGGAGTGGGGGTTCTTTGTAAGTAAGTGGGAGGAGTCTCTCAGAGTTATAAAAACATTGAACATGTGTTAAGCACAATGCTGCCTGAAATTGAAGATCAAATGCCCAATCACACGTTTATGCAAGAGTGTGTCCCATCTCTCCTTACAAACAATTCAATACTTGCAAGAGAATTGCCCAGACTTCATTCAGCCTGACGAGTGGCCACCCAACAGTCCAGACCTAAATCTGATTTTGAAAAGGGGATTAATCACCTAGGAGTGTAGCCACCTTGAACCCCTCAACTGCTGATTAGCTAATTAAACTTGTACATTTTGAACAATCAACACTTGTTATAATGAATCAATCTTTACTGTTCTTTTGTTTGTTTGTTTTTCAGAAAGAACTTGACAGGCTGAGAAAGTTATCGTCTAAACAAGTTGAAGAAGAACTAAATTATGTGCGAATGCTTATAAAAGAGCGTAAAACCTATAATGATGATGTTTATAGTCAAGGTATATTTAGGATTAAAATTAAATGGTCTGCAAAAAACTCTGAGGAGAACGACGTATACACTTACGAATCTTTAAACAAAATTTTCTCCAAGGTAATATTTTTTTTAAATATTTTTTTCTCTTCTTGTTCAAATGCAGAAGTTCTTCTTAGATTTTTGTGGGCAAAACTTCTTTAATAAGAGAAAATCTGATATTTAATGGTGAGAATTTCATGATGGGTTATTTATTCTTTCTTATAAATAATATATGTTGCCAGACACTAAACCAAGGTATTTTTTTTATAAGAATCTAATCTTGCTAATTGATTGGCAATCTCTCCTCTCCCATGCTAAATACTCTTTGGAAAAATTTTATGTAGATGAAGAATGGGGACTATTAGAATAAACAAATGGCACATCGTTTTGTTTTATTTGTGTGTGTGGAGGGAGGTAAATAAAACCATCTACATAGATCATGTAGATGGGTCCATTTCACAAACCCAGGCCATATGAAATATTCCTTTCCTGATCCTTCTATTCCTTAAGGTAGCGCCTTACTCAGAGTCAATTCCAACTGCTGTCATTCCAAAGCCCCATCTACGAGAGGGTACTCAAAAATAACCGGAATTATTTTTTAAAAGCTGTATATTAAAATCAAATTATAATTATTATTTATTACGGGAAACAGACAGTGAAAAATACACTGGCGAGGGAGTGTATTTTTCACTGTCTGTTTCCCGTAATAAATAATAATTATAATTTGATTTAAATTAAAATTTAAACTTTCCGTAGTATGAAAACTACCAAAAACTTAAAATTGAAGCTGTATATTTTCAAATTTCTTACGATACAACCTTATCTCCTTCAAAATACTCTCCATTGAAACTAATACATTTGGCCCAGCGGTGCTTCTAGTGTTTGAACATTTTGTGAAGTCATCTGTAGGAATGGCTGCTAGCTCCTCCCTAGTTTTTTTCTTGACGTCTTCAATGTTGTCAAATCGTTGTCCTTTCATGACTTTTTCTTCATACGTGGGAACAAGAAAATGCCGCACAGAGCCAAATCAGCTGAGTAGGGTGCGTGGGGCAGCTGTACCATGTTATTTTTAGCCGAAAATTGCCGAACAGAGATGGCTTTGTGTGCAGGTGCATTGTCTTGATGGAAGAACCAGTCTCCTGTCTGTCTCAAATCGGGTCTTTTTTGTCGAACACTGTTGCGAAATCTTCTTAAGACTTCCAAATAAAATTGTTGGTTGACGGTCTGACCTGGAGGAACAAACTCTGCATGAACTACGCCCTTGGCATCAAAAAAGCAAATAAATATTGTTTTGATTTTCGATTTGACTTGACAACATTTCTTTGGACGAGGTGACGAGGTTTGTCATCAAATAACATGTCAAATAAACCATATCTTGAGTTTTTCCCATAGCGTCAGCTTTGTAAGCAGTCTTCAACATCAAGACAGTTTTAGCAGCATTTTTTTCCAAGTAAAAAACAAAATTTCACAGCTGCACGTTGTTCACTTGAACTTGCCAACTATCACTGCAGAACGAAAACTATCACTGCAGACGAACAGAACAAGCCAGGTCAACGTACTAGGTGGCACTGAACTGGCAATGAGTTGCGTTGCCCGCCCCTAACGGAATTAATTTCGTACTGCACGAGGCACGCTCACAGCAGAGCTATTCCGGTTATTTTTGGGTACCCTCTCGTAAAGCATGCTACTTCTGTGACAACAGTTCAGTCGATGAGTGGGAGTTTTTTCTCTTTTTCTTACAGCCAACAGTTGACTTTTAATCCCGGCATATCTGCTTGAGTCTTTTTTGTTGGGTCTTACCCTCCTAAATGAACCAACAAAAGAAAAAATGCGGCACTTCTCTTAATTGTTACTCCCCTATATTGCTTTTAGGATAAAATTACTTTGACTAAATAACTATTAAGAAAAAGGGATGTTTAGTCCAATATACTTTGGAACTAAGGAATGTCCCACTTTGGTATTTATAAGGGGAGTAACAATTTAAAGAAGTGCCAAAAATGCGCTTTTTTTTTTAGCTAGTTGCAAATCTAGTTTCATGATGAATACTTATTGATGTAACAATCAAGATTAAAACATTTGGCTTTTTTGTTGTTGTTGTTGTTGTTGTGTCTAATTTAATAATTTGTTGTTGCATGTTGTTTTAGTATGGTTCTGTGAACGGCGTAGCATTATCTAAAAAGAAAAAGGGAAGTGCTTTAGTAGAATTCTCCGAAATGAAAGCTGCTGTAAGTATCATTAAAAGTTCAATTTTTATTATTAAAAGACTATTGTACATTAAACCTATCGAGGCATGAAGGCCACTCAGCTCCGGCATATTCCTGACTTGATGTCATGTGACTGACTTCATGAAACCCCTGTAGCAAATACCTCATCAACCCATCTGAGACGAGCTAAGTCTCGGCTCAGACACAGTGCTAATGGGGGTAATGTGAATCAGGCATTACACTCCTGATTGGCTTTAACATATTTATGTTACTATTCTTTAATTGTTTTTTTTTTGTAGTTACAAGGTTAACTTATTATACAGTGAGTCCCAAGATAGAGAACTGAAGAGAATGTTTTTATTTTTGGGTTTTCAAAAAATTAATTCTTTATAAAAACTGTTTTTTCTTAACTCTCTTAAAACTAAATTATTTTTCTGATTTTTTTTTTTTTTTTTTTTTTATACTGGGAGTTCAGATTTTTTTAAAAACTTTTAAAAAACGACCAAGAGTGAACTACCCTTATTTTTTGATGGTATCAAAACATACAGGTGGTTCTATATATTTTTGTATTTTTTTTTTATGTATTTTATTTTTTTTAAAAAAGATAAATATTTAATAATATTTTAGTTCATGACAATAAAATAAATTACTTACAAATCAACTAATAAGCTAACAAAAAAATTACAACAAAACAAATTGTTTAGCATATCAATAAGTAATTAATAATTCCATTATTTACAACAGTCCATTATTTACAAAAAGAAAAAAAATAAAGAAATGATCCTTCAATTGTATTGCCACCAACTTATGGGAAAATTTCAATTCTATAAGCATTTTGACATGCTCAAGGGGAATATTGGCAATGAACAAACACATGTGTAATTATTCTTTCCTTTAGCTCATCCACATTGATATCTAGGCGTGTGTGGCATAAATGTTTTGTTTCATATTTGTTTACTTTTTTCAAATTCAGTGTGAATTATTATTTGTTGTTGTTGTTAGCTTATCGTTTATTTTGATTAATATTTAAGAAAAGTAATTAAAGTTAAATATTTAACTTTTTTTGAGATTGTGAACAGCTAAAAATAATATTTTTTCCATAAAAAAATATTGTAATTGTAAAAAGTTTAAGAACAAGAGTACACTAGGAGTAAAATCCAGTTTTTTTTTTTTTTTTTTTTTTTTTATAAATAATTACTTTTTCTCAAAAAAACAGAAATAAATCCTCTTCAGTCCTCCGTCTTGGGACCTCTGTATGCAAGTAGTTCTCTTCTGGAATATATATTGAATTACATTTTCACATTCTCTCCTAATTAAATCCAAATGTATTTAAACATGGTTGTTTTTTTTTTCTAGATGAATGCTTACTCGTTAGAAAAGGGTCACATTGACAATCCTCTTGTAATATCGTGGGTAGGACAACCTCCCAAGCCTCAACCTCCCAAGACTCAACCTCCTGTTATAATTACTAGAGATAAACCACATAAGTATGAAAGTACGCCTAAAGAAAGTAAACCAGAATCTTCGTTTCATATAAATCATCCTGTAAGTATTTCATCTTATTACTGCTTTTATGATCATTGTGGAAAAAATACATAAGTTAGCCAATTCTCTCTTTAAATCAAATTATAATTATCATTTATCATTAACTACAGGAGACGTACAGAGAGAAATACACCCCAGCACCGGGACTTAAACCACGGGCCTCCTATATATCTGTTACAGGCACTCTTACCAACTGAGCTATACTGGAGAATGATTTTTCTCTGTCGTTACCGATACAAAGTCCCGAATCCAAGCTTTCAATCTTTAGCGCTTGTAACGGATATATAGGAGGCCCGTGGTTCAAGTCCTGGTGCTGGGTTCTATTTTTCTCTGTATGTCTCCTGTAGTTAATGATAATTATAATTTGATTTAAAGTAAAATTTAATCTTTCCGTAGTATGAATACTACCTGTAACTATAACTTAAAAATTTGAATTTCCAATTCTTTCTTTGGTAATGGTTGCTGCTTATGTGAAGCGGCATCTATCCAGTTAGAAAAGAGAAGAGAAAAAAATTAGTTATTGTACAAGAGGAAGATTTTTATCTCATACCATTTTTACCCTTTGTAGAACTGCTTCATACTTTAGATTATCTTTAGATAATTTTCTAAATAATCCACTGTTTTTGTATAGTTTAAATATTGAATCCCGGTTTTTCAAAATTATTGAATTCTCGGAGGGATTTCATATTTTTTGGATACTTATTTGTTCTTCATTCCTTTATCTTCGTCTCAATAGATTAATGATTTTTTCTGAAAGTGATCATTTTCTTTTTAGACATATGTGTGGTGACTAAATTAGGCTGTAAAAAAGTGAAGGGCTTTATAAACGAATTCTAAACTGAGACTGTGAGATTTGTCTTTACTGTGCAAAGATGATTTCGATTCACAAAATTATTTAGAGTGTTCGAGCAAGAAACTCCTAAAATTTGTTCTAAGAAAATAAAGGAATACAAAAACACTGCCAATATTAATTCACCGAAAGTTTGTTGGTTGGATCTTTATCCTCATTTCTACGAATTTCGTTTTTTATAAAGAAATTATTTTTGTTCTATAGAAACTCTTTTATAAGGAGAAAATGTAGGAGAACATCAAATAAATTTGTGATAATAGAGATTTTTTTATAGTTTATGAGGAAGTCCAACTATGTGTTGTTACGTAGAGATAGAGATGGATTTTTTTAACTTAAAATCTTATCCATGTAGGCCTACAAGTATTGTGCCCCTTTTTATAAAATCATCATGTGTCTTAAGTTCTCCTGATAAAAATTAAGATATTATTTATCGTACATAAAAATAAAATGTAGGAATATTTTGATGTAATAAATAGACTTCAATTTGTAGGGTGATTTAGTCCTAATAATGTAATGAGAGATATTATATTATAATGTAGTCTTGACTAGTTTTTACAAAGGCTTTAGTAACAAATTTATTTAGGGGTTCCATTTAATAGCTTTACCATCATAATAATGCAAAATCTTATCAATAGCTACCAATTTCTAGCATGAGCCCTGTTGGGGTTAACGCTAGTGCCTACTATTATAAAGCTTCTTCTTCTTCTTCTATTTTGCGCTAAAGCTTTGGGTGGGCTTTGGCCTGCTGTACCACGTCTTTCCAAAAATAATATTATAAAGCTATTGTATTAAAACTCAAAAAATAAATAATCTAGAATTAAATATTTTCAATGGAAATGGCTTATACAATTGACTTAAGTTACAAGTGCTTGCTTATTAAGGGTTGATTATATCTCTATTTTACTTGAAACTTAAGGATTTGAGTGTAGTTAGAGACTACTTGACACAACTAACATCATAAACTAAATAGGTATGGAAGTAAAGATAATTTCTCCCCTCCCCCCTAAGGATCTGAGTGTAGTTAGAGACTACTTGACAAAACTAACATCATAAACTAAATAGGTATGGAAGTAAAGATAATTTCTCCCCTCCCCCCTAAGGATCTGAGTGTAGTTAGAGACTACTTGACAAAACTAACATCATAAACTAAATAGGTATGGAAGTAAAGATAATTTCTCCCCTCCCCCCTAAGGATCTGAGTGTAGTTAGAGACTACTTGACAAAACTAACATCATAAACTAAATAGGTATGGAAGTAAAGATAATTTCTCCCCTCCCCCCTAAGGATTTGAGTGTAGTTAGAGACTACTTGACAAAACTAACATCATAAACTAAATAGGTATGGAAGTAAAGATAATTTCTCCCCTCCCCCCTAAGGATCTGAGTGTAGTTAGAGACTACTTGACAAAACTAACATCATAAACTAAATAGGTATGGAAGTAAAGATAATTTCTCCCCTCCCCCCTAAGGATTTGAGTGTAGTTAGAGACTACTTGACAAAACTAACATCATAAACTAAATAGGTATGGAAGTAAAGATAATTTCTCCCCTCCCCCCTAAGGATTTGAGTGTAGTTAGAGACTACTTGACAAAACTAACATCATAAACTAAATAGGTATGGAAGTAAAGATAATTTCTCCCCTCCTCCCTCCCTTTTTTACAGAAATAATTATGTTAAATCTTTGTTTGAATTGCAGGTGGAGGAAAGTGATGATGACTTTGAAGCGGCCGTACTAAGAAAACTGAGAGAAGCTGAGGAGGGGAAGAACTCTTGAAGTCTGCTTGACTTATATTTTATTTCGGTGAAAATCCTCTTCGCAGTCAAAACTTCACTGTTGCATTAACATTAATTTTATTTAACTTATGTTTTACTAGAGTACATTGACGGACAATTTTAATTTGTCGACACTATTAAATAAGATAGTAAAAGAGAGAGAAAGCTTTGTATAGGGTTTGGTGTAGTAGCCACAAACACGGTGTAATGGCTACAACTAATGGTGTTTGGTGTTGAGGCCACTAAAACAAACGCTTATGGTGTAGTGGAAACATTATACCATATAACATCAGACTAACAGAAGAGTAAAGGTCGTTGTAAATGTTTAATGTACTCTTACGGGTTAGGGAGGGGGGATGTAAATAAAATCATTCACAGAAATCAGTTAAGCACATGTCTTCCTTACCGTAAGCAATAAATATATGTTACTGTTAATAGCAATGTTTACAAAGGGAAGTTAAGATTAAGTGCTAAGTTAGTGGTTTTATAGAACTTACTCATATTGAGTATGAAATTTTTTAGATTAAATTATTGTTAAACAATAAATAATACACAACTATGTGGTTTATCGACTGATAATTAAATAGTGAAGATCAGACAAAAGGGAAACAAAATTATGGATTTCCAGACATTTCAGAAATAGTACACTACGCTTCTAGTGCGGGAAGTTGCATTTTGCTTGCAACTGTGGAGTTTGCACCCAGGCGACAGTGAAGATAGTAAAACCATACAAGCAAAGCAAAATGCAGTTTTCGGACGAGTTGCGTACCGTACTTTATCTAAAATTGTTGGATTTTAATAATAAATACAGAAAAAATAAATTTAATAAACGAGGAGCTTAGTATCAAAGGCGGACAAGAGCAAATTTCAAAATTTTACAGGAGAGCCGAAAAACTGTAGCTCAAATTCTACAGGTGCTAGAGCAATGATTTTTTTCCTCTAGATTCTTAATGAACTCAAAGCTAGTTAGAAGTACTGAAAACGTGAATTTCTTTGATATTTTAGCTGCTAAATGGAGTTAAAAAGTGGAGTTGTCCGCTTTTGAAACAAAAACAAGGTTTTGTCCGTTTTTGAAGCAAAATGACGTTAAAAATAATGGTTAGAATAATAATATTGGAGAAATATTTTTTTTTTCACGTTTTTCAGAGTTCTTAGGGGGTAGTGCCCCCAAATTTAGAGGTACAATTAATTTCTCGATTTCCCCTTGGGTATCATTTTTCTAAACATGTATGACAAAATGGTAGGAGTAGGTATTCAGATGCTAAAGCCCGCAGTGCATCACAGGAATGAGTTAATAATATGCAGCCTCCTGATTGGCTGTTTCGGTTATGTCCACTTTTGAAGCAAAACGTGTGTTGACTTGTCCGTATTTGAAACAAAACTACAAATATTATTGCATTTTTACCCCTTTTCTGGTCGTTTTTTGAAGCAAATGGATAGCAGAATCTGATGCAGCAGCCAAAAATTTATAAGAAACAATCGATAACTGAAATTTGGAAGAAATGTCGAATGTCCATCTTTGATACTAGGCTCCTCAAACTTCCTGTATGTAAGTTCGTATTTCTCTTTTGATACAGATGACATTAATTCATTGTTGTATTTTGTGCCGAATTAATTATTTCGGAAGGAGTATTATTCTCCTCATTTTCATTACAATCACTTAAATCGCTCATTTTTTTTCACTAAAAACTCGATATAAACAGTTAATTTAATTAAAGAAACAGCAGATTAGTTTTGTTAAATGTAAACAAACACGCTAATCGTGCGTTAAGGGTGAAGAATTCTTTTTTTTCCTCACTAAGGCAGAAAACAATAAGAATTATGAACACGCATGCGCAATGAATACAACTACAAAAAGAATCACTTTCTACACATATAAATAGAGATAAAATGTTTATATTATGAATCAATCATAGATAAAATATATTTGCGAGTTGTTCAAGGTATAAACATAAATGAATAACAGTAAGAAAAATCAATTGTTATAATCAGTTTGGTCCCACGATAGAGTACACTGTTTTTTTAACAGGTGATCAATTTTTTGAAATAAATAACAGTCCTTAAGTAAACTACCCTTATTGCTGAAGGTATCAAAAAAATATTATTTAGAAATTTGGTTCAGAATTTGAAAAAAAAATTACTTATTAAAATATATACAACACCTATATAATATATATTGGTAGAACCTTTAATCTGTCCCAGAATTCAGTATAGAAGAAAAAAATGAAAAAAACAGTATTGGGTTTTTAATCATTCTTTGTAATAACTCCTGTTTGTCCTGAAACCACTAAAATTTAAATACGGGTATTTAAATTTTTAAAAACTTTAAAAAAAATTGCCAATTGTATTATTATTGACAGTATTGATAAAATATGATTTAGAAATGTGGTTCAGAATGTCAAAAAACAATTATTATTATTTTTTATTTATTTTTTTTTTACAAAATTTATCTATTACAAAAATATCTCCTGGACTATTATAGGATTTAAGAAATCGATGTATAACCTGGCAAATACCACCACAAAGACCCTTTTCTATTATTAATAGCTGTTCAACTTCAATTTAACATTATAAAATCGTAGCATGGCATTCCACAAAAGTCCTGAAAGCGTAATAATATGCAGGATCTGAGTTGTGTGTTTTTAGCGTTACTGCCCAAAGTGTCAAAGATATCTACTGATAGCAATACATAGTTTTTAACTTAAATGTCACGGTATTCTACTTTTAGAGTATTTCAAATGTTACAAGCATAGCTCTATAGTTTTCATTGTTTATATTAGTTCTATTCAGTTTATTATAAAAGGCTTCTTTAGGTGATAGCACAGTATCTTGAAGTTGATCTAAGTCGCCTCTGTTATTTTTAAGCAAATATTTCTTTACAGGTTAATAATTGAACTTTTATCGACAGGAAAAAGATTTGCATTTAATATTTTAAAATCGTTTACTTCTTTAGTAAACTTGTCTAGGCTTCCAGCCATGAGTCTAAAGCTATCTATTGTTTATTTTACAAAAAACCTATCTCCTTCAGCTCGTTCAAAATTCTGGCAGAGAAATTTTTAAATAGTGTTGAATTTTGTGCTGTAGTAGGTGGCAATATATTTTCTTAATTGTACTTATAATTTTTTTTTTTTTTTTTTTGAATGAGCAAAGTTTGTGTTTTTGTGAAAATTTTATCTTATTATATGTAAATATGTATCTAATTATCTAATTGTGAGTACCAAAACTTTTTTTTGTTTTCTTATGTTAGCTTAATTTTTTATTTGTAAGTAATTTATTTTGTTTTTTAGAAAATAAAATACAATTTTATATTTATTGCGTTTTGTGAAATTTCAAAACCTCATTTTATAAATAAAATTGTTTACTAAATACCATCAATAATAATGGTAGTTTACTCTTGGTAATTTTTTAAAGTTTACACAAAAGTATATTCATAAAGTTTATAAAATTTTTAGTTCTTTCAGAACTAAGCAGAAGTTTTTAATAAAGAATGCATTTTTTTATAAAAAAAAGCAAGAAATAAACATTTTTTTTTTCTTTTCATTACTCTATTGTGGGATACTGGATATGTATTTGTTATATAAATGGAAAAGTATAAAGTTAGGTACTTCTTTAGATTGTTACTCCCCTATTTTTAAAGAAAATAAATGACTTTGACTAAATAACCAAAGACAAAGGGTCCAATGTCCTTTGGGACAAAGAAATATCACACTTCTGTTTATATAAGGAGAGTAATAGTCTAAAGAAAAATATTCTGCACACCTTCTTTAGATTGTTACTCTCCTCTGTTTTCTTTATAAGGGGAGTAACAATCTAAAGAAGTGCCTAAAATTCATTCTTAATCTTGATAATACTAGAATCTTTGGGAGGGTGGGACATGTTTCACACCCAATAAACCCCTAGTATTACTGTTAAAATTCTTCTTTATACACTAGAACCTTATTATATTAACGGAAGTCGCATATAACACTCTGGTAAATAAATTATATTACACATAATAATAAAAGTTGCTTATTTTTATCTTAATATATTATGAACACTTAGGTCACACGTTAGCGCACACTGGATGCAAAACAGTCTGTAGACTGTTTCCGAACTGTCTTGGTTGTGTCTACCTTGTCACACTTGTGTTGCTACAGCCTTGCACACTCGAGGCAAGAAAGTCGCAAATCTTGTACCCAGCTAAATGGATTTTGTGGAAATTGCTGTGATTTGTGCTTAACAGTCTGCTGACAGAAATTTGTCGGTAAATTTCCTAGGCTGGAAGACTCTTGTTTTCTTACACCTGTCTTTGCCTCTAGTTTGCGCACTCCCATATACTGTATAAGCCCTTGAGGTAGTGACAAAACTGTCTGCAGGCAGAAAGACTCCTGTATGCACCTGACCTTACTTTACTGATACAGAAGCAAGTGGGTTAAGTTAAAGAAAGTGCCTTAAGAAATAACTGACGGAGGAAACCTCTTACAAACCCAGTACAAAATAAATTATTTTTTAAAACCAATGAATGTAAGCTATTAACATGAACCAGGGCCTTGTTTTGAAACTTAATGCAGTATATACATGAATATATTTTTTAATTAAAATTATGTTTAAGGCTTTTCTTAGGAACTTTTTATAGCTAACCACAACCACTGTACTTTCATTTGTGTACACCCTTTTGCATTATTATCTATATATATAAAATTAAAGTTTTGTCTGTACATTGGTCAGAATTGAAAATTTGTTGGATACTTTTTCATTTTAGATATTCCAAAAACCGAATCCGACCTTAACTTTTTTCGTGTATGTATGTGTGTCTGTCGCCCCAGTCAGACTTTATAGGCGCAAAACTGGCTAAATGAAATCGATTCATTTTTTTTCAGGGGTGAGCGCAAACATGTTGCGCAATTTGTAGGCTTGGTTTCATCTAAAAATATTAAGTAGAACCAAAGTTATTAACAATTTTATAAAAAAAAAGTATATAAAACATAACCTAAAAAAATAGGTTGACCCACCGTAAACAAACCCCACAGACTCGCTATTATATTATTACTTTACTACTATTATTATATACTTCTAGACCACCTAGAGACTTGCGGTTTTTTGCGTATGGTCGGAAATTGGCCTAAGCCCATTGAAAAAATTCGAAAAGTAAACAAATATATTCCCCCCCCCCCCCTCCCAAAAAAAAATTAAAGATAGCGGACGCACTTTAAAGTTTTTTTTAGAGGCTTATTGTGGCTAAACGGTAAGTTGTATCGACAAGCTGATTGCTCCAGCGGTAACTAATTTTAAAAGATCTACTAATTTGGTCCTATTACTTTTTGTCGTAATTTCATCGGTTCTACCTTAAATAGTACTAAATTTTATTTTTTAAAAAGAAATTTGACTTTGTGCGCTTATGGTGTCCGCAATTGTTGACTGATTTAATTTCTGATTGGAGTGCTTAAACCTCACACTAATGCTCTTTAACTCGAGTATTTATTATTTTATTAATTGTTTCTAGAACTAGAGTTATTAAATATTGACTGGTGCAACTGCTGTATTGAGAGAAGAGGCTGGTAATTAAATAATGCACCATAATTGTTGATGATTGTTCAATGACTTCCCAGTCTAATTAAAGCAGTCCCAGTCTAATTAGCATTGTTAGTTATTACTATATTAGTTAGTTTCTACTGACTATATTTAAAATATATAGATAGAATCCAAACTATGATTTGGAGAGTATTACATTCTTTAATAATGGAATTAATGATGTGTACTATAGTCCTGATTTTATTCCTAGAAGGCTTTGGAAACAAAACTATTTAGGAATTTAATTTAATTGCTAGGCCTACATGATTATAGGAAACATAGCCACTAATACCTAGCATGAGCCCCGCGCGGAGCGCGGGGTGAAAGCTAGTTTAAAATAATTATTTGTTATAAACCAGACTTTCATTAAAACAGACATCCATCCATTAGTCCATGATAATCACTTATGAGATTCTTCTGTATCTTGAAGTAGGAAATGAATTAGTACAAAATATCAGGAAATCTAAAATTTTAATTTTGATTTTTAACTGATCCTAGCAGTCCACAATTTTTTAAATAATTAATACAGACCGATAATAATTTTTGATATCTACCATCACTTTGCATTTGACCAATGATATCTGGTGAACTCTTCCTCTGCAGAATTATTTAAATGTTAAAATTTTGACTAAAACATTAAAAATTACAGCCTAGATATCCTAATGTTTATATGATTTTTAATTTATAAAAATAAAAGGAATGCTAAAATAACAATAAAACAAGCTTTCACTGCACAAATCTATGTATAATACGAGATCACACTTACAGCTTTTAATAAATACAAGGGATCAATAGAAAACTTTTTCTGAACATTTTTGACTCAATAACAGAAGAAATTGCCAAATTTAAAGTTATGAGGTGTACCGTTTTATCATCGGTATGCATTACTTATAATTTTGTGTTTTCGAAGTATTATTTTACACAAATTGGGGCATCACATGTTCTTTTGTTAGAAAAAAAATGTAAGTTATTATTTCAACCAAGACTATGTGTAACTTTTCACTGATACCTATTTAATTTTATAATATTTAATATATTATTAATAATTTAAATAGTTTTTTTTTTATTATGATTTATAATTCTATTACTATCTATGTATGTGTTAGGGGTCCTTAGGTGCCTCAGTGCTATCCATTCAAGCTTTGGAAGCAGGAAGTTCTGGGGTTAATTTCATGACTTCGTCTAGGGCCCCTAAACTTTGTGTTCACCCACCATCATGATAGTCCAGGAGATAGCGTGCAAAAAAGTGTCTGACTAATATCAAGCTAGAATTTTGTGTACAAGGCAATCTTTTAGTGCCTTTTAAGAATATGTGGTCGGCTAAGTTCGTCTGCGGGACCTAATTTTGAATTTACTTGTTGGAGATTAGATTGGCCGAGATTAAGGCCCCCTACATAAATATGTAAAAATTTTGCGTTTCACCTCAAATGTCTGGGTGACTTTTGACACGTGTGTGATAAATTCACTATCACTGTGCTATACCCACGTCATTAATTGCCATGTAGTTGTACAAGCCTTTCCAGGGCTGTTGCTGCACTATTATTTATTAATTAATTTTAACTTTAATTAACTGACTTATGAGAGTGGTATCAAATATTCTTTCTTTTTTTTATACAATTATGCACCACAAATTTAATAGTTCAAAAAAGTTAGTGTAATGTTCAAGTTCTTTTTTTTTCTTAATTTTTAGGGTACAGTATTAAAGCTTAGTTTAAAGGTGGGTTCATAGCAGGCGTTTTATGCGCGCGCTGAACTATCTATGGCTGACGACGTCAAAAACGCGAGAAAGTTGGGTTGAAACCAACTTTATCGCGTTTTATTTGTAACCTATTGAAACCTTCCAGTCCTTCACACTAGTCTTGTTTTGTTTATTTCATTTTCGTATTTTTTTTTTATTCTGAATTCTTTCCTTCAAACTAGTAATTTTGTTTAATCCTCGTAATTTTATTATTTACTATTTGTACTAATATGTTTGATAATACTGCTGTTTGTCTACTGTCTACAAAATGTTGTTCTATTTTATTTCTGTGCACTACATTTGGAACTCTTAAAGTAAGTATTGTAATCATTTATTTTTATTAGTATATCTAATAATAACATTATGTTAAATAACAAAAATGACTTTATTACGTTATTGATTTAATATATATAAATATTTCTACTGTGATAACTAATCGGGTCATTTCCTACTTTTTTTTCCAAGGGAAAGAATCCGTGCGATAATTTTGGTACAGAATTACTTATTTTTATTCAAGTTTTGTCTTATTTTAACTTGATTTGAGTGATACATAACTCGCAGAATATAATAGAGAAGAACGTGGCTACGTTTTAGAATGAAGTTGCCAAGCTCGCAATACACTGCTCTGATCATTTAACTCTTCGAATTTAGATATTTCGAAGAGATTATGCCTCTTCTTCTTTAATGTTTATTAAAAGAAGGAATATTATAACTTATATACACAAGAGGGATTATTATTATTATCCCATTGTCTAAACAGTGTTAAGAATAGAATTAAACTATGTGTTGCGGATCATAAGTTTAGAAGCTCATTTGACCAGACTGCCATTATAATTATTATAATGTCATGAAATTTACACTTATTATCATATCTCTTAAAAAATCAGGTTGATGGAATGTAACAACAATATTGTCACTATTTGATAAAATTACCAAACACTTTTCAATGTTATGTCATCATCAGTGTCAATATATTGATTAAAATCTTTACTTATAATTATTAAGTGTTAGGCCAAAATCTCAGTCAAAACATTTTTTTTAATATAAAAAAATACTTTCCTTTATTTATTGCATTTTACAATTAATGTTAGTTTTTTTTTTTTACAATAACTTAATTTTACAGTAGTCTGTTGCTATTCTGAACATTAAAGAGAACTAATTACATATGTGCATGTGCAGGCTAACATCGAACATCCCCTGTCTCGAAGAATCGCAAGAGCTGGTTGATGAGCCAGACTACGACTTCAGCGATGCTGCACCTGGTAATTATTCGTTTTTCTTCATCTTTTTTAGATGTAAATAATAAATTTTAGTCTGAATGATTATGTGCTCATGTTTGGATAATTTTATTCTGTGTACGCTGTTATATTGTGAAAGCTTTAACTGTTAGCAATGTAGTACTTATACATTTATTACACATTTTGAACCTAAGAAGCCACACCTGACACGAGCTAAGCTAAAATAGATATATTTGGGAGGTGTTTGGTCCCAGTCACCAGAATTAGGTTTAGAGCCCAGTCATAAAGGTGGTGATAGATGTTATGCATAGAAAGTGACTTGTGGGATATTGAATGTTAAAATCCTTGGATGGATCGAATCACCAAATTATAATTCTTTAGTTTTGATCTCATTTAAAGGAGAAACAGAAGACATTAAAAAAAAAAATTCTTTTGTAGATGTATGATTTATTTGTTGCTTCTAGCTCAAATTACTTAACTAATAGTTTCCATTGAATGTTTCAGTCCCAAAAAAGGGAAAAGTGAGTGACGGTGACAGTGTGGGCCAGGTCCTCCTCGAAGAAATAAAGAGAATCAGGGAGCAAATGTTGCCTCCTACGTCTCCAGAGGACATGTTTTGCTCCTATCTCGCGGAGATATTAAAGCAGATTGGAATCTGAGGCAAAAATTATAACCCAAATTGAGCTGATGGGTCTAATTCAGAGGAGTATGGCAGAGCAAAGGCCAGCTGGTTATTAATACAACCATTTTGAAGAATACAAGTTCATAATAACAGACTGCTTTTGATTATGATTTGATATTCACTGAAAATTTCTTCATAGAAACACAAGTCTGTTGTTATGTATTTTTATACTTTAAGGTTGCGTCATATATATATTATTAATTAACCAGTGAACCTTCATTACATTTGAATATTATTTGGGGGAAAAAATAATAAATCTCTCAATTGATTTACTAATGGTGGCTAATGTAAGACAGTCTAATGTAGTAAAATCACTCAATAAATCTAATATGAGTTTAATGTTCTTCCTCGGCATGCTTTCATCGAGCTTTGAACACGTTAGTTAAGCCTAGTCCACACCAGTAGACACGTTGCACAACATGTCTATAGACATCTGCTGAGACCGTCTATTGTCTAGGTCTAGCGTCCACACTTTAGATATATTGCGCAACGTGACTACCATTTAGAAGGTAAAACCATAGACATGCGATTTTTGGTCTAGCAACGAGACCATAGACGCCGATGTCTATAGACAAATCGCTAGACATTGTCTCTGAGACCAAAATCGCACAACATGACTACTAGTGTGGACAAGGCTTTAGAGTCACTTCTGTTTTTTATTTTTCATTTATTAATTTAATTTTTTCCACTCTTCAGGTATGGGTAATTTTTTTTTTTTTTTTTTATCTTAGAATCATTTTAATTTGAAAAAAATAAGAGTAGAAATTTATTAACAGCAGAGGTATTTTAAAATTTCTTCAGGAATCCTGTAAAATATTCTATCTGTTGTTACTATAATTCAGATGCAAGTTGCAGGTATGGCAAGGAAGGACAATAATTCCATCAAAGATTAGTTGGGTGAAATGGGCTCAAAATTGTCTGCATTATTTTTAGGATTCTGTATTCTTTGTAATGATTAGACATCTGTTGGTTCTTGTGAATCATGATCAGATCAAAATCAACTCTGAATATTATCCTGCTGCTATTAAAGATTGTGATAAAAGCTTTTGAAACATATGAAAAATAAGTAGTCCTTTATATAACGAAACATTTTATATTTAACATTGAAAGTAGGTTCATTTTACAGCATCACATAATTAAAATACCTTTAATATGGTTACTTCATACAAATTTATAGGCTTATACACTTGGAAATACTTATTATTATAATTAATACAAAAAATTAATAACTGCATACAAGAGTTACAATCATTTAAGGTATACAATGTGGTTGTGACCCTTTTGTGTTCCTTAATGCTACTATTATTAATGTAAGCTAAAGATGAGTGCATTTACCTTTTAGAATAATAAGTAATAATATTATATTTATACAAATGTTTTAAGTATAATATAAATTGTAATTTATATAAAATGTTTTAATTATTTATTAGTTTTTATAAGGCGCCTGCGCTAGAGATAAAACAAACAAAATTTTTTTCTGGTGATAAGGTGTGTTTTTAACATAACAGGCAGTTGCTCATCTTCAAAATGCCTTTAATTATTGTTTTACTTTAAAAATAAAATGCAAGTATGTCTTTACATTTTTTTAATACATTCAACATTAATTTAAAATATTTTTGAAGGAAAACAATTATTAATTATAATAAGCTCCACCACTGTCAAATGAAATTTTTATTGCCAACTTTTTGACATTGTATTATATAAATTTATTAATTAATCAATGATATATACTTGTTTACAATATTTTATTTGATAATAAGATAATATATTACATAATAAATTATATTATGTAATTCTATTTAATTCCATTTGAGCTCATTCACACTTGGGGCTCTCAGGCAAACAAATTGGACTTAAAATTATTGTTTTTTTAAAATATAAGTTAGTTCGACCCTGGCCATCAGTAGATGAACTGACTTGATTGTCTAACCATTTTAAAAATTAAATAATTCAATTCCTATAAACCGGAGCCAATAACCGAGGATAATATCATTTCTACGATATTGAGCAAGTTGTGTTACCATACATTGTAGAATTTGGTTCCTTATATCAGAGTTAACTAACCATTCTCCATAGTTTAGCTCTTAATATGATAAAAATGAGTTTAAAAAATACATTTAAAAAAGTGAAAAAAATAGAAAAAAAGAGTTGCTTACGTATTCTGGAAAAAAAAAATTGAAAAAAAATGTGTTTTTTTTTTTTCTCACTTACATCTCTAGTGCCTGCATATAGTCTGATGGTAATTGACCCCAGAGTTTTATTTCAGTGTTACAATAATGTTTAATACAACTAGAATATATGTAACTGATACAATTGTACCTCAACAATGTTTTCCTACTAATATTTATATGTAACATTGTAATTAAAATAAAGAAAGACAATTTATAATATCATTTTACTTATTAAACAAGTTTATTATTTTATAATGAGTATTATTTTTTAATAGTTTTATGAATGTAATCATCTTTTAACCCTTGGGTCCACAATCATTTTTGCTTCCAAGGTTACCAATCTTTGTGGTTCTGCAGCACAAATATTTTTTATGTCTCTGAATTCAAAAATTCCAAGACAGAAATCCGTGCCATAAATAATTATTAAATTAGAATCTTTTCAGCCATTAATTATGATACCACTAACTATACTAAATGAGGATTCTAATTGATGACCCCATCAATTAAGTGGATCACCATACATTTTGACCAAACACACTTATTCAATGTGTAACTACTACCTAACTACATATCTACAGTCTGTCAGAGGAAGTGTATGGTTTTTAATTAAGCATTACTCAGTAAATATTAGGTTTAAATGAAATCTATTTTAACCAAAATTAAGCTTACCTATATTATGAGCTCATTGTTTTCTTTAAAAAAAGAGGGATTTAAGACCCTCACCTCTCCAGTGGCATACCATATGGCATATGGTTACCTAATCCACTACAAAATTCTAAGATGCTCTACGCACCAGTACCTGCAATTATTTGTATTGACAAAACCATCAAAATGAAAATGGGCTTCGCTGGCACGCTTGAACTTTAAAAGGATAGAACTAACAAAACCATGTGTTTCCTCTGACAGTATAATGCATGTAAGTGGTTGCCAAGGTAGAATATCACTGGTGTTGACATCGGTAGCTAGGAAATCCCTAATACCACTCGCATAGCGAGTACTATCGAGACTTCCTAGCCTTCCCAGATCCTGCAAAGCATAGGCATGCTCCAGTCTCCAATCTCCAGAGATAACTTCACCACTAGCAGTTTCTCTGTCGAGTAGAGACCTGGAGACATACCTAGTCTGACCATTAGCAGCCTCTTGTTTCTTAATGAAGTAGTGGAGGATGACACTTGTCTTCACAATTGCCAGCTCCGTTTCATGTGAGCCAAGGATTGGCCTCCTACATACTCTCCACCCTCAACTTAAAATGCCGAAAGAATTCTCTATGCCCCTTCTGGCTCTGGATAATCTGAAAAAATTATTAAAATTCGGTATTTATAATAGCAATAATAATTGTAATTTATTGATAATAAAGATTTTATAGTAACACATATATATATGTAAATCAACTTATTTATCCATTCAATTGACAAATTATGCTCGCTAGATACATTGATTACTAATCAAGAAGCAAACTGCATCTGATAAGTACGACTTTCAAATATTAATAATGTGCAACATATCAATTAAACATCAATAAAAATCAAGATAAAAATCACATACGGAAGTGGCTTAATCCGCTCATATATTTTACATTGATGAATAGCAACAAATATTCAATAATTACTAATCAGTACTTACTTGGCAATTTCTCTTCTTCCGAACGACTCTCTTCTTTCTGCTACTGTTATCTCTTCTGTCTAATATCCCGATATAGGACACGATAAAACAAAAATATTTAGAAAAGTCCGGTGTTCGGTGAAGACATGTTTGGAAATGTAGGGTTGTAATGTAATTGGATAGGAAATAAAAAGTCGTTAGTTAAGTGTAAAAAGTGTAGTAAATGTACGAGTAATAGGAAAGTAATTCTAAATGTAAGTGTAGTAAAATGTAAATGGTTAGATGTATGTTTTATGTAACCGAAGTATGTAAGTATGAAAAGAAAGATAAGATAAAAGTAGTAAATATAAATGTTAAATAAAGATATAAGCAGTAAAGATAAAGATATAAGTAATAAAGAAAAATATATGTCTAAGTTTATACGTTACAAAGTTTAAAGAAACGTTTCTTTCTAAAAAAAAAATGAACGATTCGCAAGGCTAGATTTGTATTTGTTTGTTTATAACCTGGAACGGAACGCAGCGTAAGAATACAAGGGGTGGGGGAACGCGCGCGTTTACACATCAGCTGCTCCATGAATGCATTTTTATCTATATAGCCCAAACGCGCGCATAAAACGCCTGCTATGAACCCACCTTTACAGTGCTTGACTTCAATTTGGAGGTTAAGGGTTTTAATTCTTAGTTAAGGCTCTTACGAATGAGCCACACTAAAAATCTCTATGGGGTTTAGTTTTATAGGGGTTCAATGGAGCCATTCAAATGACGCCTTTTACTAGTCTCTCTATGAGATTTAATAGGGTTTCAATGGAGCCATTCAAATTACGCCTTCTATAATCCTCAGATGGGCATAGCGAAATATTGTCTGATGGGACTTCCAATTCAGCCATTTAAACTGCACCTACTGTAATTCTCAATGGGGCAAAGTGAAATATTGTGCATTAGAGTTTCCATGCAGTCATTCACACATCACCAAGCAGTACCAAGTGGTCTCCATGCCCTCGCAGTACTTTGGCCAAGGATCGGTTAGGAAATGTCGGTGAGATCGCTCAAAGACTTAGCTTTTGGGCTTAGATTAGGCTGAACCTCTGAGCTTACGTTTATTCCCATAAAATTGGAACTTAAGCAGATTATCATTTAATTAAGAAGTTACTTTAAAACTTAATAACAATATGACAGCTGGAAATTACAATAGTCATACAATTACAGCTTGGGAAATTAAAAAATAAATAAATAAGGGGGGAAGCTGTTGAAAGCTTGATATTTTGACTTTATTTCTAGATGTCAAAATATCAAACTCTCGTCAGATCCCCCTTGATTTTCCGATCCTGTCAGAATAAATTCTACTTGTGTAGTTCTGGACGCATCATCAAATAAAATATGAATTGGAAAGCATTCATTATTTAAGGCACTTAAAATAACTGAAACTAAGTAATGACAATAGGGTAGTCAATTCTTCACTCTGATGATCATATTGAGCAGATGTGTAAAATGGTTGATTCAATTCATCATTTAATAACATTGTGTTACATTGATCAGAATGTAAAAGAAAAAAATAGACTGCCAATCAGTGTGGCACATAGCTTCCTCGCATCCTATCATGTACTTTATTGTTATATTAACATTAAAATTATAGTTATATTACATTATTCTTATATTGTTTATAGTGTAAAAACTATTAACAGTTTTAGCGATCTTTAATACTTCATAGCGGTGTCGCTGTTGGTTTTACTAAAAAATTGTATTTAAAAAAAATGTTTGTCTCATTGACTAGATGAAGTTAGATTTTTTTCCCGACCTAAAATTCCAATTTAAAATTTAAAGTTCACGTTTACGTGAGCGTTGCTCGTGAACGCTTGGACGGATAACGTTGTCCAACGAACTCGTCCTGAGCATTGGTAAAATGAACATGTCTAACAAATTTCATCAAAATCGGTCGACATTTACTCAAGTTATCGTCGCACGTTTCATAATTTGCGGACACACAGACAAAAGTGATCACAATGCTTCCGTTACCTTCGGTAAGCTCGGAAGCAATAAATAAAATGTAGTATTATGTTCATTTGGATGTAAAAGAAAATAAATAAAACAAAAAGTGGTTATTTTAATGAATGTTACCTCTTGAATGTGGATTTAGTTTATTACCAATGCTTTGTAGATTATTTTAATTAATTTATTTATTTTATCCAAAACAATGCCTTATTAAGAAATTACTTAAAACCTATGTAATAAAAACTTATCCAAGTATTGGAAAAAGCATTTCAATGTAACTTAATTGAACATATTAAATAAAACTTAAGTACAGTTGAAACCCCTCTTAAAACAAATGCTTGATTGATTGGACAGTTTAAAATAACCATTTATTACCATTTGGTACCAATGAACAGTTAAAATTATCGAAAATACCCTTTTATTTTTTAAAAAATATTCTTTTGTTAATAAAATTAAAAATATTGTTTAATTTTGTTCAGATTTTTAATAAATATATAAGTTTTGGGTTGAACTAGCCTATACGGGGTATCATGTATAGAAATAAAAAAAAACTGGCACATATAATTAAAGTCTTTTCTATATATTGATAACAAAATGCGCCAATAATGGATAATTTTCTCTTAATACAATTTCCATCTTCAGTCCTCTATTTTTAGACACAGCTGTATACGGGTCGATTTTGTAAATCTTGGGCGTATGTATCTGTTGTAGATTACCTGGGCTTCGATGTAGTGTATCTGGTTTTTCAAGAGAGTATGAAATGAAAAAGAATACATAAATAATGCAATTTATATCAATATACAAGAAACACTTTAATTATGTATGCATTATATTTGTTTATTTTTGCATTTCTATACATGATGCCCCATATAGGCTAGTCCAACCAAATTTTGGAGTCTTTAGATTTTTGTACTTCACTTCTATTAGAAAAATAATATTTTAATAAAAAAAAAGAACATTTTTCATGTTTTTTTTTCTCATAGTATATTTTATAATTATTTTATATTAATGTCTGAAATAACATGCCCATTTAATTGATCATATTTAGGGTCCATAGAAAAAACGAGGACCCTTGTACATTCCTGCGCTTGTTTGCCTGTAATACTCCTGATCTTCAAAAGTACCCAACACAAAAATGAAAGAGGAGAACGCCCTGAATACAAGAAAAGAATGGGAAGTCCTTGTCTCTTTGGTTTGAAAACAATATTTTGATTAATTATGTAATGGATCTGTTCAATAAAGAGACATGTCTCCTGTCCCTTATTGCCGTCTCCTTCCTTTTTATAGTGTGAAAGCCGCCTAATTGATAATAATACCAACCCATAAAAACCAAGTTTTTATTATAAATCCTTTATATTTTTGCATTTTAGTTGTGATGGGAAAGTTTGGTATTAATTCATTCTAATTTTAAATAATTATAAAAAAAAAATTAATTAGTAAAAATTAATTAATTAATTAATTTGTTAGAATGTTTTTGTATTGGTAGAGAGTCTATGTGCCAAGTTTTAGCTCGATTGGACGACTGGAAGAGGGTTAACTAGCCCTCCAAAGATTTTTTATACCTACCAATTAATTAATTAATTAATTAAATTTTTATTTTATTTTTATTACTTAATTTTTTTTTTAATATTTAATTAATCCATTCATTTTTAAAAAGATAATTAATTAAATTGAAAAGTTAATCTATTAATTAATTAATTAAATTTAATGAATTAATTAATTTGTTATAATGTTTTTGTCTTGGTAGAGAGTCTATGTGCCAAGTTTCAGCTCGATTGGATAAGTGGAAGAGTGTTAACTATATAGCCTTCCAAATATTTTGACGTCAGGCACCCAGGCACCCAGGCACAAAAGTGAAGTTAATATAAAGGATTTAAAAATGAACATAAACCACATTTAAATAATTTTTGAGATTTTCTTTTCAATGTGCAGTAAAATTTAATTTTTTTAAAAAGTATTTCTGTTTTCTTCAGGTTTTGCAATTTATAATTATTCTAATTTTTAGCTTAATATTTCAATTAATTTAATAGATTCATGGTAACAATAAAAGTGAAGGTTGCTAATGTCTAAACCCTATACTTTAAGATTGAACTAATTACTCTTAGAGGAGATTCTTTTTACTGTTCTCGAGTTGCTCTGACTAAATTAAAATAAGAATAAGACGAACTCAGCACCTGTAAAAAAACAAATCAAATTAATTCAATTAAAATTATTAAACTATTTAAGAATACTTATAAAAAGTTATAATAATAAAGCCTTTGTTTGTTTCTGCCTCTAAATAAAACAGTTATTTGTCTCCTTATACTTAAAACCACAATAAAATTTGATTAATTCATCTTCTATTACTTAATTAATCTTAAATCTTAATCATATATAAGATAAGAGTGGTGTCTGTACATTTATCCAATTAGCTCAAATTTTGTATTTACACTAAATGAGTAGTCCTGATAACAAATTTAAGTTTAGAACATTTTGTGTCTGTGCTTCAATCACGTCCAAACGGCTGAACAGATATTGTTGGTTTTTGGGAACAATGTTAAGCTCAATTCTGCGGGCGTTACAGGCCATACAACTTTTTGCTAGCTTTATATGGGGTGGAGAACAGGGCTTCTAAATAGATTTCAAAATTCTAATTTTATTTTTTATAATAATGTATTTAACCAAACTTGCAGAAGAAGCTACAAACAATATTTTATGTTCTGTGGAAATTTCTGTTGGAAGAACTGTTCAATCGCTGTCAAAAAATATTTAGATTCATTTTTTAGATTTTGTTTTGAACATATCTTATTTAAATAGTTTATAAATCATCAAGAAGACATTTGTTTATAAATCACACCTTACCATGCCTAAACCTTAACATAATTATCACAACTTCTTTAAAACGCTAAAATAAATTCTTCATGCGTATAAGTACCTAGTATAATAATTTCTAAATTATATTGATATCTGCCAATAGGGATTGTACAAAATTTTATTCCTAAGAGGAACATAGGGAAAAGAAGGGGAATTCAGCCCAGACCGATCTTCTAAAGATAGGAAGTTAATACTTGAGAAAGGCTCCTATGTTTTTGATGTAAACATATAATATATTAATCTAAGATAATTCCAACTTTAACTCAGGAATGTGAAAAGACAAGGTCTGTCAAAGGTTTTATACTCCTGTATTGTGTATTAATGTCTGAGATTGGCCAGATTGTTGCTTCATCAGCTTTATAAACCATATAATTGGCATTCTCTGCTGAATTGACGCCATTTCACTTTACTAGCTACCCATTTATATCACGATACTGGGTGAACACTAAGTTTAGACCTTCTTGCCAGAGCCAGGAAATTTAACCCAGAACCTTCTGCTTCCTAAGCTTGAATGATTGCAATAAGCAATCAGTGACTCCCTGCTGCACCATAGATTACAATAATTATCATTATAGTTTAACTAGTTTATAATAGTTACCTGAGAGAAGCTGCTTAATGAAGCCCATATCAAACCAGCAAAGTTTATCTTGAGTGGGTGAAATAATCTCGTCTGCATGATAAGCATTGTCGTTTTAACTCTTGGCTTGAACTTGTACCAGTCTGTGAAGTACAATTCCTCTCTCACATCCGTACTCTAAAGTATTCAATTTATAATTAATTAATTAAACAAATAATTGCTTTATCGTTTGATTTTACAGTAATTTAGGGTGAAAGCAAGCTCCGAGAAGCCAAGATTTTTAGAATTACAAAAGATTAGGAGAATGAGAAACACTTCCATCAGAGTTTACCTGAAGATAAGGGTGCACTAGAGAAGGTTTGGCTTAAGTGAGGGTAGATGGACAAGGACATGCACCTGTGTTATAGAGGGTAGAGAAAATTGTTCCAAGAGTATTTAGACAGAACCAGCCGCAGAGCATCCTCTCTCCAATGACAAGACTACTCCAGTTTGCTAATGCCTCCTCCCTCCAGACAGGAAGGCCTTTTTGCCATTGATAAAATTGACATTAAGGATAACTAAATCTATAACTAAATAAATAAATCTATCTTTTTCCCTTCAGTGCTCGGGTCTATATTTTCTTAAGAGTTAGGTCGAGCTGGATACAAAACTACTCAGGTATAAATTCTTCCCATTTTCTGGTTCTAAAAATTAACAGAATTGGAAAACTCTGAGTTTAATTAATAACCGATACTTAAAACAAAATACATTTTATTATTTTATCGATATTAATTTTATATTATTTACAAAATATGTTAAAACTCAAATGTGAGGAATGAAAATGTCATTCAATTTTAAGGGAGAGGACAAGTGTTAAGGAAGGGAATTAAAAATTATAGATTTATTATTACCTGAGAACTTATAATAATACTTAAAATAAATTATTATATTCAACAGTATAATGTAACTTAAACATAGGGGTTTGAAAAAAAAATGTATCCCAAGCATAAATAATACCTACAGTCAGATTATCTAAAGTTTTGACTTTTGATAGCACGGGAAAATCCGTGGGGAGCCAATGAGAAGTCAGGATTTTGAATTCTAGAAGGTCGGGCAACTAGGCAAACAAAAATGTCACTGGCCCCACCCCTCCTACAGGCCTAGTGGCTTTATTTTTTTCATCATTTAGGTTGGCCAATCTGAGTGTCAAAAGTCAAAACTTTAGATAATCTGACTGTAATTAACTAATAGCAACACAGAAAGTGACTGATCCCAATACGGTTACAAAGCTAAGACTATAGTCAAAGATTATCTAGACCAGTGATTCCCAAATGCTAGTCAGTAGCGGACGCCCAATAAAAAAATTAAATTATTGGGGATCCCTGACCATGTGCTTGAATTAAAATCATATCTTTAACATTCACTTAACTAGCAATAGGGTTTGTAATGGTTATACCCAATTAAAGGTAAAAATAAAAAATATAATAATATCGGTGAAAATAAATTTTCTGAATGCTAACTAGTTTTATTTTAGAAAGCAAATTAGTACATTGGTTATGAATTCATTGAGACAGAGCATTCAAAATAATTAGTTACTATAAACTTATTATGTCCGCTAACTAATCTTATTCAGTGCGAAAGGTAAAATCTATCTTTTTAATCCAAACTTCCTTTAATATTGGGTTGCAGTTTGGAGACCTTTACATGGAAATCACCATGTACATTGAAGCTATTTAGATATTTATTTTCCATGCAACATAGTGTTGAAAAAGCTTGTGGTGATAAATATTTCAACACTTTCAGAGAGAACTCGTTGCACAATCAACCAAAACACCAAGTATTTTTCATAATTGTGATACTTTTTTAGCATTTCGTTACTTTCTATACCTATAAATTCAAGTTTAATCTGGTTTACAGTTCATTTTATTTATCTTAATAGATAAATTAATAGGCAATGGCTTATACTTAAAAAGTTGAGATGATAGAAATTGAAAATAACAAAAATATGTTCAATAGAAAGTATTTTAAAACTCTTATTTCAACCAGCCAGGTGCAGGACCCGTTCTAATAAGAGTTACTGTTTTGATGGTCAACATCAACCGACTAGAAAAAACAACCGAATGAATAAGTCAATTCGGGAAAAAACAGTCCATTGGATTTAATCGACTGAATTCATTCGAATGAAAACAGTTTCATAGCGGGAATAGGGTATATGAATAAAGATAAAGACCGAGACTGAACCCGCAAGTTGAATGTTTCAATTCAATTCTTTATCGGATTTGTTTCAATCGGATGTTTTTGTTTTTAATTTAAGAGTGATAGGGAAAGGGAACACGGTGAAGGCCGTGAAGAGCTCAGAGCTGAGGGGGTGAGAGACACTCGTTATCTCGTGGCAAACTTTTCATTCAAATGGAAAAATTTAGACTGAGACTGAATCCAGTCGAATGTTTTTTGGTTTTGGGTTGGGGAAAGGAAAGACGGTGAAGGGCTCAGAGCTGAGGAGGAGTGAGAAGGCGCATGACACTCGTTATCTTGTTATACACACGTCCACATATACACGTCCGAACTACAACTAATACAACTCCAAACTATAGACTGATATCAGTCGAATGAAAACTAGATATCCACAACCAAATGAATGAATATTTTAAAACAACTGATTAGTCGACTGTTTCAATTGATTGGTTCCCAACGCTAAAAATTACCCCTCACGAGCACTGAAGAGTTAATACTCAATTATAAAAAATCAAGCGAACCACTGCTGAAAATCAACAATGACATATTTAAAACAAGTACTGCTAACAGAAATTATATTTTATTCCTCCTTTTCATATTTAAAGCCACTTAATTGTATGGTTCTTCTATGTTAAATTTTGTTATTTAAGATAACTCTATTATGGCTTCTTTTGTGAACCAAAAATCTTTATAGGTTTTCAAAGAAATGGTTTCTCCTTTGTCTGCGGTTCTCCTATTCTGTTATATACAAAACAGAAATCTACAACTTCCTTTTGTTACATTTAAAAAATTTAAAGCTGTGTCTTAGGTTTGCAAACTTATTTTCTCCATCACATGTGAACAGAGTGAAATTTATCGAATACCTCAGTGTCGTTTATTTAAAACAGTTTAAGTCTCGAGCTAGCACTCTGTCAGAGTTAACAGTAATTGTAATATTAGTAAAGTTATAAGTTTTTTATTAATATCTCAGAAACAGTTTAAGTAGAAACATTTTGCAACTACAGTATGTGCGTTACAAGTTGTGACTTTTGACACTCACATTGGCCAACCTAAATGAGGAAATAAATAAAGCCTCTAGGCCTGTGAAAGGGGTGGGGCCAGTGACATTTTTGTATGCCTAGTTGGCAGACCTTCTAGAATTAAAAAACCTGCCCTTTCATTGGCTCCCCACCCGAATTTTTCTGATTTTCCTGTGCTGTCAAAAGTCACAACGTGCAAACTGTAGACTATGTGTGGATTTAAATCTGGTAAGAAAGATTAAAATTTCAAAATATAATAAATAACAACAGGTAATAATCAAATACGGATTTATTCTGTACAGGAAACAGTTAAAAGATAAATCTGATATATATTGTACACACAATTTTAATGGAAGCCGGGAGATAGATCATGTGAAAATAATTAAACTTGATATAATGGTATTCAAAAATTATTAATGATTAAAATTTAATCAAAATATAAACAGCATTTGATACACATTTAAAATAAAAAAGTTTAAGGTAAGTATATATTTATAAAAGTAATAAAAAGTTTTTAGAGGTAGGTTTTAAAATAACTAGAAGTTAACAATTTTGGCTTTCTTAGTAGGTCTTTGTGGTTTAGGGATTGGTTTATCATCAGGAAGACCCTCTATATCATCGTACAATAACGTATCAACGGTTATTTGTTTCTTAGCAGATTTTTTCAGCTTCTGAGGACAGTCCTTGCTGAAATGAGTCACTTCACCGCACTGGTGACAGCTTCCTCCGTAGGGATAGAGCCCTGTGGGATTGTCAGGACAAGCAGACGATAAATGTCCTTGCTCCTTACAAATGAAACATTTAGCGAAGGCAAAGTTAGAGCCGTTACGTTTCCTCTTCTTGCACTGTTTGAAAGAATGCTCGGTCGAGCCACAGGTGAAACAAACCTCTGATTCGTCTTTCTCAGGACAATCCTTGTACGTGTGACCATTCGTCCGACATTTGAAACATTTTTTAACTTCTTTTTTAACAATTTCTTTGGATTTCGCTTCTAATCTGTCAATATCTGGAATATCCACAACGCTCCACGAATTTGACCTGTCTGAATGTACGATTCCAACACGGTTACCAGATCTATTTTGAGGGGCGGAATCAGAACTCTGGGCTTTACTGTTATTAGAATGCTTTATTTTACCTTTTAATAATCTCCAAGGAGTACCATCTTCAGCAACTTTTTTATTAGAAGCTTTTGAACCTTCGGCTCTAGCAAATCTTGTCATTATTACTCTTGTAAAATGGTACTAACTTACACACTTAGTAAAAGTAAAAATATTTAAACAAAATAAGTAATCAATTCCATAACAAAACACAAATTTTAATGTCCAAATTCAAATCACACAAACCAGAAACATCGTTCCATTAAATATCAATAACCAAATATTATCTTTTGATTTTTCGAAACACTAAAATTATACTTATTACAGTAACGAGTTCGTGTTTAGTTAAAATTATACTTATTACAGTAACGTGTTCGTGTTTAATTTACTACTTTCTGTATACTGTAAATAAACATTTGTGAGACACAGAAACAATTCAAAACAAAAATCATATGGGCTATGAGCATAAATAATGTCATCTATATCCCAGTCGATTTTTACCTTACAAAGTGTTGCTATAAAATACAGCTACATTTAACCTTCCTGTGGTTATACTGTAAAACGCGTGTTGTTTCCTTTTTTACTAGCTTTTATTTAACTTGCAATGTTTGTATGCATGTATGTTCGGGTCAAATCTTGTAACTGAATTTTAAAGCAGTTATTCTCAACCGATTGAATTGAAATTTTGCATATACGTTTAGTTTGGATGACAATACATGGGTTAGCTTAGTGGCTTAGTGACGTCATTCTAAATCCAATATAGCTGACAGCCGAAGATGGTGGACTAGTTATTTTTAAGCACGCCCATGATATGGGTATCAAATGAAAGGGTTTGCTGAGAAGAATATGAATTAAAGCTTGTTTTTAAAAATGTTTTTTTATAATCAACGTATTCATTTTTGTTATTATTTTAAATTGCCTACATATATAATTGTGAAAATTGAATTGTTTGTTAATTTTTTTACTTTAAAATAATTTGTACAACCGTATTTTCTCGTTTTACTAGAACTTCCGAGTAATAATAATTTTTTTTTTACAAATATGTAGTAGGGACTTAGCCCTCTTCTTGATTCGTTTTACCCTGCTTCTACATTCTACCCCCGGCTTACGCCTTGCGCCCGGTACCTAGTGGCTTCACTGCCCAATGTTGGGGCGCTATGCGATGCGCCCTTCCAAAATGGAGAAGGATTATTAATTTGGAGTTGTTCTTCAGAATGATTACAATGCCTCCATGTGCAAGAGAATTAAAACCCTAGAACGACACACTAGCTCAGTCAATAAAGGCCAAAAATAGGCTGTACCCGCAACTAATTAGGGGAAATCTGGATTTTTTTCCTAATGATAGACCATGATAAGAGGTACATTCTCTCAAAAGTCCCCACTTCTCCCCCTTGTGCTCCCCCCCCCCCCCCCTACCTCCTCTTAAAGTTCAAAATTTACTTATTTTTCACTTTTACGCCAAACTGTTTATTTTTTGAAGAGAAGTGTTATTAACAAAAATATTTCTCACATAATTCTGCACAAAAAAGGTCCTATGCATGTTTGAAGTGAGACATACCGTTTTCGAGATATTATTGTTGATAGAAATTCCAATTTTTCATTTTTTCGAACCAAGATGTGTTAAAAACAACACTTTTGATTTTAATGAAATTTGGATGGTAGGCCATACTTAGCCTATTGTTGATCCTATATAAATTTCAACCTTCTGTGCCTATTATTTTAACTTACACATGTGCACAAACATACATTTATTACGACCTTTATCTTCAAAAGTACTTAACTGATTAATATGAAATTTGGATGGTTTGTCGCAAGTATCCCGCAGATGGCCCTAACTTAATTTCAACCGTCTGCGCTCTTTACATTTTCTAAATTGGTTCCCTTTCTGTCTGTCTGTTGATCAATTTTTTGTCTGTCTATTATGAATTAATGTATCAATTTAGCAAAATTTAAAGAGTGCAGTCGGTTGAAATTAAGTTAGGGCCATCTGCGGGATACTTGCGACAAACCATCCAAATTTCATATTAATCAGTTAAGTACTTTTGAAGATAAAGGTCGTAATAAATGTATGTTTGTGCACATGTGTAAGTTAAAATAATAGGCACAGAAGGTTGAAATTTATATAGGATCAACAATAGGCTAAGTATGGCCTACCATCCAAATTTCATTAAAATCAAAAGTGTTGTTTTTAACACATCTTGATTCGCAAAAATAAAAAATTGGATTTTTAATCAATAATATCTCGAAAACGGTATGTCTCACTTCAAACATGCTTAGGACCTTTATTGTGCAGAATTATGTGAGAAATATTTTTGTTAATAACACTTCTCTTCAAAAAAATAAATAGTTTTGCGTAAAAAGTGAAAAATAAGTCAATTTTGAACTTTAAGATGGGGTAGGGGGGGAAGCACAAGGGGGAGAAGTGGGGACTTTTGAGAGAATGTACCTCTCATCATGGTTTATCATCAGGAAAAAATCCTGATTTCCCCTAATTAGTTGCAGGTAAAAACCTTTATTAACTGGGCTACACTTATTTTTGTTTTTTACGTAAACTCCACACAGACGGGTCAGTGACATCCCCATTAATTAATGGGTTAAATGAATTAATAAACATTTTATTTTTTAATTATTTATATATTTTTGTAAACATAATTTGTCATACTAATAATACCATTTAATTTTGACCAAAACCAATAATAGTCCAGTAATTTTAGGTTTTCTGTTAAAAGAAATGGAGTTTCGATATTTTGTTTTCTTGATTGCTTCAATTTCACGTCTTGAATAGCATTGAAAATCGGCAACGAGATCGTGGCCGCGTTAATAGATATTTAAGGGCGAAGGTAAAAAAAATAGTTTTTTGCGAATATCTCGCTTCCTATGGCTCCGACACCAATCAAGGTGGTTATCAAAATTAAAGACAACAAAACCACAAAAAAAAAAAAAAAACACACTTTTTCTTTATATGAGAAAGTAAAAAACTGTTTGTTTTTGGCGAATTTTCGAAGAAAAATAAGCTTCAAATGCTTCAAAAATTTTGTAATGCAAATTTTTGAAAAATTGTTCCTTGGAAATCCGTTATCCGTTTCCTTGGAGACAATTCTGAATCGATTTCTAAAATTTAACACTTTTTTTTATGTATGTATGTATGTATATATGTGCCACTCCAGACGATATCTCCCCTTAGGATGCTTTTAATAATTTTATAAACAAATAAATAAATAACTTAACTCAAATGCAAGACTAATGAGCCTGATTCCAACTAAGTAAAGAGATGAAGGACAACAGGGGTGGACTGGGAACGTGCAGAGGGCGGTGGAAGATATGCAAAGGGAGGGCGCCAATCTACCGGGGGGTATAGAATACCCCCCAGGGGAGGGAGGGCCCGGGGCCACCCCGGAAAATTTAAAAAAAATAATGCATAAAAACTCAATAACCTATTCTAGGTTTGAAATATGTAGGTATTCCTTAACCAAATTTGATTCTTTTTTGTTGTAATTTTTACAAATAGAAATTATTTTCAAATATTTTTTCAGGATATTGTTAGTTATTAATAGGGTAATATATTTACCATAATTAAACTAAGCTTAAAATGAGTCACAAGAAATGAGCTAAAGATTAATTTATCTATCCAAAAACAGCAAAATACTATTGAAATATTTTTTATAACTTTTTAATTCTGTAATAAATGCTGAATAAAAAACAATCATTGACTATCGATAGTGGCAATTAAATTGTCGAAAGTCAACAATAGTATCGATCGATAGCTCTCTGCCTCTAGTCCATACCAACTTTTTTAGTTATCTGGCTCGGATTTAGTGTATGGGACTGATGATGTGCGGAATTTAAAATCCACATATTGTTAAAAAGTCCAGTCATGCACCATGACTTAATAGCGAATTTTCATAGAAATCTGCGTATTATTGCCATATGATAATATAGGAAAATTTTGGTTTAGAATATGGATGGGTGAAAAAAAAAATTGGTACACAGGGGTACGGGGTACAAAAGTATTTTGTATTTATAGTACTTATCCTTCAAGATGCATGTCGTTGGAAGGCTCTTTAAGAGAACAGTAATTGTTGTTATGTACTCTTTGATCATATTTTCATATAAGAGGGGTGTGTGGGGGGGGGGGAGGGGGTAATATGGAAAAAACACGTTTTTGTGCTATTTTTGACCCTAAATTGTCAAAATTTGACCCCTAAATCAACTCGAAAAATTCTGGCCAACGAACTCATCCTTTCTTTTGATATTATTGACGTTTTAAAATTTTTTTGAAATGTTTAAGTGCATCCTAAGAGGAGATATCGTCTGGAGTGACATACATATATACATACATGCATACAAAAAAGTGATACATTTTAGGAATCGATTCAGAATGGTATGAAACGGATTTCCGTGGAGAAAATTTTCAAAAATTCTCATTACAAAAATTTTGAAGCCATTGCAATAGCTTAATTTTCTTTGAAAATTCGCTAAAAGAAAAAAAAACCATTGAGTTGGTCGATATTTTTTGTTTACCAGGTTTATGTGTTTAAGAATGTTTATAACACTAAAATAAATAACGTAATATATAATTACTTTATTAATTAAACTATATTCTGAAGAATGCCTTTTTAATTGAATTTTTCTACACAGCAAAATACAAAATAGTCCAAACACAAACAAATGACACAGTAAAATTATAATGTTCAATAAATAAAAAATATGGGCGAACTTTCTGACGAAAGGGGAGTTGAAAAAGGTTTGACACAAAATCTTTGCATGAGGAAAAGACCTAAAACAGAACTGAGACCAGACTGAGCTTGATATATCTTTATAAAATCAGGAGATAAAAATTAAAAGGGAAGGGTAGAGGTAGAAAAGATAACAGATATATAATATTATATTTAGGTATAATAATAGAAAAGAAGTAAGGGGTGTTAAGAGAGAAAGAGATACATATATTCATACATAGCAAAGACAACGATAGTAGTTTTAGGAAACAAAACAAATGACATCGGTGTTACTAAGAAACCAACTCGAAATACGATTAGCTCAGTCTCTAAACTAAAACGACACCTTATAGGGTGTTGTCTAGTAGAGGTGTTACAACAAGGTTTCTATCTTCTCAGCAGGCCCGGACTTTAAGTGAATGGCGCCCTGGGCTGCTCTCAGCTTTGGCGCCCCTCCCCCCCCCCCCCCTTCCTCCGGTTATTTATGCATACCGGCAACGCATACACACGAAAGTTCCAAGTAGTAAACATTGTAAAGGGTTAAATTGATGAAATAACCCAGATTTAAAGATGTAAGCTATAAAGGTATAGTCAACAATAACAAAATTAATATACGTTTTTTTAGCTTTCTATATAAGGTTGTTTATTTGAGCATAATGTCATTGTAATACATTATAAAAATTGCAGTACAAATATACTATATTAATTATTATTAAAAATCTCAACAAAGCAAACCTTGAGGATGGGAGCTAAGGCTCTATTATATGAATTAGAAAAAAAAAATGAAAACAAAAAATAACTAAAATTATGAAATACACACATACCAAATTAAAAAAATAAAATAAATAAAATAAAAAAATAAATACCTATACAGTAAAAGTTTGATTAAACGTTTTTGTTGTTATCACAGAAAAACAATTATTTTAAAAAACTCCAGTTCTAAAAGCTGATCTTCCATCATGTTTCACTTCATTCTTACTGGTCTCATCTGCAAACATTTTGCGTTTCCTAACCCTGGAATAAGTAGGAGTTTCACACCCATAAACAGCCGCAGTAGATTCTTCGTACTTTTCAAACTCGTCTCTTTTCTTTGACATATCCTTCTAAAGAGTGGAGCAGTTAAATAGCCGCTGCAAGATCTATGGTTTGCATTTGTAAGTTGTTGCTACACTTGTCAAACCTTTCTAAGATGTCATTCCATAAAATACATAAAAAAGCAATTTCAAAATTTCAAAATTGTTTTTCAAGAGCTTGGGCTTCTAATCAAGCTCCAGGTTTTACTAAGGGATCTTCAGATAAAGTCCTCAGAGAATTTTGAATTTCCTTATACCCTTTTACTACAGCTTTCAGGGCATCTGCTCTAGCTGACCACCTGGTATCAGATAGCGACTTTACCACTGGCGTATGGTTTTTATCCAAGTGCTCTTTTTAAAATTTCCTTTTAAAAAATGGGAAAAGGTAGAGAATAATAGTTGTTTTGGGTCAACACGGCATGATATAGTGGTTTAGCAGAAACCAGATCAATGGTGCGACAACCATTAGTGGATAGAGAGCCAATCACGGTATATGCAATTTTTATTCATAAAAAAAATAAGAAAAGCGCAATCTTAGCTGTGCTCGGAATGCGGTATTGGGGAGGATCTTGAGCATATAAATCATCATTGCATAGTAAAAAGGAATCCATATACGAGTTAATCTATAGATTTTTATCAGACACGAATTATAAAATTTACAAAAATGAGAAATAATTAAAAGAAAATAAAATTACTAAATTAATAGAAAAAAAATATTTTTTTTTAATGACTTAACCCTATTTATCTTTGCAGTTTATTTAAAATTGTCTGTTGTTATTGGGATTTATTTTTTTAAATTTGTCTTAAGAGTGGAAGAATACTTTTTTTTTTTTAGGAAAAAGATGTCTTCGAAAATTTTGCGCCCCCCAAAATCTGGCGCCCTGGGCTATAGCCCAGTCAGCCCATTTACAAGTCTGGGCCTGCTTCTCAGTACGCCACGCACATTATTATCGTTTTGTAGCTCTGGATTTTGTTTTTCAATTAAAAACAATTAAATAAAACAAATTCTGAGATGGCGGCAGCGGCCTCCTCAGTTTGCAGTGGTTAGCGATGAGCGAGTGAATACATTATTTATCCATAAATAAAAAATTTCCCGGTAGCTTCTATAGCCAGTCCACCCCTGAAGGACAATAACATCTTCAAACCTAGCGACAGCGGTACCAAGCACGGTAGTGGGAGACACTATCCCTACCAAGAGCGGACAGACTCGATTGACCACCTCCTATTGAGATGATTAGGGTCATATCATCGAAAAAGCTATTTGAGTTATTAATCTTTATACTTGATTTTTTGTATTTCCTGTTGCCATAAAAATTCACAGGCTGTGTTCGTGATCATATTGTGTGTCCGAAAATAAATGTTCCTAAAGTTTTGAAACTTAATGAAGTATACTCAGGGTACAGGACTTGTAGAAAGATAGTGATACTTAATCTGTCAGGTAATAAAAGATTATTTGCTAATAATATTTTGTTCCTGGTTACTTACAATGTGCATTATATTTAACCGATGTTGGAACATAATTATATACTATACAATACATCACTGATCAGCCTAGGAAAAAGACGTTGATGACGAGACAAAGAGCAGACTGTTATTACTATTATTATTTGTGTATTTTTTGTTATCTATATTAACGAGTATAATAATATAAGATATGTGTGCCTCGCATGTATACTTGTTTAAAATTTTGATTAAAAAACTAATTTAATACATTAATTTAATATTACTTAAGTACTCTGACATACTTTTTCGAAGAATAGCTTTGTCCTCCGAAAAAAATGAAGTATAGATGAAATTTTCATAACGCTCGAGAAGGTGGAAGACATAATATACAAACTAAAATAGAAAAACGATTTAAAAAATAAACAATAAATAAGAACGGACCCGGACGGTATCACCACAATAAAACACACTCACAATAATACTTTTTTAAACCACTAGAACGGCAATTTTTAATGTTTTCTTATCTTACATTGTTAAAATAGACAGTATAATAACGTTCAAAGGTTGAAAAGTCTTATAAATTAATAATAATTTAATAATTAATTATTTAAAAAGTTGAGAAAATTGTCCCATTCATTTTACATGGTATTGATAACAGGTGATAAGGAAAAGGAACATAACAAACCGAATCGAATAAATTATCGAAAGCTTACGCCATCTTGTGACGTCATTACTAATCATCTCTATACATTCCTGAAACCATGATCCTATATCTGCCCCGTTCGTGTAACGTAACGCTTTTCGAGGTTAATGTGCCATAGCCAAAACATAAAAATGTAAAAAAAAACAAGTCATTTATTTTTTACGTACAATGGACGGTTTACAGATTATAGGGCGAAGAATATCTATATGAATATTTAGTATTCGTCGCCGCACCACTTATTACCTATTTTTACGAATATCTCGCTTCCTATGGCTCGGAGACAAATTAAGGTGATTATTATTACATTTTCCACAAAAAAGGTCTCATACATTTTTTCCGTGATACGAACGGTTTAGCAGAAACCCACACCTTACTATAACTACAACTAACTGCGTAGTGTTTGCATCACTTTTTACGTATGAATAACTCGCTTCCTCTGGCTCGGAGACCAAATGAGGAACAGATGAAAATTGAAGAATATAAAATTTCACACAAGAAACGTTATGTTTATTTTTTACGTACAACGAACCGTTTGGATAATATAGTGCTCCGAAGTTTCCGCACAAGGCATAACAACGACCAATAACTTTGGCTTATCCCCGAGGGAGATCAATTGCGATTTAATCGCAATTTTATATTTTTTGTAATTTTTAAGTTGGATATAATTTTAAAGATATTAAAATTTGGATTACAAATATATATCGCGTTTCTAAAATGGTGGCCATTTTACCCCCGAAAATAATTAAACAAACCCCCCAAAAAAATGTCTGGGCCTTCCCCATTAGGACATGTCCTAAAAATAAGGTAAAAACACAAAAATATACATCTCTGTCCAATGATATTTCCTGGAGTTGATATAAAAAAGTCAAATTATAAAAAAAGGGGGCCGTAACTATGGAGACACGACATTATGGATAACATTTTGAAGGTATTGAAATTTGGTTCACAAATATATATCGCGTTTTTAAAATGGCGGCCATTTTACCCCTAAAAGAACCAAATTAGTGCATACCTAAGATACTAAAGGATAATATATGCACACCTTGCTTCTTAAAATTGCATCTTTTTATATATATTTTAGTTTAAAAAAAAAAAATAATGAAATGTTCTATTTATGAAGTTTTATGACCAAAGAAACCCTATTAGTAACTTGCTGGCAAGTACTTTTGTCGGGATTTTTAGATTTAATATGGTTTATTAATTTTTAGGTTTAATATTATTTATGTTAATTTAGACCTAAGTCCAAATCAGATTTAAGGGTCGCCATGATCATTATGGGTAGACAATATATTTTGATTTTTATGGTTTAATATTGATTACACTGTATTTGCTTCGGCAGTATAATGGTGTATGAAATGGCTGAACGCAATATGACCATGTTAAATGACCTAAACAAGTGGTCTGTTTATTAGGTTTAAGTGGTTTGTTTTTCCGTTTCTACTATAGTATATATCACTAGCCCGTCCAAATCAACAGTTCACTGAAAATGTAATGAGCCGTGAGTTGAGAACTCCCTGAAATAGTATATGATACGTAAGGAATCTATGAATACTTACCGAATCTATGATTAGTTCTCCCAAAGCACAGTAAACAAAGACATGAACCAGTTCAGCAAGTAGTATCACCAGTGTAGAGATAAGTAGACTAAAATCTACATTTTTCTATAACATATGAAACAAAAAATAAAAAAATAATCGATTGTTATATTTATAATATTGATACTAAGTAGATCATCACAGTTCAGAAGCCAAGTATCTACAGATGTTGAACAATTACAAGCTGTAATAATTGTACAATTTACTCTTTTATGATTAAAAATTAATTAATCTATTAAAATTAATTATCTAAAATCAAGTGAGTAAGTTTACCTCTGTAATAGTCAAAGCAGAGAAGCAAATGAGAAGTGCTCCAGCACTATAAACAGCCATCAGCTGGAAACTTATCCAGTTCTGAAGATGATCAAAACATCTTAAAAAAAGAAGAAGTAAAGTTTACCAAATTATGTGGCACATAGTTTCCAGGCGTCCTATATTTGGGTAAATGGTAGGATAAGATGGAGTCAGATATTTGCCTCCTTTACAGGATTTATTCCTTTAGGGTTGCGATATCGAAAGAAAACATCAATATTTTCGATATATCGTCATCGAGTGAACTAACACCGATATTAGGCAAAACATCTAAAGAAAATATCAATATTTTCGAAATATCGACCTTGAGAATCTCCAATCCAATCCGACGATCAGAAAAAAAAGGTCAACGAAATTTTCTAACGATGACGACCTTTTTCTGACTTCTGAGAGAGGGCTTTCATTCTAAAGTCATCTTATTAATTTATCGATATTTATTCAGGAAAATGTCGATAAATCAATAGATCATTTATATGAAATATGCGGATATTTCTTGGTCCTAAAAAAAACGAGGGAAACAATTAAATAAATTAGACAATATTGGGTTGTAAAAGCATAAGATGAATAAAGTACGTGATAAGATGCGAGGAAGCTATGTCCCACAATCATTGACACATTATTTTAGGATTAGTAGATAAAACTAAACGTAGAGCGATTCCATATGGTCTGTGATTTACACTCACTGAATCGGGGCCACCGAGTGAATCAGTGTAATGTGTATTGCTCTATTGAGACCCCCCCCCCCCCCCCAAAAAAAATACCCCACCCCGACTGAGCCACAAAGTAGGTGTGTGAATTATGCTCAAGAGCCTCGACCAGGAATTAAAACACTTCACCTACAATTATAACTGGTGCACTGACTAACGGACGTCTCAAGTCTTCAACCAAGCTTTATAATAATTAACCTCTAAAAGTAAGGGATATAGCTATTAAAAAATAGTTATTAATTATTAAAAATAGTTATTATAAAAATAGCTATTCTTCGGCGGGGAATCAAGCCCGGCCACTCAGCATCCACGTTTAAAGCCTATGTCCTCAAAAACTTGATTTTTCTCTGTAAAACAACTTACATCGTTAGATTCGTTTTTAAATGGACTAGTTTTTAGATTTTTTAAATAGAAAATAAGGAACCATTTTCGAGATTTTTTTTTTCTACGTTTCTTTCAAATTTTTGGTTGTTAGCCCACCAAGACTTTGGAGCTGAAATGCATTCCTCGATTTCTATTCTTATGGTTTTTCTGAACCTATATGCCAAATTTAATCAAAATCGTTCTAGTAGAGTAGGATGTACGCGTCTGAACAGACTGTAGACAGACATTTTTTAAAAACCACTTTTTTTGAGACTTAGTTAACCTCAAAACGTGTAAATCCATCCAAAATCGAATTTTCACGCAATCACAATACTTTCTCTTTATATATACTACGCAGAAAGTAAAAAAAAAAAAAAAACCGAGTGAATAATTTTAAATGATGAATTATTACTTGTCTTAACTATATTGGTTTCGAACTAGTTTACTCAAGGTGATGGAAGCATTGGTTCCGAATCCACTTCCAAAAGTATCCAATCCCCAAAAGCAATGTCTGTCGGTCTATTCCTTCAACATTTTTGCGAACTACCATTATCTTAAAAACTTCTAGATTATTAAGTATTGAATAAAAATATATTTGTACCAATTGGGAATTGACACAGTTCCAAACAGTTATAAAACGCGAGGAAGCTGTGTATGGTATACACTAAATGGTTGACAATAATTGTTTTGTTGTTTCACTAATTTCTAAATTCACCAATTGTTTTTATTTTATCAATGACTATCTGGATCTGGATTCTGGATACCCGTGCTTCGCTAAGGAGTTTTATTTTAATTTGATACATTTATAAACTACCATCAAGAAACATTTAAATTATTTTACTATGCGAGAACATCTAGATTCTATCACTCTCACTTATTTCTATACCCCCTCCTCTTTGATGAGATAAGTTGCAAATATCCCCCCCCCCCCTCCTCCTAAATGAAAATATGACAAAACTGTACATAGCAACAATTAGTGTACACTTAAAGAGCTTGCTTAAACGATAAGCATCATGAAGGGTAGTCATTACTTTGATCCCGTATTCATTACTTGTACCCCGTACCCCTGGGTACCAAAATTTAAATTTCGAAAATTCATGTAGACAGTGATTTTCCCCTTCTTTGAAGGTCAAGTGTGCAAATTTTCATTGAAATCGGACAACTGTAGATTTGTATAAACAATATACACAACACACTCATACGTTGACTTTTATTTATAGATTCTCATCTTTCTCTATAGCTCATCTAGTTCCGAATTGAACTAAAGAATTAAAGCTGTTGACTCCTGCAGTGAACATTTAATAACACTAAGCAAGCAGGGGTAACATAAGAGCAATTGTTGGTTTGAAATCACAATTATTACTTGATTATAATTTGATGGTGTTGAACGTTTTCTTTGAGGCATTCTAAAAAGCAGTCGGCCATGAATTCGTCCTCCATAATTTTCAAATTTGCCATTTTATTCTTACTTATTTTCAGTTTGTCGAATTTAGCGAGAGTTCTTTCTCGGATGTATCTTACGGATTTCTTCAGCTCGCAAAATTGCATGTAAAGCTCTACGGTAATTGCGACGAAAGGAGCGTCTATGGCTGTAACACCGAAGATGAAAAAGGCTTGACCGCACAATTCCATCGGTATTCCGATGTATTCGATGATTCTTACTGGCGACCATTTGGGGATCAACATGTTGTAGTGGACACCGTCAACAACCTTGTCGTAGTTCTGTTTGAAAACGTCTGAGAGAAGGTAACAGATATCGTTTAAAAAGACTGCACCGCCGACCAATAAACCCCAAGCCACTAGGAAGTATTTGACTAACTGCCTGTTTCGTTTAAGAGCAGAAGTGGTGTCCCAGAAGTTATCTTCATACTTGAAGAAGTCATTTCCGATGATTTCGAACATACCGTTAATATCTCTTCGGTGAAGGAGTGTGTTTACAGTACACGATAAAGGCAAAGAGATGACGACGCTAAAATGTATGACTTCGTTGAACACGAAGCCGTTGTTTGTCAAAGTGGCCGTCTTAAGGAAGCTGAAGACAAAGAAGCTCATAAGACCGAAGATGGTAAAGCTGTGTAAGATTGTCAGATTTTGAATTCCTCCGTTTAAATTTGGATATAATCCTCCAAGTCTCATCACATAACCCTTGCTACGGTTGTAACCTTCCTTTATAGACTCTTTAGACTCTTCGGCCCTGAACTTCTTCAAAACATTCTGTAACACAAAACATTATATTTTACTACGTTTTTATTAGCTTGCTTTCTTGTTTGTTTGTCCAGTACTAACTTCCCGAGTAGCTAGACATTTGAAACTTTTAGAATAGCTCAGAACACGATGACAATGCATTCTTTTAATACTTTTGGCCATCTTTCAGCAGAATTTAATTCGTTTTCAGCAAATTTTTCTGAATGGAAAGTTAGTTCGGAAAAAATCCGCTAGCTATTTTATTTATTTTATCTACGATTGATACGAAATATAAACATTATATCTTTGTTTAGATGCGTAGAAAGTGATTATTTACGTACTTGTATTCATTGCGCATGCGCGTCTCATAGTTCTGAATAATTCCTCTTCTTTACCACACTAGTGCGGTAAAGAAGAGGAATTCTTCAGCTTTACGCACGATTAGTGAGTTTGTTTACATTTAACAAAATTAATTTGGTGTTCTTTTATTAAAGTAACTGTTTATATCGAGTTTTTAGTGAAAAACAATGAGTGAATCAAGTGACTTTGACGAAAATGTGGAATAATAATCCTCCAGAAATAATTAATTCGGCAAAAATACAACTAATGAATTAATGCCATCTTTATCAAGAGAGAGATACGAACTTACATACAGCAAGTTTATTTGTTTCTGTATTTATTATTTAAATCTAACAATCGTAGATAAAGTGCGGTACGCAACTCGTGCGAAAACGGCATTTTGCATTGCTCGTGTGGTTTTACCACCCTCGCTATCGCTCGGGTGCAAACTCCACACTCGCATGCAAAATGCTACTTTCCGCACTCGACGCGTAATGTACTATTGACATATCCCATATTTACGATTTTCATTTTGACGTGTTTCAATTATGATGTATGACAGAAAATTTAAAAACGTAGTATATAAAAAGTGATTTTTATCTTGTAATTTTTAGTTATTAGTAGTAATATAGATCTTAAAATAGATTTTTAATATTAAAGATATATTGATAAAAATCTGTTGTTTATTTTCAATTATTGTGCGTTGCAATAAATTTAAATTGATTATTTATAATGCGAGTAACGAGTAACGTTATTAACAACATACAATGTTACAATAATATTATTATTACAAAGGAGGGAGAAGAACAGATAAAAAATGTTCCCCTCGCCGGTATTCGAACCACAGATCCTTAATCCTTACATTTCTTGGGCAAGGCTCTTACGTCTTAGCTAAACCCTTAGCTAAAGAGTAAAAAATTTAATTAGTATATTAAGTATATATGTATATACTAAAAGTTATCTTAATAATACATTACGCGTCGAGTGCGGAAAGTAGCATTTTGCATGCGAGTGTGGAGTTTGCACCCGAGCGACAGCGAGGGTTGTAAAACCACACGAGCAATGCAAAATGCCGTTTTCGCACGAGTTGCGTACCGTACTTTATCTACGATTGTTAGATTTAAATTATAAATACAGAAAAAAATAAACTTGCTGTATGTAAGTTCGTATCTCTCTCTTGATAAAGATGGGATTAATTCTTGAGTTGTATTTTTTGCCGAATTAATTATTTCTGGAGGAGTATTATTCTCCACATTATCGTCAAAGTCACTTGATTCACTTATTGTTTTTCACTAAAAACTTGATATAAACAGTTATTTTAATAAAAGAACTGCAAATTAGTTTTGTTAAATGTAAACAAACTTGCTAATCGTGCGTAAAGCTGAAGAATTCCTCTTCTTTACCGCACACTGTGTGGTAAAGAAGAGGAATTGTTCAGTTCTATGAGACGCGCATGCGCAATGAATGCAAGTACGTAAATAATCACTTTCTACGCATCTAAACAAAGGTATAATGCTTATATTTCTTATCAATCGTAGATAAAGATATTTACCCTGATATATTAGTATGTTTTTCAAATTTTACTCGTATAATATATATCGTATAATTGAAGCGATGCCTAGTACTACTAATTGAAGCGAGCGTAAGCGAGCTTCTTACATTCAACGAAATATGCATCTTGTCTGTCTGTCTGTCTGTCTGTCTGTCAGTAACGTTTACGCGTGTGACGATAACTTGACGATAAAGTTGACCGATTTAGTTGAAATTTGGTATACATGATACTCTTACTAATACTCAGGCTAAGTTCGGTGGACAGTGTGATCGGTTTATGAGTTCGCGCGCAACGCTCGCGTCAACGAGAGGTTCAAAAATTAAATTGGAATTTCAGGACGGGAAAAGATTCTATCATCATCTATTCGATGAGACGAACATTTCTTTCAAATAACATTTTTTAGTAAAACCAACAGCGACACCGCTATGAATTAATAAAGATCGCTAAAACTATTAAAGCGGACCTAATCGTTTAAAATAGAGAAAACAACCTTTTTACCGATATCTTACGTTCTAACGTAACGATTAATAAAACTTCATGTACATCGTCTAAAGTACAAATGAAACAAGTATGTAAAATTTCAACTTGATACAAGCAGTAGTATTTGAGTAATGAAGTGATACATTTATAATATTAGTTTAAAAGCTATGACGGGTGGTTAAGATTCTTATAGTCGTACTGTGTGTAGGTTTGTTTAGTAAGTAAAGCTTTGTACCGAGTACCCCCACTCTACCTCACACTACCCTCTTCCACTCATCTTCAACTATGACATTCATCATGAATAACAAATTTTAATATTCAGTATTTTATTGCAATACTCTCGCTTCAATGATAGAGCCACGCGATGCCTAGTACTACCAAAAACTTAATTGAAATGTCAAAATCGAATATTCGTGCACAATACTTTCTCTTTATTCATACTATAGGTGTGTAAGAATGTAAAAAAGAAATAAATAAATAAGCATTAAATATCTCTCATAATATATTATAAATGCATATCACATTTCTTAACATGTAAAATAAAATTAAAGTATGGTGTCTCAAGCAAGGACTTTATTGTATGCGAATTGTAATTTTCTTCAAGCATTAAATATTAAATAATTAATAATATAACTTTCTTATTTACCATAATGTTGAACATACTTTTGAAAATCCGTTTAGAAAAATTACAAATAAAGAGTGAAATACTAAAATTTACTATAACAGAATAAAAACAACGAAATGGAAAAACTCTTCGATTGAATTTTCTCAAAATCATTAAAATTGCATGAAACTAACCACCTTTAAAATACGAATATTAAAATTTGCCTGTTATTTTCAATTATTTAAATGGCAGAGCTTTCTAAAACTAACGTAAAAATAATAATTGTATTGTTTTTTTTTAAAAAAGGTCTTTAATTAGATATAATTTAAATAAGAATAATCATTTAAGTGTTTTTTCCCCTTTATTTTTGGCAACATTGTCTCCTTTATTTTGTTTCAGATGTTTGAACAGTGAGTATTGCATGACTTAAAACTGGAAATTACTAGGGAATTAAGTTGAACCAAATTACTCTTGTAAACAACATAAATGCCAAAAAATTATTTCAATACCAAACAATTATTTTACTTTTTGTAAATAATTTATTGTTAAATGTAAATAAATCATTACTAAAAATCACTTCAAATAATAAGAGTATTAATAATTATATTATTATTTTTGTTGTTATTGTTATTTTTTTAAAACTTTATTAATATCATTTTTTAAATTTTATTAATAAAATATAAATTACTGTCGATGTCACTGGAAATACATAATTTTCATATGTTTCAGCTTTCTACAAAATGAATACCTCACAAAGAAGTTTAATTAGAACTATTTATATTATAAGACCGCAAAAAAAATAAAAAAATGATAATTTATTATTTCATTAAAGAAAATCGTTTCATAATAGGTTTTTAATGTATACAAATAACGAATTAATGAAATATATAAATTTTAAAATAAATAACTTTGTGTAATTATTTTTAGGATTTTATGATTGAATTATTAACTGGCTTTAAAGTATAATTGTTGTGTAGTAAAAGACCAACGAGTTGATACATTGATAGACAGGTTCCTGGCAGTAATCCCATCGCAGTGTTACCCTTGAAAATATTCACAATTTTCTGTAACAATTAAATGCTTTTCATTTTTTTACACGATAATTTCACTAATTTTGTTTTTTAAGAAGTATTTCCGACAATTGCAGTATTATTTAATTTTGAATATGTTTTTAATTAGTTTTCAATGCCACGCAATTTTCTTGTAAAAGTCTAGAAATATTTCCGTACACTCATATTGTTAGACTTTTGTAATATTAAATAATTAAGGTTTATATAATTAAGGCATTAAATACAGATTTAAAAAAAGAAGTAGGTATAAATTGGTTTTTAGTTCTAGATCTTCTTGTATATTTTGAATATTATATATAATAAAAATCTAGACAAAGACCTTGTATTTTTATTATTTTACAAAAATTATAAAGTTATTTTTACTCTCTCAAATTGGTGCGAAGAGTATATAATATAGAAAGTAAGTATTTTAATTTTGCGAAAATTCTATTTTGAGATTTTGATGGATTTACACGTTTTAAACCTGATTTTCATCTGAACGTAGTTTTCAATTGCAAATCAACTTTTCTTAATAACAATTTTCGATTTTGCCACAAATAAAGGTACTTTACTCTTGAGCAAAAGTTATGTTTTTTGAGAAACCATCGTATATGACTGATAAAATTTGTCATCTGATGGTTGCGATTTAGGTTTTGTACCATGCAGAACTTTTTATGAAGAATAACCTTTTTTCGTAAATTAATAAAACAAAAATGTTCGCTATATTATATGTATATATACAACTTCTTGGGATATAATATAATAATATATACATATTTATTTTAAAGTTACAATACTCGTATATTTAATTTTCTAAATGTATTTTATCTTCTTGTCCAAGTAATATGTCGTTGCTAGTTTTGAAGCAACATTTTGACCTTGGTTTTGCTTTAATCTAAATAATAAGAAAGGTAATTGATAATTAACCGAGAAGAATCTCCAAGAAGTCATTAGTTGCAAACACTTGTACTTGTACCCTGTACCTCTTTTGTATTTATGTACAATCTTTTGTTAGTCGGTTCATAATCCCTGCTAATATACAAAAACTTTTATACGTTTTAGCTTTAGAAGTATGACGTATTACATTTTTGTATTAAAAAATAAAATAACAAAATACTTCATTTTATTTCAAGGTTTTATATTTTAGATTTTAAATTAGCTTCTACTTAAATGTCTTTGATACTGAGAATAAGTAAAGTCTGCCGTGATAAAGATCTCCGATAAAATCCGAGGAACCTTTATTTTTTACATAAATCTCTTGGGGCACATGAGAAAAGCTTCATTTCAACTGTGCAGGACCGTCCGAAAGGCGTAGGGGGAAAATTCATCTCTTTCTTTTTTTCGTTTATTTTACGTTCAATTTTTTTGATATTTTTCTGACTCCTCTTCCTCTTTTTTGCCTGTTGATCGTCCGCTGATGAATTTTCTGCTGATCCTGCATCACTCACTAAGGTATACTTTTGTCATTTTCGCTGGTTGACATTTCTGGAGACGGTCTCATAGACCGTCTACAGATATGTCTCGCAACGTGTCTATAGACATCTTCTGAGACCGTCTACGGTCTAGGTCTAGCGTCCACACTTGTAGACACGTTGCACAACATGCCTAACGTTGCACCATGTCTACCATTTAGAATGGAAAACCATAGACATGCGATTTTGGTCTAGCAACGAAACCGTAGACGCCGTTTGTCTCAGCCGATGTCTATAGACAAATCGCTATAGACATGTCTCTGAGACCAAAATCGCGCAACATGTCTACTAGTGTGGACAAGGCTTTAGGAGGGAAAGTCAAGGTCAGGGTCCTCAAGGAAATTATCTTCAGCGTCTACGAGTGATACGTTGCAGCAATTTTTTCCGCCGCAGTGTTTGTAAGCAATGAGCATGGTAGGTGGTAAGGTGGGTACCTTCCTGCACCTGCAAGCTGCACCCGAATTATTTATTTTACAGTCGCAGGCAATGAGTTTCATGAGAATTTCCGGTACCCCGGTACAATTTGTACCTAAAGTACTAAATGTACACAAATGATTTCATAATCGTGTTTCTGACGCAAAGTTGGAGTTAAGCTTTTCTCTTGTGCCCCAAGCGATTCACGTAAAAAAAAGTTGTCTCGAATTTTTAGATTTACTGTATTAAATCAACTAGAAAATACAAATTAAAATTAATATTTTACCAACGTTTCTGACTAATATATTTTTCCTTCATCAGGGTTTAAATATAAATGGTAACGATTAAAATAACATCAGCAATTAGCGTCGCAAATAGCTTTCTTGAGTCCCCTCATTGGAGGGATGATCGCATGAGTTAATAACGTCTGCCAATTAGCATAAAACATAACTTGCTCTAGTCCTGTTATTAGAGAAGTAGTCACATAGGAATAACCTAAAGTACATAATGATATACAGTGTGTCCCCGGATCGACGCATGAATAGGTGAAAAATACATAAGAATAAATACGTAAGAAATTTACATAATAGTTATTTTTCCCACTTGTAAAGTGCTTCTTCTCTAGGAGATACGACAAAATGGTATTAGAAAAAGTTGTTCAGAGAGAAAAACTGAGTAAGAATACAACATTTTAAAACTCTCTGCCTACATTGATAGATTGCATTATTTACTACTCCATAGTGTGCCTATTGTGGTGTTAAAAATAGTAAAAAATAATAATTTTATAGTTGAGTTTTCTGTGCCATAAAATTGGTTTCAAATTTCGAAAATACCTCTATAAATATTAGGTATTATGATAGTACAAAATTAAATTTAATAGTGAATTATTTGTGTTTTGTTAGTGTTATTATTCTTATTTCTTATAATAAACATTTAAAGTTCTTAACAGACGATTGAAAGTAAACTAAATTTTTTTGCACTTGCATAATTTATCAATTTTGTAAGAACTTTTCCTCAAGAAATTTTTGAATATCTTCAACAATTGCAAAAATGGTAAATAATGCAATATATCAAAGTAGGCGGAGCGTTTTAAAATTTTGTATTCTTACTCAGTTTTTCTCTCTGAACAACTTTTTCTAAAACCATTTAGTCATATTTCCTAGAGAAGAAGCACTTTACAAGTGGGAAAAATAACTATTATGTAACTTTCCAAGACATACGTGATTTTTCGAAACTTAAATTATGACATAAATTAGTTTCTATCCAAGCAGGGCTGAACCCCAGAAGATGAAATTTTAATTAAACAAATTTTAGTATTTTTTCACCTTTTCATGCGTCGATCCGGGGACACACTGTAGATTTAAAATTAGCATTGTTAATAAAACATAATGGTATGAGTTGTGAGCATTAAAAAAATTCATAAATAATATGTCACTCCGCTAGGAATTGAAAATCTAGTTGTTTGCACCTGCTTCGATATTCAGCGGGGTCATAACCATATGTAATGGATATCAAGGGGGTTAGTGTATCGCTGTATCAGCAGTATAATAAAGCTTACAATTGCTATATGAAACCAGTTAGTTGAAACTTCACATAACCAGCTACCCATTAATATTGAATTTGGGAAAATACCGAGTGAGGGGTCCATTACCGGCAATTAAACCCAGTTATGCGGTCACCATTCCAAGTTGTGACCATGTCAAAAAATTATAATAAAAACTTCTTCAAACGTGCATTTATTGTATTCCATTATTGAATGTATAGGCACATGGAATTAAAATGTATGATTGTTGCGATCAAACATATTTTTAATCAATATTTAAATGTGTGCTGAAATTTGAAATTAATATGGGACCAACAATGGGCTAATATAATTAACTGTCCAGTAAGATTAAATAAAAAAAGATTTTTACGTCATTAATGTTGAACGTCAGATCGACATACTAACAGCAGACTCGAGTCAAAATATGTTCCCTTATGTTTGAAACGGATTTGAGTTTAGAACTTTTTGGATATGGAGACATAAAAAAAATGTTTTTGTATTGTGAACGATCAAAATTTTTCTGCACAGAATTTTATATACTATATAATCAATTGACTAAATTAAGATTAAATAGCAATGACCCGTTATAATCTTTATATCGATATGTAATCATATCGATAATTAAAAAATAATATAATAATAATACGGACTACCTTGAACTCTGTAACAATCTACTACTAAATAAATAAAATAAAATAAAGATATCATACTATTATGCCTTCATTTACATTTATATGTTTAAATTTAGATCAGACGAGAATTAAATTTATCAATATGTACCAACTAGATAAAAATTTGGGTTAGTTTTATTGTAGTTAATTAATGTTTAAATTTTATATTTTTTATATAAAAGAGAAAAGTATTGTGATAGTGTAAGAGTCTCAAAAAGTAGTTGTTTTTACTGGTCTTATATTACTTTGCTTTGTAAGTTTCATCGCACTTTTCGATTTCCCCAATTTTGAACCACTTCCCGTGATTCAATCTTCCCCAAATTTTGCACATAGATACAACTAAAGTGAAGAATACAGAAACCAAAAAAACAAAAAAATAAAAACAAAATGGCGTCAAATTTATTTGCTTTTTAAGTTTCATCGCACACCTATTACCCCAAATTTGAACCACTTCTCGTCATTTAATCTTCCCCAAATTTTGCACATAGATACAACTAAGGTGAAGAATACAGAAACCAAAAAAACAAAAAATAAATAAAAAATGGCGTCAAATTTATTTGCTTTTTAAGTTTCATCGCACACCTATTACCCCAAATTTGAACCACTTCTCGTCATTTAATCTTCCCCAAATTTTGCACATAGATACAACTAAGGTGAAGAATACAGAAACCAAAAAAACAAAAAATAAATAAAAAATGGCGTCAAATTTATTTGCTTTTTAAGTTTCATCGCACACCTATTACCCCAATTTTGAACCACTTCCCGTGATTCAATCTTCCCCAAATTTTGCACATAGATACAACTAAAGTGAAGAATACAGAAACCAAAAAAACAAAAAATAAAAACAAAATGGCGTCAAATTTATTTGCTTTTTAAGTTTCATCGCACACCTATTACCCCAATTTTGAACCACTTCCCGTGATTCAATCTTCCCCAAATTTTGCACATAGAAACAACTATAGTGAAGAATACAGAAACCAAAAAAATAAGTTTGAAAATAAGACCAGTTTTGAAAAATGGCATTTTTATATTAATTATTTAATTATTAAAATCCCTAAAGATCAAAGAAAATAAAAAGAGAAGAACCAATTATTTGTTAAAAAAAAAGAAAGTTTAAGGGCTTACAAAAATCTATTAGGTAGTAACAACTACGTGCCTTTGGAATGGCCCTGAAAGCCCTTTGAAGGTCAACAAAAAAGTTTAAAAAAGTAAAACCCACATTTTCCTAGCAGAATTGTATAGCATAGATCACAAATACTTATAAATAAAAAATTAGCGAATAATTTTAGTTAAAAAATACCCAAGTTATGGTGTTTTAAAGTATAGTAATATTACTGGAATTTGCGTTACCCAAGGAGGGGAAAGAAATGAACCCAAATTACTTTGCGTTCCACAACACTGTGCAATCAAAGGATCTCCAACCTTCCCGATCCATGGGCCGGATCTGGACAGGATGGTCGATGGTCTAAGGGCGGACAGGATGAAATAAGAACAGAATTATGAAGAAATTGCAACGTTTTTAATCAAACCATATACCCCAGTAAAATATAGTTTATTAATATAATGAGTTACGACCAAAAGTTATGACCTAATTCTAATAAATAAAAAATTCTAGCAGAGTGCATACAGTAGTGATGATGATTTTCAGTGTGATGATTGGAAATTTGAATTGATTCGTGCTCATACTTAGTGGAAGTAATTATTCTTTAGTAAGATTTTTAAGTATTCATCAGCCAGAGGTGCTCAAATTTTTAACTTTACACAGCTCATCTTGGAAAAATACATGCTCACAAACATAAGTAGGGCCAATAACTGAAATCATGGTACTGGTAAGAGCAATGTTTTTAAAGTTTTTTGATGCTTAAATTTGGTAAGGAGCAATGATGCAAGGCTTGCCTGGCCTGCTCCAGGAGCACTAGCCTTTGGGGCGCAAATTTCTTGAAACAATAATCAGGGGCGTAGTAGACGGCTGGTACCGAAGTGCGCCAGCCCCCCTTCAGATTAGATAAAGGTTACGGTCGAAGTGCGCCAGCCTCTTAGTCTAAACTGTCTAAAGGGTGAGGGCCAGGTAATCCCGGGTTATACCTCTTGCACCCCGTCTAAACCCAAAGAACTTTGTAGTGGACTTCGAAATTGGAATCCAACAAGCCGTTCGAAATGTCTTCCCAAGCACTTTGGAAAAATTCAGGATTTAGGATTTACTAAGGACTACCGATGTTCTACCAACGATGGCCAACTAATTAAGTTTATCTTCGAACTACCCTATATAGACCCTGAAGAAGTTGAAGAATGTTATATTGAAGATTAAATAAGCCATCGCAATGATCGATTTTCGGACAATATCACCGAGAACTATATTGATCTGTCCACGGCTAAATTCCCAATACCAATGTGGGATTTAAGCCGCCTATAGTAATAAAGTTTCTAGATTTGAAATGTGAAAGTAATTTTTAATTTATTTAGGAGTACGTACATAAATAAATTACACCTTTCAATATGTATTTAGTATTATATTTATTGAATATAGACTCAATTGTATTATAATGTATATTACATATGCAAAAGATTTTAGTTTTCATGCGAGTACGTTTATGTTAAGTTAATCTATGCCTTCTAATAAATATTAGCACTTACTTATATAAGTGAGTGTAATTTATGTAAGAAACATTTCTTTAATTTTTAATATTAATAAAATAAATTGTTTTCCTCTCGTATTTTTGATTATTTTCTTAAATTTCCTATGTTTAATGATAACTAATTTTGATTTTGTAAGTTTTTTTTTTTTTTTTTTTTCTTCATTTTGAATACTCACAAATTAAAGTGTAACTTCTGACTAAATTTGGTTTTTGTTTTTACGAGAACATTCTACAGATTCTCCTATGCACTGAGATTTGCTAATGATCGCCATATCACTCTGAGCAGTTTGTTCAAAGTAACTTCAAATCGCTTTATATTGAGTATATGGGAATATTGACAACGATTAGTCCTTTAGATTAGAGGATCCGTGTCCGAGGTATGTGGACTACCTGTGTCGAGAGATAGGATTTACCCGGCGCACTTCAACCGTACCAAAAAGGGACTGGCGCATTTCCCCCGTGACCCAACCTATCCAGGCGCACTTTGTACAGCCTAGTAGGCACCCCCGCTGCCATATCATTATTATCGCTGATGTTGTTGTCTAATTTTATATCTTATTCTTTCTATTTGTAAACCAACTCCCTACTTTAGTTATTAAATCAGTTTCTCATGATATATTAAATCATCTTAGTAAGATCATGCTCGATATATTGAACATTGAATCAACATTTTTTTTGGCATTAAAAATGTATAAAATACTTTTTTGCTTTTAAGAACATTATTTTGCGAATAAATAAAATGCATGTAATCAGCACAAATTTTATTAAGAAATTAATTTGCATGTCCTTTTAATTCTGAATATATATATAAATATACACACGCTTATGTTTAGGGGCCCCATATCGTCAACATGCGAGGAGGCCCCGAATTTTTCCACTATGCCTCTGATAATAATCCTTATCCCACACAACTCCCGGTAGAAGTCTGGCCAGGGGAGTTGGAGTTGGAATATCTTCCATTTAATTTTCAAGATGAACTCCAGCCAGTTCCTTGGTCATTTAAAATTCACTGTTACCCCCAGTAAACAATAGGCCTTAAATTGTTATCAATTTAAGTTTATTTTAAGTTCTTTTACGGCGGAGAAGGCAGGATAAAAATGTCTTGCGGGTCGTAGATTGAAGAGCTCTAGCCTAAACTATAGATATTTAGCGCAACCCAAAAGTCCATAGACACCACAATTCCTCAATGTATTCTTACTGCAAAAGAGAGAAAATCTTGTTTCTACAAGATTTGTGCTCCAATTTTTACAATTGATACAATAGCCTAAATAATCATTTAGCTACACTCAAAGTTGGCTAAAACCTCGGGTGACGCTAAATTTGCTAAACTCACAATCTATATATGAAAGACTAATGACCTTAATTGTTGAGATAAGATAACATATTTTGTTTGGTCCATATCGATGGTGTTGCGCCAAAAGGGCCAATCTGAAAAAATCCACAAGGGCCAATCTGCAACTAATATCACGTTTGTTTTTTTATTTATAATTAATAAAATAAATTTGGTTATTTTGACTTATTAATTAGGCATCCAAGTATATTTTAAATGAATAAAATTATAAATAAGGCATTCAAATATCAATTTTTCATTATAGCAAGTTTTAGAATTCAAATACAAAATGCAGATTGGCCCTTTTGGCGCAACACCATCGATATCTTCTCTTTATAGGGTAACGGTCAATACGTTAATATACGAACTTTAAATTAAGAAATGGTTAAAATAATGTCATTATTTTATGTCAATACATGATAATCAATAATAAAATGATTCGGTGGGTAAAAAGAACAGATTTAATGTAATCTATAAATTATTATATCCAGTTCTTTGTTGGAGGTTTATGTTCTCTTTTTTTTTTTTACAAAAATCAATGTGATATAATATATTTTCTGATAATGACACTATAATGTATTCAATAATTTCCCCTTTTTTTCCACAGAAAAAAAATTAAAATATTACTGTGTACATATGAATAATGAATATTATTTGAAAACGTAATTTTGTTTACAAAAGAAAATTTTAAAAAAAAGAAGAAAAAAAAACTAAACAAAGATGAGCAGTATGAGTCAGTATTCCAGGTAAGTCATAATAGGGACAAGCCCAAATACTATATTCAATCTAAATAAAGAGTTAGTATTTATGTTTTGTATGTCTAGGGTATTTCCAGTTTTATGTGGACTAGAATGAGTGAAGGCAGCGCTAGTTGAGGGAGCGGTGGGGATGAGAAGTATATAAAGAAACGAGGTACGTATGTATTTGTTTATCTTAGTTAGTCAGTCAGTGCCATTACATCAATAGATACAATAATGAATTGGATTTCATCTTTTATTCTCATTACATCGTTAGCAACTATAGCTGGTAATTAATTTATAATTATATCGATGTGATTCTTAATTATATATTATATTGCATAAAATAATATAGTCATAATTGCGTAAATATTAATATTAGGATCGTCTATTTTATAAATAAAAAATTTCCAATTGATGGTGGAGTCCCAGTTACCCTCTAATTATTTATTGTGCAGAAAATATTTTATTTACACGTCAAAAATTCGATAAAAAATAAAATAAAATTCGAAAGAATATAATATATTCCTGAAATAAAACTCGATATTGAGATTTCTTTGGATTAATAGGTTGGACACCGTCCCAAAAATGTATTGTTATTTTAAATTATTTTGTAGTTAATTTAAATACAAATAATTTCAAGATAAAAAGAACTTTTTATATAGTACGTTTTTAAATTTTCTGTTAAATCGTATGTAATGTTGATAATATAATTGTTATTGTTATATAATATATAATGTTAGAGAAAAAAAAATAGTTCCTAATTTATTTACTTCACATAAATGACAACCAGAGCTGATCTTAAACCTATAAAAGGACAAATCTTTGTACAACGGATCTCCCCAACACCAAATCTAAACCGTGCCATCGATATATTTGAAATAATATGAATAATATAATCGATTTATCCTGTTTTTCTGTCATTCAATGTTTATCTCTTATTTATAAAAATCACTAATTTGAGACCCGTCAAAATGAAGATTGCGTAAATATGGCGTAAATTTGCGTAAAATTGCGTAAATATTGTAAAGATTGCGTAGATATGGCAAAACAAATAAAATAACTTGCGGATTTTTTCCGAACTAACTTTCCATACAGCAAAACTTGCTGAAAACCAATTAAATTCTGCTAAACGATGGTTAAAACTATTAAAATAATGCATTGTCATCGTGTTCTGAGCTATGCTAAAAGTTTCAAATGTATACTAGCTATTCGGGAAGTTTGTTAGAAATCGATTGCCAGATTTGTACCGGACAAACAAACAAACAAACAAGAAAGCAAGCTAATAAAAACGTAGTAAAATCTAATCATATTATAAGTAATTTTCCTAGGAATAATCAATTTTCCGAAATATTGATAAAATATAAATTTGATTATTAAGAGCGAGAAGTCGGGTTCGATTCCCAGCCAGGGAGGATTTTTTTAAAATAAATTTGGATAAAAAGTTGTTTTGATTAATAAATGCAAGCGTAAAAACCCGACACAACTTACAAATAGAAAATTAGAAAATACTTTAGAAATATGAAAAAGTTTTGTAGGTATATGGGTTGTATCGGATAGATTTTTTGGTGGCAAAATTAGTCAATGGAATGCTTTGCGAGTCTAATGGATAAGGACACTTCTATTATAATAAGGACTCAGACCAAATCTTTAATTGTTAGGTAAATTGTAATGCGAATTTATTCTGTACTAGATTTCCCCAAATAAATAAAGTTTTGTTTCTAAAATCTTCTAGGAATATAGAATCAGGACTATATTATAAATTATTCATTCCATTACTAAAAATAGATATGGAATCGTAGTTTGATATCTATTTATATATTTAAAAAAATAAAATAAAAAAATAGCCAATCGAAACTAAGTAATTTAGTAATAAATAACAATGTTAAAAAAAAAAATAAAATAAATGAGAAAATAAACGCAGTCAGCTAGTCAAAACCAATCAGACTGGGAATACATACATATATAAAACAATCATTAACCATTGGTGCAATAATTTAATTACCAGTCTCTTCTCTCTTTTTGATACGGCAGTAGCACCAATAAATATTTAATAAATCTGGTTCTGGCACAAATTAATAAAATAATAAATAATCGATTTAAAGAGCAATAGTGTGAGGCATTAAGCAGCCCAATCAGAAATAAAATCGGTTAACAATTGCGGACGCCATTAGAGCATAAAGTCAAAAATTTTAATATAAATGATCAAATTTAGCTCTATTTAAGGTAAAACCGATGGAGGTATGAGAAAAATGCATAGGACCTAAGATGTAGATCTCTTAAAATCAGTTACCGCTGGTGTAATATGCTTTTTGATTCGACTTACCGCAATAAGCCTCCAAAACAACTTGAAAGTTACACTCGCCATCTTTAATATTTTAAGCGGGGTAAATATTTATAAATTTTTAACTTTTTGGATTTTTCCAGTCGGTTTGGGCCAATTTACGATCAAAGGCAAAAAAAACCGCAAGTCTCTGGATGGTCTAGAAGTACTCAAACATTTTGATTAGCGAGTCTGTGCGGGTTTTGTCACTTAATATATACTTAGTTAACCAAATTGTTTAGGATATTTTTTGTTATCAAATTGTTAATAAATTTGGTTCTACTCAATATTTTCGACGAAACCAAGCCAAAACTTGAGCAGCATGTGGGCGTTTTCCTCTGAAAAAATTAATCGATTTCGTTTAGCCGCAGTTTTTGGCATATAATGTCGGACGACTGGTGGCATACACACATTCATTGGCCGAATTCGGTTTCCGGAATGAATATGAAATGTAAAAAGTAAGGCGCGCTTCAAGTAAGTATACGTGAGGCGATAATCGCTGGTTTCTGAAGTTTAAATTAAAATTATTAAGTGTAAAATTTTAATAGTTGCATATAATTTTTTTAAACTTCAAAACCTTTAAATTTATTTATAACATATCATGGTGACTAAAAACTTTTTTGTCGCCCGCCATATTGGCCGCGATCTTAAAAATATTAAGTGTGAAAACTCCAAAAAGTGTACGGTTTTCACAAGTGCCGAGATGCATCTGTGTGCCGAATTTCATGTTCAATTCAAAACATGGATAGAAGCCAACGGATAGACAGACAGACAGACAGAGCCGTTATATAATATAACGTCGTTCTTTTCGTACTTCGTTCAGAAACCTAAAAGTATCCAAAAATGTTGCAACTCTGACCAATAAACAGACAACAAATTAATTTTATATTTATAGAATGTGTTAAGTGATAGAATAGAAAGATGTTTTCTTGAAGTAGGTATCTGTTCAATTGCCGTAAATAGCTCTGATTCATTGATACCCAATGCAATTAAGTGTATTAAACAAATTAACGATGTAACGACGAAATCATTAGAACACATCTAATAATAAATACAATTATCTAGTCAAAACAAGAACGCACTTGATGCTGAAGTAATTCAGCAGTCTTATAATTAAAAAAGTTTGATCTTGTAGAGTAATTTATTTTCTAAAGAAATTATGTTACTTTTTTTTTAAAAAAAAGGTCGTACATTTTTGTCGTTTAAGCACCTATTTGAAGTATTTTGCTTCCTATTAAAGTATTTTATTGGCGCAAAACAGGCAAACTGTTGTTGGCTTGGTTCCATCGAAAAATATTAAATAGAATCAGCGTTATTAATAATTTTATTAAAAAAAAAAATAATAATTTGCTTTGGACATGTTTGAACTGTTAATATCGTCTTATGTAAACTGTTTACATATTTAATAGGGGTTTCTTTAAAAATATTCAATTTTGTATTTAATTGTTTTACTCATCTGAATTATTATAGGTGTTTAATATTTATATAAGAACAAATAAGATCAGTGCGAGATTAATCCAATCTTGATTAAATAATGTTTATTAAATTAAACAGCATCCGAACTAACATGTGCAAAGTATATATTATTCTACAAATATAATAATATTATAGTGCTGATTGTTTTCTAAGAAGGCTTTTCATGTAATGGCTTGGCCTACATGATAGCACACCGCTGCTGATTCTTACTATAATAGGCCTTTAATATATAAGAATGTAAAGTGTGTAATTTTTGTTTCCTAGTTTACTGATAACAAAAGCATTGTTATCATTCTGAAAGGTACGCCAAAATTAGCCTACAATTGGTCCCCTATTAATTTTACACTCGTCTAATGCTCACAAAATTATATTCAGTTGACACCTATAATTTAAAAAAAAAATACTGATAAGATTTTGATAAGATTGATGATTTGTTGAGAGTAATCCCACACATTCATGATAATACTATTTCGTTATTGACTAAAATCTAATGTGACACCGTAGGTTTCACAAAACGTTGACAGTTTCAAAAAATTCAGGGAGAAACTGAAATAAATTTGGCAATAAGGGGATATAAAAGCATAAAATCATTAAAGTATACGAAATAGGGGATAAAGCAATGTGCCACACTAACTGGCAGAGTATTTTTTATTTTATTGTACTAATGTGATTATTAGTTAAATGATATCAATAACAATAATAAAAGTTATGTTCTGCACTAATTGACAAATATTTTTATTGTTTTACAATTCCCTTTATGTTTTGAGTTAATATGCTGAAGAAACGAAAATAATAAATAAAATGTGATATTCCAATTGATACAGTTGAATGTTTAAAAAACAAAACAACATATTTACGGCTAGTTCAACTCGACAAATTAATTGATAACACGCTCAATTAATAACAATTAATAAGGGGTTTGACGAAGATGCATGTATAGTTGCACTCACTTGTTTACTTTTATATATTTGATTATTTTCTTTCTTTCCTACCATCATTAAACATTTGTTCAATGTCACTTTATTATAGTATACTAATTACTTTCTAATTCACGTAGTGTATTTATTTTTCAAGTATTGTGGCAGCTTGAATATTCAATTTTAAAGATTCCAATGAATTTACATGGTAATTTTCCATTTATTTTTTGAACGAAGTTCCTTATGGCCAGGGCCGGATTTAGAGTATGTGGGGCCCCTAGGCAGAAGATGTGGTGCGGACCCCCCATAGGTTGGGGGGGGGGGGGGAGGGCTTTCCCAGGGAAATTAGAAGAAATCAAAATTTACGTAAAAAGTGACACTACTTATACATGGCGGAGTTAAAATTAAAAGTATCTAACTGTTTGTACTTAGCGAAGCAAAGGCAATATTAAAAGAAAGGCATATTTTTAATAATAGAAAGTTAATCATGATATGTTTATGGAAAGCAGATGTTTGTAGTAAGGAATGGAGCCGGCCCTTAGACTCCACCGGCCAAACTCTATTTAAAATATTATAAAATATATTCTCTACTCAAAAAGTCTGCTAGTGTCAGGTTGAAATTTTACATGCCTGTTACAATTGTACTTTAGACGATGTGTAAGAAGTTATGTTAAAACCGTTACTTTAGAACGTAAGATATCGGTAAAAACGTTGTTTTCTTTATTTTAAACGTTTAGGTCCGCTTTAATAAATTTAGCGATCTTTATCACTTCATAGCAGTGTCGGTGTTCGTTTTTCTAAAAAAAAGTTATTCAAAAAAGTTGTTTGTCTCATTAAATAGATAAAGTTAGAATTTTTTCCCGTCCTAAAATTCTAATTTTAAATTTGAAGCTTACGTTTACGCGAGCGCTGTGCGTGAACGCTATGCGGATAACGTTGTCCAACGAACTCATCCTGGGCATTGGTAAAATGAACATGTGTACCAAATTTCAACTAACTCGGTCATCTTTTACTCAAGTTATCGTTATCGGTAGATTTCGCCTTGACGCTTGGTTTTGTGAACTTCGTTACAAAAAAAAATATGTGTGGGACTCTCACGCATTGGAAGTGAAACTTAAGTTCTATAGAAACAGTTAATTTTATGCATTGCTCTCTTTGCATTTGTTGACGACTTGATTATTCAGAATTAAGAAATGGTTATATGAAATTTAATTTAAAAATAAAATATTTTCATAAATTTTAGCGAATAATGAAGAAGAAATATGAAAACAACATTTATATACATTATATTATTATAATGTATATAATATTACGCTTATATACCAATTCTGTGAGTTGAAAAATAATCTACCCCGGCGTGCAATGGGTATATGTAAATTGCACCATTTTTTTAGCAGAAGTAAAAAATAATGTTTTACGAAATAAGAAAAACCGTGTAAATTGCACCACTGCCTTCCAGAACGAGGTAGGTCAAACTATGTAAATTGCACCAATTCCTTTCAACTTTTTTCAATGATCGTACAATGTACAATGTACATTGGGACAAAGGAATATCACACTTCTGTAATTGAATGTGACAATATCTGTTAGCCTAACAATCAATTAAGACAAAGGGACATTTAGTCCAATGTATTTTGGGACAAAGGAACATCACACTTATGTAACAAAAAGTGACAAAATCTATGAGTCCAATCATTTAGTCCATTACAAAGGGACATTTAGTGGTGCAATTTACGCTATGTTACTTACTTCGTTTCAAGAGGTAGTGGTGCAATTTACATGGTTTGACTTACTTCGTTTTAAATTGGAGTAGTGTAATTTACATAGTTTGATCTACTTTGTTTTAAACAGGAGTGGTGCAATTTACTTACTTCGTTAAAAAAAATGGTGCAATTTACAGTTCCCCCAGCACTTATGCCTGCTGAATCAGAGGTCGGTGGCACGAGATTCATTCAAATGAAAGATTTCTTACAGGTAAATCTTTCACTTAGACGAGTCTCGAATCACAAACTTCGTTGCAAGCAATTTCATTTCATCCAAGCCAATTTATTCTACCGCGCCTAAAGAAGTTTCACTTCAAAAATATAAATTTCTCGAAAACTGTTCCGAAGATTTATATTTTGTTGCCCATATAAATACGAATTTAACCATATAAGTCGTTTTCCCGGGAAAAATGTACTGTGAATCAACTACCTATATATTATTCAATGAATGACACGGGGTTGACGTGTTACTTCATCAGCTGTATAAACCGTAGTATTGGCATTTATAACAGGATGAACGCCAGTTTAGTTAAGTATAGCTATCGCGATACCGGGTGAAGACCTAGCATGGGGACTCTTGCTGAAGTCGGAAATCGAATCTGTACCCTCCAGAATCCAAAACCAAGAAGCTAGCGATGAACTACCAGACTTATTTGACTTAGTAGTAGTAGTAGTAAGGGGCGGGGATGCCTAGCCTAGCAAACAGACCATATTTGGATCCTTTTTGCCAACCCCAGGCGTCGTTTCCACACCCATAAAACCACCACCGCCTCACTCTTAAACATTTTTGTTTGGATTATGAAGAAGAGGATGTCTTGCCACTTAAGTGTATCAAGTTCCTCTACCCCAATTCCTCCCTTTCCTAAGATATAATAGCGTACTTGACATAAATCCTGAATCCACTGAGGAGCTTTGGGCCAGTGGCACACTTTGGACTTGGCAAATCAATGAGTTAGTCTGAAAGGTTTTTTTTAACTAAGACTAAATATTGTGATAAGACAATGTATCCATAACTGTCATTATGTCATGTAGCATGTGATGGTTAATATAGAATTTAATACGAAATAATTTAAGAACAAAGAAAACCAGACTGCTTAATTGTCTGTGATTATGCTAAGCCCACATTACATCCCCTTCCCCTTATTTTTTTTAATCTGTGCGCCACTGCTTTGGGCAGCTATAAAGATTATCTCTGATGGTCCCTGCTATAGCCGGGACATTCAGTTGCCAATCTTTTAACTTCATTCGTGGATTTGCCATGGCTTGCAGGTACCCATAATAAGCTACTAGGGATTCCCCTAAAACAAGCGAGCTTTTTACATTCAACATAATATACATCTATTCTTCAGTCTTCCTTAGGTCTGTAGGGCATTAATAAAGTTTATTACTACTCCATGTCTGGCTCCAAGACTGAAGAATAAATTAGATTAAAGGGTAATTCAATACGAATATGATAATATACATCTTGTGTCTGTCTGTCTGTCAGTAACGTTTACGCGTGGAACGATAACTTGAGCAAAGGTTGACCGATTTAGTTGGAATTTGAATAAATATTCCTTTTACTAATTCTCTGGCTAAGTTCGTTGGGCAGCGTTATCCATCTAACTGTTCGCGCTCAACTCAACGCTCGTGTAAACGCTAGCTTCAAATTTAAATCGAACGGTTATCGAAACGATGTAAAGAGAAGAAACAATGTTTTTACCAACATCTTACGTTATAACTTACCGATTTTTATAAAACGTCGTATAAATTATCTAATGTACTATTGAAACATGCATGTACAATTTCTACTTGATACAAGCAGAAGTTTTTGTGTAGTGAAGTGAAAAAAAAATGTAATAGTTGGTAAGGAGATGTCCGGGACGTGTAATTTTGTGTAGCAGGGTAGGAATATGGCTCCCACATTACACGACTCCATTCTCCATTCCTATCATCCTCTTTAACTATCAACTTATATTCAATATTTATTTTTAATTACGTTCGCTTCAATGATAGAACCACGCAATGCTTAGTATAGTAATAAGTTTTTTTGTTTTTTTCCAGTATGTAAACCTCAAGGCGCAGCACCATGTAAAGATGGTGATACATGGATGGACGACTGCAACTCGTGCCATTGCAGCAATGGACTAGCAGCTTGTACTCAGAAGGCTTGCATTCCCAATCCAAACACTCAACGTCAGACCAGGTCTCCGCAAGGTACGAATACTTCATTAACATAGTAGTAGAGTAGAGTTATAAAGGAAGTATAGTAAATGAAAAAAAGGAGAAGCAGGTAGTGCTAGAAGTGGACTGCGAGAGAAATGTGAACTAATTTAATTTATCAGTTGTTAATAACATGAAATTATAAACAACATACTCATACAAAGATGTTACTGTTATCTGAATGACCAGACTTACTTAACTCATAATTTCTGTGTTAAACTGTTGTGAAACTCAAAAGAAGTAATACATAATCTTTTAAGATGTTGGAAATGATTCGTTTAATAGAAATAGATAATAATTACGAACAAGCTCAAGGTACCAGCTAATCAATACTTATATTTATTATAGATGATTTATAAGATGGAAATAATAAAAATACATAATATGATAATAATACAATTTTATAAAAGAATTATGATTAAGAAACAAATGATATAATAATAAAAATTATAAAATTAACTCATTATTTTAACTTCAGTTACTTCTTCTCCTTCTTTATTTCTCTTTAACTTCAATTGGTTCTTATTCTTCTTCATTTCTTTTCCATATCAGTCAGTTTCTTGTTCTTTCTTTCTCTTTAACTTTAATTAGTTCTTTACCTTCTTCATTTCTCTTTAACTTTAATTAGTTCTTTGCCTTCTTAATTTCTCTTTAACTTTAATTAGTTCTTTGCCTTCTTTATTTCTCTTTAACTTTAATTAGTTCTTTGCCTTCTTAATTTCTCTTTAACTTTAATTAGTTCTTTACCTTCTTCATTTCTCTTTAACTTTAATTAGTTCTTTACCTTCTTCATTTCTCTTTAACTTTAATTAGTTCTTTACCTTCTTCATTTCTCTTTAACTTTAATTAATTTCTTTCTCTTTCTTTTCTTTCTTAATTAATCTTTCTCTTTCTCTTTAATTAATTAATTAGTTCTAGGAATGTTAGACACCAGGGCCTATGTAATTAGACCCTGGCCCTGGCCTTAGGTGTTGTTTTATTGTAATAAGGAGTTGCAATCTCATCAGAGATTTTTAAGTAGACAAAGTATATTTTGAATGGACATCTTTACTTATTGCAAAATTCTCCACGTAGTGAGAGATCAAATTCAGCACTTTGACTGAATATTTATGCTTTTCCTTTTTTAAATGATTTATAAGTCCTTCTTCCGTTTGTAAAACTCCTTTTGTAATTCCTCTTCATCTTCCCGCTTTATCTCAACTATATGTTTTCTGTATTTGTTTTCTTCTTCCTTCGTTTGAAGAACGAATCTTTCTTTGTCCATATCTAGTAAGTGGCGCCGCCTGTAAAGACGGGGATAGGTGGAATGACGGTTGTAATGAGTGCAGGTGCAACAATGGCATTGAGTTTTGCACTCGGAAAACTTGTCCAGGTGAAGGGACATATTTGCGTCCAGTAAGAAGCACAGGTAAATAAACTACTGAATTTATTTCTCTGCTTTTTTTTCTCAACAAAACACTGATTTTTACTTTTCCTCACTACTAATAGTAGGAAAAGTATTGTTTTCACCAAAAAATTTTTTTTCGAGATTTCAACGGAATTATCCGTTTTAGGTGTTTTTAAGACCTCCTGAGTGGTTTTCAGCATGACGTATGTATGTGTGTTATCATCGTAGCGCCCAAGGTATTTAACCTAGAGAGTTGAAACTTGGCAGAAAAATCAGTCCTAACCTGTAGTTGTGCCACCCGGAAAGCAACTTTTTCCGCCATCTTGAACCCAGTTTGCTGAGTCAGCAAAAATTTTAAAAAATCGTAATAAATCGAAAATGGTCCTGATCGAGTTGAAATTTGGCTCGAATGTACCTCTCTGTATGACAAACAAGCCCACACATTTTGAAGTTATAAATTTTTTAATTTTTAAACTTTGAAGGTTAATAATACTGAAAGTATAAATAGGTTTTTGACATATAGCATATCGTTGGAACCAGAAAACATTAAGGAACAAATATAAAAAAAACCGAAGAAATTCCATTAATTAGTTTAAAAGTTATAAGCGAATATAATTATTTATTAGTGAGATAATTTTGATGACGTCAAAGTTTGTTTACATCTGTCAAAAAGCCGCCAAACTTCAAATAATTAAATAAAATATAGGTATTATAAATAAGGGTTTTTTTAAGAATGATAATAAATCAGTTAGTTTAGAACGGTCCCATCCAAGTACTGACCACGTCCAATGCCGCTTTCTCCTGCTGTGAAGCAGCAGGAGAGGCCACTGAAGTGAGGAAAAGTTCCGAGGTACCCCGTACCCGATTTTTACTTTTTTATATCCCTAGAATACGTTGAGAGTAAGAATTGTGATGATGTAAAACTTATATTTAGAGATTTTAATAAATATTTTTTAAGGTCCTGAAAATCTTAAAAAAAAGTTTTCTTTAATTCTGTGCTCTATAACTCTATAGAACTACGTTTTGCACTCTAAAATTTTGTTTTTCGTTTTGCATTCAAGCTTAAGTTAGTATTAAAAAGTTTTTCTTTAGTCAGTTAGAGTAAGTAAATATAGGAGTACGTTCTAAACTCGCAAATTGGGTCTAAAATTTTAACTAAAACATTTCAAATTACAAAATGTTGGTCAGTGCTTTGTGAAACAATTTTGCGAACTTGCAAATTTTGTATAGAATTTGAACTTTAAAAGTTGTAACAAAAAAATTCTCTGCGTTGTCTTTCGTTAGCGGTCATTAGCTCATAAAGCCTTAGGCCTCTTTCACACGAGGCAACTTAGTTGATTCAACTAGTTGACTGGCGGTTGAAAAGGAGTGTAGCCGGGTAGCAAATGTTAAGGAATCGCCCGAACCCCTTCACACGAGTCAACTCGTCCGCCCAGTCAACTAGGAGGCCAGGCACATGTGCCGCTCACGTTCTCATCCTAACTAGTTGATTCAACTAAAAAGACACTACAAGGCATTAGGCCTTTCACACGAGTCAACTTAGTTGATTCAACTGGACTTGTTTGATATGGAATCTACTTTCTCTTCCAATTAAATTGAAGAATTTACCCTCGTGGCTTAGTAGTTTCGGATATAATTGTGGTAAAGCATCCGTTTCCCGATTCTAGCAAGGGATGAACCCTTATTCTTCGACTAGATTTTCTCCTTTATAGGGTTTCAGTGATAAAACCAAAAAAAGAAACCCTTATAGTTTCGTCTGTCACTCTGAACGGTTGCAATTACTTTTGAATTAAAAGAGATAAATACTTGAAACTTTCCAGTCTTAATGATCGTTTTGAGGAGCACACAGGAAAAATATAGCGAACTCAAAATTTTCAGCTGTTCAAATTTACAATTTTTTTTTTTTACATTTTGGGTGGGGTATAAAATGAAAGGTATTGAAGAGTTGATTACAAATATATATACCACTTGTGGAAATTAGTTAATTTTTCATGCCATTTTGTAAAAAACATCAACCTTTTGCGTGCCCCACCTCCCTTATATTAACTATTTTTCTATTCATAAAACCAACGAAACCCTTTTTACGTGAGACTTCACGCACAAACAATTTTTTTTCTCTTCTTCTTGCAGAAGAGCAAGCACAAGAAGTACACGTACTCCTGCTTTCTCGGGTCCAAAAATCGTACTGAATCTCCGTTGGGAAGAGAAGTTGAATCAACAAAGTTGTCTCGTGTGAAAGAGGCCTGAAAAAGTCTTCACACGGGCAGTCAACTAGTTGAGAGTCAACCAGTCAACTAGTTGAATCAACTAAGTTGCCTCGTGTGAAAGAGGCCTTAATTTATAAACTGTGATATTAATGAAATTTTGTAGACACATCGTCTATAGAGTGTAAAACTGCGATATCTAACTTCATTGTATCCCTTTCTTTTAACCTTTAATACCATAATGAAATAAAAAATAAATGAAGTTGGTAGATAGTTCTTGCCTCATTTTTAAACTTTCTTTTAAATTTCTGTTTAGGGTTTTGTAGATCCCTCGTAACCCTTATGCCGAGGGTGATGTGTCTTTGAAAAAAGTTTTTATTTAGTTTTTCGGAATGATTTTTTTTACTTTTGTACTTTTTCGTACCAGGTAGATAGTTTTGTATGAGAGATGCAATGCATGTATATCATATTTTTTAAGTGATTTAGTAGCACCTTTTCCCCAAAACTAATGTTTTTTTATTAAATGTTGCCACCTTAAACTTTTCACTCTTATGAAGCAATGTAGCGGTTTCAACAATTTTTTTAATTTTTACTTGTTGTAAGAGTATGGGAAATGCTTGCTGCACCAATCAAGGCTTTTTTGGTGTTCGTAATGGTTCCAATATTAGTCCCCATTAAGGAGGGATAACTTACTTTTTTTGGTTTCATTAAATTCTAGATATGAGTAGAGTAGTGATTCAAAAATTCAATAAGATCCCAAAACTCAAATCGCCCCTAAAGGGGCCTCATAAGTAATGACGATAAATTGAGTCAAGTGACTGACTCCTGGATCTGCGTGATTCATAAGGTCAATATGATCCTAAAGCTCATATACCCTTAAGGGACTCATTTTGAGACTATCAGAGTTTTTATTTAATTTAATTTCATTGCCATTTATTGAAATAAATATTTACATCAAAACATAATAAAGAATACATCGTTTTTTTTTTTACACATTTCAAATCGGCCTATGGCCGTGGCACCCATATCTGGGTTTTAGGTTGTCTTCGTTTCTTAACATAATAATATTGATGTTCCAATATAATAAATAAATAATATTTTGCTTACACTCACACTTAATAGTAGTATACATATACTATAATAAATATCCTTTACTAGTTTATCTATGATATGAATTCATTATTATTTTTATTTTAAATTTTGTTATATTCTCATATACTTGTTCCTTTATTGCTTTATCTTGTAATTATTTATTATTTAGCTTATAATTGCAATTATGTTAATTTAAATCTTACATCATCTTAGTAGAATATTAATTCTTATTTTAATGACTTGCTATAATATAATAAATAATGATAATAACATAAATAGTACTTGTATCTAAATTCTAACACACGTAATACATAATAGGGTTTTATAATATACATAAATAGGATTTTATAGGTTCCCATTAGAGTAGGACTCATTTAAAAAAACATTCAAAAAAGCCGTGAATAATTTTAAGCCCTTTCTAAAAAATAACTTAATTTCATGTTTAACAAAAACATTATTCATTATTGTTCTAATTATAAATAATTAAAATCATGTTTATCATAATAGATAAAACAAATTAATAAAGATTTAAAATTAACTAATTATCAAAAAAGAAAGAATAAGTAAGTATAAACATATATATTTAGATTTAATGATGTGTGTTATCATAGATATTAGCCTGAAAACCTCAAATAATTCAAAAAAAAAAGTGAAAACTAATATAGATTATATTTTATTTAAAATATTCGGTCATAGATCGATAAGATAATGATAATTTCTAAATTTAGGCTAATGTTAATTATCTATAATTTATTACTTATTTATTTGAATATTATCGGTAGGTGACGCATACCATGATCATTTACGCAAGATCAGTTTATCTATACTATGAATTTATTGTAAATTAGAAACTTTTATTATCAATCATTAAAAATATAAATTTGATAATGGGTTTAGTGATAACTCAATATTGTTGATTATTAGTTAGCAACTTAATATGTTGTATCTTCTATACATATAGATTTACTGAATTTAAATCCTATAATATTTAATATAATATGCTATGTTTAACTTTATATGTAAAAATATAAAATGTAATATATTTAAAATAGAATATGTATTTTGAAAACTGTTCAGCAGTTAATTGTGTAGATTATTTCATTTCGATTTTTATTTAAATCAGATCAATTTTTATAAATTTCCCTGAAAATCGATTTTTCTCGAGGAACGACTTATGTGGTTACATTCGTGTTTAAATATTTAGAATAAAAAATTGAATTTTTGAGCTGACAGAAGTTTTAAAAACCATGTTTTTGGTCTAACGAGGTCCGCGAGGTCCGTTTTTGGATACGTGAAATTCCGCAATACTTTCTCCAAAAACGTACTAAGAAGTAAAGATTAGAATAAGATAGTACACCATTTCTTTGAGTTTGATTCGAAAAAAAGAGAAAAATGAATTATTTATAACAACTCCTGCGGCTTGATGTTAACCTAAAAAATATTTCTTTGTACAGGGTGTACAATTTTTTTGAAAACCTTAAAAAAATCCAAGAGCAATCTATCGTTCCGTTTGACTATATCAAAAAACTATTATTTAGAAATATGGTCCAGAATTGCAAAAAAATACAAAAACAAATAATATTAAATTTTAGTTGATTTTCTGAAAATAAAACAAAATAGCTTAGGAATCTTTGTTTAGTTTCACAATTAGTAATTAAATTATTTAAATCTACATAATTAGTAATTAGTAAATAAATATCGCAATAACCTAAAGAGTGTTAAAAAAATAATTATTCAAATGTATTGCTATCTAAATCTGCGCAAATCGACTCTATTTTCAATTCTCCACTTGTATTTTGAACGTACAGAATCAATATGTGCGTGCAGTGGCCTGTATTCTTATCTAGGCATTCTGTATAAACTTTCATAGTCAGTTTAAACTATTTTTTGGTAACTTTCATACAAAGTGTACAGTACACTATTTGTTAGAAACTTTTGTAGACAGTGTAAACTATTTCTTAGCGACTTTTATAGTCAGTTTAAACTATTTATTAATAACTTTCATAGACAGTGTAAATTATTTGTTGGTGTTGGTAACATCATTGAAAATTGAATTGATAACTTTCATAGACAGTGTAAACTATTTGTTAGTTTAAATATTAGCTTATTGTTAATTTTCAGAAAACAAACTAAAATTTAATATTTTAAATAGATTCGAACTATGTATTTTCGGTTAAAAACAGAAAAGATAAATCAAAAGGATTTATAAAATACACCGGATGAAATCTGCTTAGATCTAATTTACATTTGTAATTAGTTTTTCTTAAACAATTCTATCTGCTTCATTTAATAATGACAAGGAACGTCATCGTTTAAATATGAAACAACTGTTGAATCTGAAGAATAGAAAATCTTTATAAAAATCTAAAAGGTCAAATCATTCATGTATTTCCTTTATAGAAACAAAAAAAAGTGTAATAATTAAATATAGATTTAGACAAAGTGGATATAGATTAATTGAAATAATGAAAGGAAAGAACGCTCATTAAAGATTCTCGTAAAAACTGAAAAGGAAATGATTTTTTTTTTTATTGTCTTGGTTAATTGGTTGTGTTTATTAGACAGTAAGATGAGTTTATTGGGCAGATACTTTTGTCTTCCAATTATTTTCCCAGTCTATCTTTAGATTTTGATCTGGGAAATATAGATAACAATATCAAACTATACCAAGAGAAAGACCTGGTAATAACAGATAGCATAAAAATCATACGGGGTGTGGTTTTAATGATATTTTTAAAGATTTTCAAGCCTTGGTACGAAGTAATGATTCAGCTTATCAATTTTATTTTATACAAAAATGTAATAAGTAAAATACTTTCTAAGTTTCCATTAGTTCCATTAGTTATTATAACCCGTTTTTAAAACTGTTTTGGTCTCAAACGAAGAGTGTTTCCATGAGGAGTTTCCAAAACAGTCACTACAATTTTGAAAACTATAAACTTCCAGACTATGTTATAGTTAAGTCAGGTTATAATATCTCTGCTCATCATACCTACTGCGCATGTTTCAATTCAATACCCGTTTCCTGGCTATTTTTTCAAAATAGTTTCAATACGTAACCAAAAATTTTCTGTTCTGTCCTTGAACTCAAAACCTGTTGAAACCATTGTTTCCAAGGTTTTTTTTTTTTTTTTTTAAGTAAAACGTCATTAGCCATGTAGTAAATTCGCTTGACAGAAATTGAAGTCGAGAAACGAAGTTCGCGTTTCGAGACTAGTCCAAGTGAAACATTTTTGATGTGAAATTACAGGTTTCTGTTTAAGTCTAGTCTGTGATAGATATATTATCGACTGCTGACTTAGGCAGGCAGTCGAATTACCTGAAAAAGTCTTCTCCCTGGACGAGTCTCGAACTCATGACCCCTGCAACGAGAGCTGAGCGCGCTACTGTTGCGCTATACCTTAAATACCAATTCTGAACAGAGAATTGGAATATAAGGGACAAGGGACTTATTAAGAGTGACGTTTTCTTGAAAACTACGACTAAATACTTGTTTCCTCTTCAGTATAGTACTCAATCGTAGGACATTGTGTATATTTGAGTATTACATAGGTATTTATTATAATGTATAGTATCAATTTATTAGTTTTTTCCACCAAGTATATAAGTATATGTATTCATAAATTTAGTTCGATTATCTCGAAGTGCTTTTATTAATTTTTAGTTCTAGACTTAATAGCTCTTATATTTCTAAATAAATAAGGGATTGCAGGTGTCAAAAAGGTCATTGACAGTCTCAATCAGTTAAAAGTTTTCTGCCATATGTAGTGTTCTATTCATCCAAGGAAATAGATGGAAGCCAGAAGGAGTCAAAATTGAATACTTACTTATTTAGCTAACACCCTTGGCTGGTTGGGCCATTTAGTGGCACTTTGTCCACTCAAAACTGGCTGCGACAAATAATTGGTTCCAATAAAAGAAACTAGATATTATTCTTCCTATCAATTTGGAGAATATAGGACGATTTAAAATACGTATTGGGGACTTAAACAATTGTATAGATTCTACATGAATACTTTTGCCAATATCTGGACTCTTTTAATTTGCTAATTAAAGATCTATAATGCGTTTCAGTCTCTTTTGTCGGAGGTAAGTTTATATAATCTCATTGGACTGTAACCATTATTATGACGTGAATAAAATCGACACATATGTATAGGGGAACGTCAACATCGTTAGATAATCATTTGTTTTCGATGTCTGACATCGAATCGAACTAACATCAATGTCAGTAAAAATAACGATGTTTTGATGCATGGGTAAACAATTTTGTATATCCAGAGGAATTATTATACGGAGGGGTAAGAAAAAAATTGACGGGGGCAAAAAGAACGACGGATATGAGGGAATAAGCGATTTCGATTTCGATGAACTGAAGATAAAAATCGCGGAGATATTCTGAGGGAATAGGCTATTTCGATTTCGACGAACTGAAGATCAAAATCGATGTTGCAGGTATACGATTTCGACGAACTGAAGATCAAAATCGATGTTGCAGGTATACGATTTTGACGAACTGAAGATCAAAATCGATGTTGCAGGTATATCGAATGTTCGATATCGATCATTTCTATATCCATCAACAATCGATCGGATCTTTTCTATCCACTGACAATCGACATCGATCTTTTCTATCCATCGACAATCGACATCGATGTCCCAACCCTAATATTATGTAAATTAGTTGAAAACGTAAACAAAGGAATTTAATTGGTCTTGTTGTGAAGGGTTGATCTTCAGATTGCCCTGCAGCCCTGGAGCATATTGGCTGGAAGATTGCAGCTACTGTTTCTGTCATTATAGTGGCCGTACAGTATGCACTTCGTCTAGTTGCTTATTTCATCCCTTGACGTTTCGAGGTAATAATATTTATATCATCACGGTGAACGCAGCACATTATATATCTTACTAGAAGAAAACACTTCAATCTTCTTTTTTAAAACTAAACTTCTTTTGCAATTATTATTTTCAATATTTCGTTCTTTTACACAAATTTCCACATCTTTCTTAAGTACACCTCTGAATGTTCATAAACTTCTTCGATTATACTCTTACTCCTTGGATCGGCGAAAATTAACCTAATTACTACAGTTTTAATATGAGACATTTGGGCAAATGACTAAACTAACTACATATTTGAAAATATTTTACATCACTACCTACCTACTATACAGTTGACATCTGGACACAACAACAGATTTCAGCAAATCCTGGAAATAGTTTAGCTCCAGTCGAATATTTTTGGCCTAATCTTCAGTCCGGGCTCACATCAAGACGTGGGCGACCACAGAAATATACCTACAACAGAATATACGTGTCCGCGCGGATTGTAACGCCAGATCCACTACCGTCGCGTCGTGTTGTCCATGTGTGGGTGTAGTGCTGTCCTACCCTGTGCCGGGGCTTTATGGTATATAAAATTGAAACCATCAGGAAAAGAGTTGTTCGGCCCAAAATACTTCTCAACGGCATCCACTTTGTTATTTAGAAATTCAATTTTTAAGTTTGTGGTAGTTTTCATACTACGGAAAGTTTAAATTTTAATTTAAATCAAATTATAATTATTATTAACTACGGGAAACAGACAAAGAAAAATACACTCCAGCGCCGGGATTTGAACCACGGGTCTCCTTTTTGTTATTTAGTTGAAATGTTACACAGATTCTTTCTACATATTTACAATGGACAAACCTAAGACAAGTCTTTATTCCTTTTCACTATCTACTTCTTACTTAATAAATAACATTTCGTTATAATAATTATCATTTGAATTAATTATTGATTTTAATGATTACCTCACTTTAAAATTCTCCCACAATCAACACTTTAGTTATTATACATATTCAACAAATGCATGGCACAATTGTTATATTATTTCACAATGAGAATTTTGCATGTTACCTTAAAGAAAAAAAAAAAAAAAAAAAAAAAAAAATAGCAATAATAAGACTACAAAATGCTATCTTCACATTTACGTAAAAAAAATGTGTGTAAAGTAGTATTGTAAGAGACGACTACAATCTGTTAATCCGAGTGAACCTATGTCAAATGCTTATGAATGATATTTAAAAAATAAAATAAAAATTAGTTTAATTTATATCAAATATATAGGTTTTCCTTGAAAGGGCATAATTAATAAATTCTGGTAGACAATGTCTGAGCCTTTATGAAACTTCTAATCAACCATTCTGCTAATTTACTCATTGTTTTGAGTTTTGAGTCGAGTAAAGCTGCTAATAATTTTCATAATGAGCAGATTATTTGTTAAGAATCATCTTGATATAAGTTACAATAAAAATCCATTGTGATTTACACAATTTCCAAACGATTGTTAGATCTTTGCATATTTTGCGAATTTTAAGTTGGTACTGGAAAAGATAGTGGCGCTTCGTATATAGTAGAGATCTGAGGAAATTCAACATCCTTTAACAACATTAATCCCTTTTTACTCTATCGTCAAAATCCCTGATACATTATAAGTGTCATTATTTATTTTATCTCCAGTTAGGAGAAAAAGTTATGATTTTGGATTAGTTTAGAGGGACTAAAGTTAGTCTTTTGATTTTGCATATTTTGCGAATTTTAAGTTGGTACTGGAAAACATAGTGGCACTTTTTTTATTTTTTTATTTTAAAATACCTTTATTGAATAAAAAAAAAAAAAAAAATCAATACATAAATAATATTTTAGTACATCCATTGATCTATTTTATCGATTTTACATTTTAGTACTACATAAGGTTATCTGGAGAGACTAGAGAACATGGAGTCCTGTGCTGTGGAGAGAGAGTATATAGTAGAGATCTGAGGGAATTCTATATCCTTATTTAACAACATAAATCCCTTTTTACTCTATCGTCAAAATACCCGTTACATTATATAAAAGTGTCATTATTTATTTTATCTCCAGTTGGGAAAAAAAGTTATGATTTTGGATTAGTTTAGAGAGACTAAAGTAAGTCTTTTCTTCCCTGAATTCAAATAGGGAGAAAAAGTAAAAGTAGGGAGTAAAAGTAAAAGTAGGGAGTAAAAGTAAAAGTAGGGAGAAAAAGTAAAAGTAGGGAGTAAAAGTAAAAGTAGGGAGAAAAAGTAAAAGTAGGGAGTAAAAGTAAAACCAGGGAGAAAAAAAGGATTGCCTACTTAATTATTTTATAAATAGTAGAGAATGAATGGCTAATGTAGTGAAGTTATTGAAATCAGGTTGGCGACACTGCTTTTTCGACCTGGTTTATCATTGTTTAAACCTTAAACCTGCATCTAAATAACCTTCTATTTGAATTTAATTGCAATTCTTATTTGTTTTTAATATTGAATCTCTTATATCTGCTTTTAAAATCGCTAACAATTATTGTTATTTATTAAAATAATAAATAAAAACTATGCAATGGATGAAAATGAGTATTTTCTCCTTACTGGAGATAAAATATTGTATGTACCTCGGGAGTAAAGTGCTATAATTCCTCTCGCGATAATTATCTCCCTTGGATGCGCCTCGGGAGCTAGTTAGCGTTATTCCCTTGGCTTCGCCTTGGGATTTAGGGACCGTGGTTTCTTCGGCTTCGCCTCAAGAACCAACTTATTCGCTCAGGGAATAATGGCTTACTTTACTCCCTAGGTGCATATATAAGTATTATTGCAAATTGCAAGTAAACTTTATAGAAATCTACATATATACAGGACAGGGTGTTTCCTAACCTCGTTTCGTAAAATTAAAGGGGTGAATCCTCACCCAATTTTAAGACTAAAATGAGGGACAATTGTTTTGTTGGATGTAGCTTCTTTTTTCAGAATTGTGAGTGTTAAAGTTATTTTTTAAAAATAGATCTTAAATACCATTTACTTTATTTGGATGAAAATCGGCAGTGTTATTTAAAGCGATGAGGGTCTATTTAGCGCTAACTAGATTCAAGTATCAAGTCAAGTGGCGTCCCGAGAGGTTTCTTAACGAGTAATAATTAACATTAAAAAATATTACATACCTACTTATTTATTCATTTTGTATTAAATAACAACTTTCATTGTAAGTGACACACAATGAGCAGTGTTGATAACGGGGCAGCAAATGTTTCTCCTCCCATAGGAGTGGAAAAAACAGTAAAACCAACTTAAAGGGTTAATTTTAGGTATTTTTGAAGTATTACGTTGGTAGTAAAGCTAATCAGCTGTTTAGCTCGTTTTACGGGAAGATTACGTTAGGTTAGACATTAGACATGGCGTACTGTGTACTTGTCGTAAATAAAATTAAATACGCAACATGGATCGAAGCATTTCTGCTCTCGGCTGTCCTTTCTTCTCCTTCGGCAGAGCCTCAAGAGAAAACTTAACCTCGAGCAGGGAAACCCATGTTAACCTTCTATCCCATGTAACATAAATAACTATTGGAGTACTTGAGACATAGACATTTTAACACTTATCAATATCCTTCATGTTATCATCTCACATTATAAATTGATGTTTTATTGTATTGCGGCCTAATTTATCCAGTATATTGTTGCAATAATAAAGAAGAATTTTTTGTGTTTTTCTTGCACTTTATGTATATAGAGATGATTAGTGTGACGTCACAAAAGCTTTCGAAAATTTAACTCAGTTTGTTAGGTTCCTTTTTCTTATCACCTCTTATCAAACCCATGTAAAATGAATGGGAGAATTTTCTCAACTTTTTAAATAATTAATTATTAAATTATTATTGATATATAAGAGTTTTCACCCTTTGAACATTATTTTACCAAGTCTTTTTTAACGAGTGTAACAAAGAAAACATTAAAAACTTTCGTTTCAGTTATTTAAAATGAGTATTTGTGTGAAGGGTCATAACATCGAAAAAGCTATTTGAGTTAATAATATTTATACTTGATTTTTTGTATTTCCTGTTGCCATAAAAATTCACAGGGTGTGTTCGTGTTCATATTGTGTGTCCGAAAATAAATTTTTCTCAAGTTTTGAAACTCAATGAAGTATACTCAGGGTACAGGACTTGTAGAAAGATAGTGATACTTAATCTGCTAGGTAATAAAAGATTATTTGCTAATAATAGTTTGTTCCTGGTTACTTACAATGTGCATTATATTTAACCGATGTTGGAACATAATTATATACTATACAATAGATTAATAGATCACTGACCATCATAGGAAAAAGACGTTGATGACGAGACAATGAGCAGACTGTTATTACTATTATTATTTGTGTATTTTTTGTTATCTATATTAACGAGTATAATAATATAAGATATGAGTGTCTCGCATGTATACTTGTTTAAAATTTTGATTAAAAAACTAATTTAATACATTAATTTAATATTACTTAAGTACTCTGACATACTTTTACGTTTGTACTTACTACTTACTACTTTGACATGTTTTTACGTTTAAATGAAGTATAGATGAAATTTTCATAACGCTCGAGAAGGTGGAAGACATAATATACAAACTAAAATAGAAAAACGATTTAAAAAATAAACAATAAATAAGAACGGACCCGGACGGTATCACCACAATAAAACACACTCACAATAATACTTTTTTAAACCACTAGAACGGCAATTTTTAATGTTTTCTTATCTTATATTGTTAAAATAGACTTAGTATAATAACGTTCAAAGGTTGAAAAGTCTTATAAATTAATAATAATTTAATAATTAATTATTTAAAAAGTTGAGAAAATTCTCCCATTCATTTTACATGGGATTGATAACAGGTGATAAGGTAAAGGAACCTAAACAAACCGAATCGAATACATATCGAAAGCTTACGCCATCTTGTGACGTCATTACTAATCATCTCTATAAATTCTAAATATTTATTTTAATAACAAAATATATAGTACTACATATTATTTTTTAATTTAGTGTTTTTATATAAATAATTTCAAAAAATAATACTTATATTTGTACTATAGATTGATCTCACAAGTAGTCCAGCAGATAGTGTGCAAGAAAGTGACTGACTAACATCAAGCTAGAATTTTGTGTATATTGGTGACCTTTAACAATATGTGATCACTTAAGTTCGTCTGCGGAACATAGCTTGTCAGCAATTAAATAACCAGAACGGTGGAGAGCGGCCATGTTCCGCTCATTTTGGTGGACAAGTGTGAGTTTCAAGATCCTGAGTACAAAATTAATTAGAATTATTAAGACCAAAAATCAAATTAATATTAGTTTGTCACTTGATAGGTAACTACTTTGATTTGAAGTAATATTTGAATAACTAATCTATCAAGTGACAAACTATATTCAACAGGATTTTTGGCCTGCTAACTAATGTTTTAATCAAGATCATGAAAATCACGTTGTCCGCTAAAATGAATGAGACTTGGCAGTTCTCCATGGTGTGATTTTGTTTAACATTTTATCTACGATTGATACGAATTATAAACATTATATCTTTGTTTAGATGCGTAGAAAGTGATTATTTACGTACGTGTATTCATTGCGCATGCGCGTCTCATTCCTCTTCTTTACCGCACTAGTGCGGTAAAGAAGAGGAATTATTCAGAACTATGAGACGCGCATGCGCAATGAATACACGTACGTAAATAATCACTTTCTACGCATCTAAACAAAGATATAATGTTTATAATTCGTATCAATGTTAAGTTGATGTTAAGGAATTCTTCAGCTTTACGCACGATTAGTGAGTTTGTTTACATTTAACAAAACTAATTTGGTGTTCTTTTATTAAAGTAACTGTTTATATCGAGTTTTTAGTGAAAAACAATGAGTGAATCAAGTGACTTTGACGAAAATGTGGAGAATAATAATCCTCCAGAAATAATTAATTCGGCAAAAAATACAACTAATGAATTGATGCCATCTTTATCAAGAGAGAGATACGAACTTACATACAGCAAGTTTATTTGTTTCTGTATTTATTATTTAAATCTAACAATCGTAGATAAAGTACGGTACGCAACTCGTGCGAAAACGGCATTTTGCATTGCTCGTGTGGTTTTACCACCCTCGCTATCGATCGGGTGCAAACTCCACACTCGCATGCAAAATGCTACTTTCCGCACTCGACGCGTAATGTACTATTATGGCCAAGCTATGTACCGCTAAATATTTTTTTCCACGTACGTATGTGTAGAGCAGGGGTGCCCAACCTTTTTTAATCAAGGGCCACATTGTCAACATTCAAAGGGAAGGCGGGCCGGGGGCCGGAGGTGTACCGGGGGGGGGGGGGGGGGGTTCTCCCCCAGAAAATTTTAGAATTTTACCCTCATAAAACACGTTTTTATGCTTCCTAGAAGGTTAATTTTCCGTTTTGGTTTTAGCTGAAACACCATGTTAATAAAGTTTTTGTCTGTTACTAGCCTAGTTTTACTTTGCAGAAAATAAAACACTCAAATATATATTAAAATGATTGTAATTAACCACACAAGTATAAAAATACAACAATAACAGTATGAATTATAAAAATTGTATTCTTTCATTTTACAAAGTTATCAATCAAAATATCAAGATTGTATGTAACTATTAGCTTCAGTGAGCTGGTTGAAACTGCTTTGCACTTGTACTTAAAATGTCTTTCCACTTAAAGGCTCAAACATAGGTCGAGCCAAACACTGAGAACATGGTACGAGCAAACATTTTTAAGTTTTTGAAATCTTCATTGGGCAAGGCGCAGTAAAATGGCAACAGATCTCCGTTTTCCCCATTCTCCAATTTTGCTTGGCTTGGCTTTTTTTTTTTTTTTTTTTTTTTTTTTAAATTAGCTAGGCGTTTCGGCATTAGGAAATTAATATATTTTAGATTCTCTGAATGCTTGTAAATTCTTTGTTTTTATGGCAACAGGCGGGCCACATAAAATCGGCTCGCGGGCCGGACTCGGCCCGTGGGCCATAGGTTGGGCACCCCTGGTGTAGAGAAAGAAAAATTATTGTGATGCTACCTATCAATCGAGCTACCTATCAGTACCTTAGCTGTTTATCAGTACCTTGTAGAAGTAAAATTTAGAAAAATTTGTGAGTGATTATCTTTGTTTTGCAGTTATTTTTTTAAAAACACTAGACAATTACATATTTTTTTTTTTTTTTAATAAAAAGTGCATTTTTTTCTCTCTTTTTTTTCGGAGTAAACAATTTTTTTTGTGTTTTGTTTGCAACATTGCTGGATTTAATTACAGAATGCGATTGTGACCCATTCGGTTCTCTGAGACCTATTTGCGACGAGCAAGGTCGGTGTGTATGCAGACCACATTACAGTGGGTTGAAGTGCGACCGCTGTGCTCCTGATTATCATCAAGGTCCCGAGGGTTGCCAAGGTAATACAGCGATGTAATTTTTTTTTTTTTTTTTTTTTTGTATTTTTCTTCCTAAACTAGTTCGTCTATCGTTCTTTGCCAGCCCAATATTAGGTTTCCTTAATCCAGTTTCAATTAATGAGAAATACTTTCCCAAGAAGCACAACTAATCCAAAAGACATCCCTGGGATATCCATTTCTTCAAATTGTATCCAGTCCATGATCGCTTGTCCATAGGTGACCCTATATGATAATCCTATTTTGGGTTTGGGTACCATATTGGGTCATCTTAAGAATACCCATGAGTCAATGTTACAAAAGTAGGCCCATAAAGGATATCCTATAGATATCCAGTTGGTCGCTTAACTGCCTCATCAATCATGGGTTTGCTAAATAAAAGTAAGATCTCTCCAACATATTGTAAGACATATCCGGCGTTTGTACTGTTGTAGATACGTCGCGTCAGAGAGGTTAAGTAAAAGTGACAAAGGTTGCTGTGACGTCATGCGCCCTCCACGATTTTTCGTCAGGTTATCTTTTCTGGCTCATAACAAACCATTATTTACTAGAGTTCTGTAAGCATTTTATAGTTTTTTCCTCTTTTTATTCTATTAAAAGCTTTTTTAACCGTTTTTAACCTTATCATATATTAGTAACATCATTAATAAGCCAACAAATGTATACATTATAGATGATAAAACAAATAATTCTCACAAATAACTCAAATAAGATGTAAAATAACTTACTTACAGATGTGCTCTTTTTACTCTATTAAAAGCTTTTTTTAACTGTTTTTAACCTTATCATATATCAGTAACATCATTAATAAGCCAATAAATGTATACATTTTAGATGATAAAACAAATAATTCTCACAAATAACTCAAAGAAGATGTAAAATAACTTACTCACAGATGTGCTCTTTTTACTCTATTAAAAGCTTTTAACCTTATCATGTATCAGTAACATCATTAATAAGCCAATAAATGTATACATTATAGATGATAAAACAAATAATTGATTAAAAAATAATAATAAAATAAAATAGAACTGATAAACCCCAAAAGTACATTGTTTGTTATGAGCCAGGGCAGCTTAGCCAACGTAACAACACACACTTTTTTTACGTAAGTGACGTCACACTTCCCCGGCGTATATAGTTGTTTATTTTGTAATTCGATGGTATTTCGGAGAGTATTTTACTGTGTTTTAAATAAAGTTATATTTTCTAAAGCCTATATTAATAAAATATTTAATCTGAAGTGGAATTATTTCGTTTAACAAGGGAATCCTGTAGATAACAATAGATTTCTAGTAAGATATACCCAAGGATCTTATATAAAGGGGATGGAATGTTAAGAAGGGGTGGGTTTAAGGCAAAAACAACCCCATGGAGATAAGAGAAATTGGAGAGAAAAATCATACTGCGCATTGCGCATGCTCCTCGACCTTTGAACTTGGACAAATTACCTTCTTTAACAGGTTATAAACTGAAATTATAAACAAATTCTTAGTAACCTATAACCAAGAGGAAGGTAATTTGTCCCATTGGAGCTAATATTTTACATATTATCTTCATGGGGTCACTTTTTTGCCACAACCCTCCATCCCCTTTATATAAGATCCTTGGATATACCGCGGCACTCATTAGTGTAGATATCACTTATCAAGAGATATCAGTGTAGATATCATAGCTGATTAATTGATTGAGGGAGGTCTCTACTTTTCATTATTTTAAAATATTTACATTTTGAACATCCATAATATGCCTTAAAACTGTCCCTTCTCCTGATATGCTATGGACATCCCATTGGCAGTAGACCATAGGTGAACTTTCTACCATCCTTTGGATGTGCCAAAAGATAAAATAAGGTCCTGGGTCCTGTGAATTATGGACAAAGTCCATAACTAACTCAAGTCTTTTAAGCTGTTAGGCTAGTCTTCATAAACTATTCGATAAATATATGTACTATATTTACCAGATTCTACGCGTCTTAAAATTGCTTTTTAAGAGTTCCTCGAGATCTATGTGGGTATTTTGAATTCGCAAATTGAACCATTTTTTGAATTATTAAGAAAGATCTGAAAGCAGTTTTAGCAACAATTAGTTTAGATTTCAGATGTTACAAAAAAAGTATATTATTATTGTTTGTCTGCGCACTATTTTGTCTTTAGAAGAGTGCGTTCCTTTAACTGCCTGGAAGAAGGGTCACGTGGTTTGCACTTGTTCTGAAAGTGGCGTGGAAACCTGCGAACATGAACTGAACAGACAAAGGCGAGAGACTCAAACTAGTTTACCCAGCGTCTCTGACGTCCTCGCAGATCAAGGTAAGATGAACATTAATTTGTATAATATTAGGTATTTTTGTTTCCAATTTTTATAATTTCTCATTTCCGTTTTATGTATGATAAAGAGAAAGTGTTGTGAGTGCGAGAAAATTTGATTCTGATATTTTGATAGATTTACGAATTTTGTCCACACTGACTCCAAATACGTTTTTCGTCTGTATTTTGACGTATGGAGCCTAAACTATACTGGGTCGATTTCATTGAAATTTGGCATGAATGTTCAGAAAAAGCACACCAAAAGATTCGACATCGTTAGGCCGTTATAAGTTTGAAAAATTATGAAAACAAATTATTCTCAAAAACAATTTTGATAATTATTTTTAAAATTTATAACGTGTAATCTAATTATACATATAATAAACAGGTCAAGTGTGTGCTAGTCAGCACACAGCGAGGGTCCATAGGCAACACTGTATTGTTTAAGTTGCACCCTATACACTAGATGGTGATTTTTAAAATGCAAAAAAGCCTATACTTTGAGCTATCCTATATGGGTCTGATATTCTCAAAACACATATACAAACTTTGTATAAAGTATTTTTTGCCTCTGAACCGGACTACAAACATATAAATACATCACAAAGAGCATTTTGAGTATTTTGTTAATAAGTGTCAATTTTTAAAATGTGGGAGTAGGTACAAGATACATATATGACAAATTTCAAAGTGTGTGACCCCCATAAAAATTAAACCCTAGAAATTAAACAATATTGGTTTTTCTGAGAAAAATAAAGTTTTTGAAGAATCATTTATATGTTCCCATTTGATAAAATTATACAACTCAATAATGAATGTAACAAATTATCTTACAATTATGTTACAAATTAGATGTAACCTTGAAAACCTCAAACCACTATCAAATGGAAAAGAACTGGACCAAGTAATAATATATCTGAGAAATTTTAGTACGAGTTATATCACATACATTTTCTCTCGTTATCAATTAATTTAAGATAATAAAATCCATAATACGTTATCATTTAATTTTAGACGTCATAAAATCCAAATTAATATTTGCACTTCTTTCTTTTTGTTGTAGTTAAACGTAATATGGATTGCACTGAAGGGACGGTTTGGAAAACCAACTGTGCAGATTGCTCATGCAGAGATCATGGACCTTACTGCAAAGGCATACCAGGATGCAAGCCTGGTCCTATTACAACACCAAAAACAAGTAACAATTTACCAATATTAATAATTGCAATATTAATTAAATTGCTACAGTATGAACAAAACATAATGGGTTCAGTGTAACTGAGGTCGTTAAGGCAATGGGAACTTCTGCTTGGCCATCTATGATTCAAGGTCAAGGTCATGCGTATTCGCTTCAGTGGCACATTGGTGTGTAAAGTGGCTGAACTTCGCACTGTAGGTAGTGATCATGGCCCATATAAGTGGCATAATTGTTATATTTAAACAAGGGGTTAGACCTCCCAATTCAACTAATAACACAAACTATAATTATAAATAGAAATTCATAAGTGTGTCTGAGCACTATAATTGGTGGTGTCTCAAAAATTTCAACAACAAAATTGTGTTATTTTGCTTCCGTGTTTACACCGAAGACAATGAAAATATTATGATCATTCTGAAGGCCAATATTGGTATAAGTCACCAAATTCAAAAATTCCTAGACAGACATCAGAATATATGTTGCTTTCGTTTTTGTCTGTCGTTCAACATTTTCGGGAACAACATTACATTTAAAACTACTTATCTGATGTAGATGCATCTTCAAATTTTCAAAATTTCTGCATCTTCCTTACAAGTACTCATACGATTTAGATGAAATTTGAATGGTTGGTAATTAGCCCATTGTTGGCCCCATATTAATTTCAACTTTCTGCATCTTCCTTACAAGTACTCATAAGATTTAGATGAAATTTGAATGGTAGGTAATTAGCCAATTGTTGGTCCCATATTAATTTCAATTTTCTGCATCTTCCTTACAAGTACTCATATGATTTAGATGAAATTTGAATGGAAGGTAATTAGCCAATTGTTGGCCCCATATTAATTTCAACTTTCTGCATCTTCCTTACAAGTACTCATACGATTTAGATGAAATTTGAATGGTAGGTAATTAGCCAATTGTTGGCCCCATATTAATTTCAACTTTCTGCATCTTCCTTACAAGTACTCATACGATTTAGATGAAATTTGAATGGTAGGTAATTAGCCAATTGTTGGCCCCATATTAATTTCAACTTTCTGCATCTTCCTTACAAGTTCTCATACGATTTAGATGAAATTTGAATGGTTTTTTGAAAGTAGTCCCAGGTGGAATCCATTTAATATTACTTAAAATAAGTATGACCTCACTAGAAATTGAGACAAATCAAATACCTGAAATGACGATTCATCCAATATATTAAGACGCGAGGAAGTTATGGGCCAAACTCAAGACCAAAATTGGCTGACTATATCTTCTTTTAATTTTTAGAAATATAAACTAAATTAGTTTATTAGCTAATATTTTGCAATTCAGAACTACATTTATAATGAGCAAATATGTACTTATTTATATGTATCAGCTTTTGTTATGTTGTTGATGTTGATCGCCCACAATTATTGATTAATGAAGTTGACAATGTGCACAGGTTGTGAAGAAGGCGAGCGTTGGAAAGACGAATGCAATGATTGCTGGTGCGAACAAAATAGAGCTGTGTGCACAAGAAAAGGATGCGAAGGATACCCTCACTATCAAATACAACTACCTGAAGGAGCAAGCGAGCAGCAGCATGTTGTTACCAAGAGAGAGGTCAAGAAAGAAAGTAAGATCTAAGTCTATGTTAAATATTTAAAGTCAGGCGATAAGAGACAGGAGAAATGTCTCTTCACTGAACCGACCAATGGGACCAATGTAATGACATTATAGAGATGATTAGTAATGACGTCACAAGATGGCGTAAGCTTTCGATATGTATTCGATTCGGTTTGTTTAGGTTCCTTTACCTTATCACCTGTTATCAATCCCATGTAAAATGAATGGGAGAATTTTCTCAACTTTTTAAATAATTAATTATTAAATTATTATTAATTTATAAGACTTTTCAACCTTTGAACGTTATTATACTAAGTCTATTTTAACAATATAAGATAAGAAAACATTAAAAATTGCCGTTCTAGTGGTTTAAAAAAGTATTATTGTGAGTGCGTTTTATTGTGGTGATACCGTCCGGGTCCGTTCTTATTTATTGCTTATTTTTTAAATCGTTTTTCTATTTTAGTTTGTATATTATGTCTTCCACCTTCTCGAGGGTTATGAAAATTTCATCTATACTTCATTTTTTTCGGAGGACAAAGCTATTCTTCGTAAAAGTATGTCAGAGTTCTTAAGTAATATTAAATTAATGTATTAAATTAGTTTTTTAATCAAAATTTTAAACAAGTATACATGCGAGACACTCATATCTTATATTATTATACTCGTTAATATAGATAACAAAAAATACACAAATAATAATAGTAATAACAGTCTGCTCATTGTCTCGTCATCAACGTCTTTTTCCTATGATGGTCAGTGATCTATTAATCTATTGTATAGTATATAATTATGTTCCAACATCGGTTAAATATAATGCACATTGTAAGTAACCAGGAACAAACTATTATTAGCAAATAATCTTTTATTACCTAGCAGATTAAGTATCACTATCTTTCTACAAGTCCTGTACCCTGAGTATACTTCATTCAGTTTCAAAACTTGAGAAAAATTTATTTTCGGACACACAATATGAACACGAACACACCCTGTGAATTTTTATGGCAACAGGAAATACAAAAAATCAAGTATAAAGATTATTAACTCAAATAGCTTTTTCGATTTTATGACCCTTCACACAAATACTCATTTTAAATAACTGAAACGAAAGTTTTTAATGTTTTCTTTGTTACACTCGTTAAAAAAGACTTGGTACAACAATGTTCAAAGGGTGAAAACTCTTATAAATCAATAATAATTTAATAATTAATTATTTAAAAAGTTGAGAAAATTCTCCCATTCATTTTACATGGGTTTGATAAGAGGTGATAAGAAAAAGGAACCTAACAAACTGAGTTAAATTTTCGAAAGCTTTTGTGACGTCACACTAATCATCTCTATGTTTACACCAAGAGACACAGACTCATGCGTGTGACCCAGTGCGAAAGTCTTGTCTACTGTCTTTTCTGTGAAAATAACCTTACATTTCAGCTGTCCTTATATTATTTAATGTTATTGTCTGCCCTCAATTGATTATTTTCGTTGACAATGTGCTCACAGCTTGTCAAGATGGTGAGCGTTGGAATGAGGGATGCAATCGCTGCCAGTGCCACGGAACTATTGCATCCTGCACAAAGATAGCATGTGATGAACCGTTTTTTCTACCCTCTGAAGATATAAAAGAACAACAAGAAGAACACACTGAAAAAAGTACCATCTTTATAATGTTAATTATTTAGATACTATCTTTGTATGTAAAAATTCAGCTTACGTCTGCAATCGTTCACTTAACCGACAGAGCTGATATTCGCACCATATGTTCGTTAGGTTCAGAGTAAGGTTTACTTATTTAATTTGTATAGGGTGTAAACGAATTGAGTTATTCCAAAATTTCCACTCGCATTTACGTTTTAGACCTTCCTGAACAAATTTAGTTTAGTGTCTGTCTGTATGTCCACGAATTCTTGTCATACGCATAACTTCAACAATTTTCATCCGATTTTGATGAAAATTTTAGGGATTACATGGTTTAGGATTAGGTTAGGTTAGGGATTAGGCCCTAGATGGTCTCCTATGAATTTCATCTCTCGCGGATCAATGGGTAGCCTCTGCGAAGAACAAACGTAAAATCCTCCAAACGCCAATTTCTCGCGACCTAATGGTCCAATTTCGCTAACATTTCGATGATAGTTGAGGATCAAACGTATAATGATACCATATGAATTTCTTCTTGATAAAATCTGTCGTTGCCACGTCGCATAGCAAACATGAAATCCTTGCCATACGCATAACTTCCACAATTTTCAACTGATTTCGATGAAAATTTTAAGAGATTGTGCAGCTTAATCCCTTGATGGTCTCGTATGAATTTTATTGCTCGCGGATCTGTAAAAATGCACAAAACATCAATTTCTCAAGATCAAACGAAGCGATTTTGCTCAGAATTGGTGAGTAGTTTGGAAGTGACCCCAGATGATCCCCATATTATTATTATTATTTTTTTTTTAGGAAGCTGAGTGTCACACTATTTGACCGTCAATTTTTACTTAAAGTTCCAAATACTCTAATTATTGATTATTAAAAGAAAAAATATTACATATTATTGTCTGACAAATTTGAAGTAACTTTCTCATGTACCTACCAAGTGGTACTGAATATATATCCAAAAATATCTTAATTATTAAATAAATCCGTGCTACAAACACGAATAAAACTTTCTTATAGATACTAGATTTGAATCCCATATCAAATTTTATCAGTGTTCAACAGGTGGTTGGTGTCTTTATATTTTCGATTTTCAGCTAAATCAGACATACAGGGTGTTCAAAAAAGATCCATCCGATTTCAAAAAATTGGTACTGAGTTGGTAATATTGCTTGACAAAATCATATAAGTTAGCGATTACATTAAGTTTTTGTTACATTGTTTACAAATGTTCTATGCCATGCCCCCCCCCCCCCCCACAACCTTAATGGCACACTTATAAAGCTGTTAAAAAATGTCCACCGTAATCAAGTTGATGGTGTCTGAAATACGATTTGACAGTTTATTAAGATTTCTTGGAGGGGGAGGAACATAAACAGTGCCTTTAATGTACCGTCACAGAAATTAATCTCAGACTGTAAGGTCCAGAGAAAGGGCTGATGGGCCAAGGCCAAAGGCAAAGTGGCACGTCACGCGCCTCACAAATGTTGATCCATTGCTGATCGATGTTAATCCATCGCTGATTGATATTGTTCCATCGCTTATCGATGTTGATTCATCGCTGATCGACGCTCGGCTCTGATGCAACTCAGCTCAACCTACCGACAGCCGAAAAAACTTGAGAATTCCCTCTTAGATGGTGGTTCGTTCACCTCAGACTCTGGGTTAAAGATAAATAGCCTGTACTGCAATCTGATTAATTTTTTTGGAACACCCTGTAATTTCATCAATATCTCGGAAACTAGATTTTTGCGGGAAATTTACTTATATGGTTAAATTCTTACTTAAATATAGACTACAGAATTTATTTTTTGTTTTTAATTTAAATCGTATAAGCAGTTAAAATCTGTTTTGCGGTTTAGGTCTGCAGCATTACATACAGACATTTTTTAAAAAGACCACGTACAAACATTTGTCAAAAAATGGTTCCGACGATTTTGATTCAAATTGATGATTTAAATTCAGAATAATTGTAAAATAAAAATAATTTTGGACTCGCATATTTTTAATGAGGATAAGACAAATTGAAAAATAAAACGATTTATTCATGTTTTAAGTAATCGAATATAATTAAGTCCGTGGCAACGGGCTAATTTTATAATTAGGCAAAAGTAAATTTATTTAGATAAGTTATTATATTATATGAAGACCAACAAATCAAAACAAACATTCATTTTTATTAAAATATATGTGATTGCCTTACCTTTAGCAGTTTTTTAAAAGTTTGCACTTTTAGAGTCTCCTTATAACCTACACTGATTATCTGAAGAAGGTTGCTTTAGAGCAGCCGAAACCGGTCAATTGTAACAAATACAATAATTTTGTGTGAAGACGTTGTTTTGGTATTTAAACTATACCCCTTCTATGATGAGTCGCTATCACACACTGGAGAACAACACAGTCGAGGATCTTTATAAAAGCAATCTCTTTTAGCATCCTCTGCATAATCCACACATTTACGAACTTATTCTAAAGACAGTGTTGTCCAATAACAATAAATACATTTCTCAAATATAAACTAAACATAGAGCCACCAATCTATAAAACAAAATGCGTTAAGTTTATTGTTGATTGTTCTTACTAATATGATTGTCAATATTGGCAGGTTGTAATGAAGGCGATCGATGGAAAGAAGACTGCAACGATTGCTGGTGTGATAACAATAAACCGGTCTGCACAAGAAAAGGATGCCCAGAACGGAGGCCTCCACATGATGTCACTAAGAGAGACACCGCTAAACAAAGTACGCTCCGTTGATAATAAATTATCTAAATCAAATTATAATTATCAATAACTACGGGAGACATACAGAGAAAAATAGACCCACGCACCAGGACTTGAACCACGGGTCCTCCTATTAATCCGTTACAGGTGCTCTTACCAACTGAGCTATATGGGAGTATAGCTGTTTAGGTCTACTTTAAAAAATTTAGCGATCTTTATCACTTCACAGCAGCGTCGGTGATCGTTTTACTAAAAAAAAGTACATATTTTACGATTTTGGTAGTATTCATACTACGGAACGATTAAATTTTAATTTAAATCAAATTATAATTATTATTAACTACGGGAAACAGACAGAGAAAAATACTGGAAATATAGAGGCCGGTGGTTCAAATCCCCGAGCTGGAGTCTATTTTTCTCTGTCTGTTTCCCGTAGTTAATAATAATTATAATTTGATTTAAAATAAAAAAAAAAGTATTTAAAAAAGTTGTTTGTCTCATTAAATTGTATAGATAAAGTTAGAATTTCTTCCCGTCCTAAAATTCCAATTTTAAATTTGAAGCTTACGTTTACGCGAGCGTTGCGCGTGAACGCTTGTACGTTGTCCAACGAACTCGTCCTGGGCATTGGTAAAAAGAACATGAACATGTGTACAAAATTTCAACTAAGTTGGTCAACTTTTACACAAGTTATCGTCATCGGGAGATTTCGTGACGCTTGGTTGCGTGACGGTGATTTTGGTAGTTTTTTTTCGGATTCACTCCCGGGATCCAGAACGTGCCATAAGCAACTTCGTTCCAAAAAAAAAAATTTACTCCCCTTAAAAAATTTAAGACGCAACTTAAACATTTTTTTTGGAGGCTTATTGCGGCCAAAGGATTAGTCGTGTCGAAAAGCAAATTTCATCAGCGCCAACTGATTTTAAAAGAAATACAACTTTGGTCGTATGACTTTTTGTCTTAACTCCATCATCGGTTTCATTATAAATAGAGCTAAATGTGATAATTCATTTAAAAATGTTTAACTCCTATGGGATCTACAATTGTTGACCGATTTAATTTCTGATTGGGGTGCTTAAACCTCACTCTAATGCTTTTTAAATCGAGTATTTATTATTTTATTAATTTGTCCCAGAACTAGAGTTATTAAATATTTACTGGATCAACTGTCGCATTGAAAGAAGAAATTGGCAATTAAATTAATCCACCAATGGCTGATGATTGTTCAATGATTTCCCAATTAAATTAGTTTTGACAGCAATTATTGTTATTTATTGCTACATTACTTAGTTTCGATTGACTATTTTTTAATATACATAAATAGACTTCTAACTACGATTTTAAGAGTAAGAGTATTATATCCTTTGTAATGGAACGAATGATGTATAATATAGTTCTGATACTATTCTTAGAAGGTTTTGAAAACAAAATTATTTTGGCCATTCATTTAATTGCTTGGCCTACGTGATATGTAATAGGAAACATAGCCGCTAATACCTTGCATGAGCTAGCAAGGCTAGTATTTTATCATTTCTGATTTAAATCAGTATAACTTTTTTTTTTTTTTTTAACATTTTGTTAAATGAGGATAAGACTATTTGAAAACAAATAGAACGATTGATTAATTAAGTTTGTTGCTAATTTGTCCTTTATTTTTTGGTTGACAGCTTGTAAAGAAGGTGAGCATTGGAAAGATGACTGTAACGATTGCTGGTGTGATAATGGTAGACCTGCCTGTACTTTGAAAGCATGCGTTCAGTTGCCCCAGCATACTGTTACTAAGAGAGACACCACTAAACAAAGTACCTTTACATATTTCATTATTAAGTTTATCTATTTTATTACTACTTAAAGTTTGTAAATACTATAAAATGATCAAAATAATAATGATAATAGTCACTTGGATGGATAGAGTACCTTGGGAACTCCTCGTTAAACCTACCTACCTATCGTTACCTTCGTTAAACTCGGAAGCAAACATAATGTGCCTATTAAATATAACTTATTAATTAAACTAAATTTTTTTTAAGTTGTAGTTTTCAATTCTTGAGTAATGGGTAGTGGGGTCTAAAAGGAATTAATTGCCTTACTATTGTGATATACCTTTCCTTGGAACATATTCAAGCTGACTGGCTTGGCACATAGCAAGATACAATTATTGTGTTATTTTTGAAAAAAAGGTGGCTTCGTTTTTAGCATTGGGCGCTGACCAAAATTAATCCAAAAAAATAAAAATTTACTTCTTAAACTTTTTTTTATTAATGAGTATTCAATCCTTCCTCTCATCACGTTTTTTTTATATTATTTAAGTTTAGTTTTTTAAAATCTCTTTAAACATATATTTAAATAATAATTCTTTTAATTTTGATTTTTTTTTTCGTTTTAAGAATATTTGAAATTGTTTTTATTTCATTTGTCATAATAAAAGGGGGGAAAACATTGGTGGGTGTGGCTTAAATTAACAAATCAACAAATCAGAATTTTTTAAAAAATCCGCTTGGGTCAGCATTTTCCAGATAATAAATATAGAAAAAGTTCCCATAAGATTACGCCTCACCACCTTAATATTTTTTTTACCAAAATTAACACAATTACTCTTGGTAAAAATATAAATTTCCACCTGTTTTTAAAAATTTGAAATTTATATATTTTTTTTTTTCTCTCACATTTTATTTTTTTTTTTTTCAATAAAACTAAAAGCAATAAGAAAAAAATATATACCATTAACCCTCTGGCTTTTCTCAAACTACACGCGTACAAATTTTCAAGTCCCTAGGTAGGATTTTTATATAAGAGGAGGGTAAAATGGAAAAAATAGTATATTATGCTACTATTGCGTTTTTTTCCATTTTACCCCTCTCTCATATGAAAATATGACAAAATTGTACATAACAACAATTACTGTACTCTTAAAGAGCTTTCCAATGACATGCATCTTGAAGGGTACATACTATTTTGTCTTTTGTACCCCGTACCCCTGTGTACCAAATTATTTTTAACACCCATCCAAATTCTAAACCAAAATTTTCGTATATTATCATTAGCCAATAATACGTAGATTTTTTTGAAAATTGGCTCGTTAAATCATGGTGCATAACTGATCTTTTTTCATAAATTACCGATTTTCCCGATATTTCAACTCCCATTTCCGTGAAAACCATATGACGTACAAAAAAATGTTGTTGACATAAATTGAAGGTTATTTTCTCATCTATATTTTACTACTAGACCACTTTTTGCGTGAATAGATTGCTTTGCAAGTTATAAGCGGAAAATCACAAAAAAATTGTTTTTGACGATTTCTTATATTTGCGGGGGGAAATTTTGTTGGACGACTTCAGATTCGTGTTCAGCACCCCCAAAAACATAAAATAAACCACTAAAATCAATTAAAACAGAACTTTCCACTTCGAGCCCATTTTGTGCACCATTTGACTGAACTAAAGGGGTTGAAAAAAACTTGTGAAAATCTGGAGAGAAGGCGACAACACAACTCGCTCCCGCGGGCTCTTAAGTCGTTTCTCCCTGGGGAAAACTAATTTCCAAGATGTTGATAAAGATAAATTTATCCGTGGGAAAATTGAAATCAAAATGTTGACAACCACCTATGTATATTAAACAATTTATAAATATGTTTCAATAATATGTTATTCATATTTTATAATTTCGGATTTAAACTCAGTATATATATATTTTTATTTTTTTTTTAACATTTTGTTAAATGAGGATAAGACAATTTAAAAAAAATAAAAAATAGAACAATTGATTAATTAAGTTTGTTGATAATTTCTCCTTTATTTATTGGTTGACAGCTTGTAAAGAAGGTGAGCATTGGAAAGATGACTGTAACGATTGCTGGTGTGATAATGGTAGACCTGTCTGTACTTTGAAGGGATGCTTGCAGTTGCCCCAACATACTGTTACTAAGAGAGACACCACTAAACAAAGTACCTTTACAAATTAAATTATGAAGTTTATCTATTATATTACTACTTAAAGTTTGTAAATACTATAAATGATCAAAATAATAATGATAATAGTTACTTGAGTGGATAGATAATATATTATGTAGGTGTGAAATATATGTATAAATAATCCATATTTTTATTCGAGACGTTTCGACCATTTTAATGTAAATCTGCATTCTTTATTTCTAAAATATCAAAATCATAAATCAAATTAACTTTATGTTAATTATACGTAAATTAAATTTTATAAATAACTAGCTGGGTACCCGTGCTTCGCAACGGAGTGTTATAATAATTAGATAAGTTTATAAACAACCCTAATGAAACATTATAAATTATTTTACTATGCAAGAATATCTAGATTCTACCTCTCCCACCTATTTCTATACCCCCTCCTCTTTGATAAGCAAATTTTTAAATATCCTAAATCCCCCCCCCCCCTTAAGTAAAATATGACAAAACAATAGATAAAAACTATTACTCTACTCTTAAAGATCATTTGCATCATCAATGGTATTCATTACATTGACCCCGTATTCATTACTTGTACCATACCCCTGTGTACCAAATTTAAATTTCCAAAATTCATGTAGGCTGTCATTTTCCCCTTGTTTTGAAGTTCAAGTGGGCAAATTTTTATCGACATCGAACTAAAACTGTAGATTTGTATAAAGAACATACACCCACATACGTTGATTTTTATATATATATAGCTATAAATTTCCATTTTACCCCCTCCTAAATAAAATTGTACATAACAATGATTACTTTTCTCTTAAAGTGCTTTTCAACGATATGAATGATATGGAGGGAATCCATTACTTCGACATTTTTACACCGTACCCCTTTGTACCAAAATTTAAATTTCGAAAATTCATGTAGACAGTGACCTACCCCTTGCATTGAAGGGAAAGTGATTAAATATTCATCAAATTGGGATAAAACTGTAGATTTGTATAAAAGACATACCCTCATACAGACACTCTTCTTTTTTTTATAAGATATAGCTATATTTTTCCATTTTACCCCCTCCTAAATGAAAATACATATGACAGAACTGTACATAACAACAATTAATGAAATCTTAAAGAGCTTTTCAACGATATGCATCATAAAGGGTATTCAGTCATTTGACCCCGTATTCATTATTGTACCCTGTTCCCTGTGTACCAACATTTGAATTTCGAAAATTCATGTTGACACTGATTTTTTCTTCCTTTGAAGGTCAAGTGTGCATTTTTTGATCGAGATCAGACTATGGATTGTATAAAGAACATACACACATTGGTTGACTTTGAGATATATTTTTCCATTTACCCCCCTAAATGCACGTAAAAACAATTATTGTACTCTTAAAGAGCTTTTCAACAGTATGCATCATGAAGGGTTTTCAACTTTGACATTTGTACCCCGTACCCCTGTGTACCAAAACTTAAATTTCGAACATTCATGTAGACAGAGATCTTCCCCTTGCTTTGAAGGTCAAGTGAGCAAATTTTCATCGAGATCGAATTAAAACTGTTGATTTGTATAAAAAAAAATAAACACACACACATACGTTGACTTATATAGATATACATTTCCATTTTACCCCCCTCCTAAATGAAAATATGACAAAAACGTACTTAACAACAATTAATGTACTCTTAAAGAGCTTTTCAATTATATGCATCATGAAGGGTATGCATTACTTTGACATTTGTACCCCGTACCTCTGTGTACCAAAATTTTTATTTCGGAAAATCATGTAGGCAGTGACCTTTACCTTGTTTGGAAGAAAAAGAGTGTAAAAATGCATCAATTTGGGATAAAACTGTAGATTTGTATAAAAGACATTCTCTCATATAGATACTCTTATTCTTTTATTTATAGATATAGCTATATTTTCCATTTTACCCCCCTCCTAAATGAAAATATGACAAAACTATACATAACAACAATTACTGCACTCTTAAAGAGCTTTTCAACGATATGCATCACGAAGGGTATTCATTACTTTGACCCCGTATTCATTACTTGTACCCTGTACCCCTGTGTACCAAAATTTGAATTTCGAAAATTCATGTAGACCTTGATTTTCCCCTTGCTTTGAAGATCAAGTGTGCAAATTTTCATCGAGATCGGACTAAAACTGTAGAGTTGTATAAAGAACAAATAAGATATAGCTATATTTTTCCATTTTACCCCCCTCCAAAATGAAAATATGACAAAAGTGTACATAACAACAATTACTGCACTCTTAAAGAGCTTTTCAACGATATGCATCACGAAGGGTATTCATTACTTTGACCCCGTATTCATTACTTGTACCCCGTACCCCTGTGTACCAAAATTTGAATTTCGAAAATTCATGTAGACCTTGATTTTTTCCTTGCTTTGAAGGTCAAGTGTGCAAATTTTCATCAAAATCGGGCTAAAACTGTAGATTTGTATAAAGAACAAACACACACACACACACACACACACACACATACGTTGACTTTTATATATATAGATAGATATAGATTCCTTATATATTTTGAATATTACTAATTTATATTAACAATTACAACATCTGTTCGAAATACTTACTTGCTACGGACTAACATCAAGCTAGAATTTTGTGTATAAGTTAATCTTTTTGTGCCTTTTAAGAATATATGGTCGGCTAAGTTTGTTTATGGGACATAGCTTGGCAATAGGCATTTGGAAAAAACAACAAACCGGTGGAGAGGTGGAGGCCATGTCCCGCCCATTTTGGTGGAAAATGTGATTCTCATGATCCTGATTACAGAATTAGTTAGTAAACAAAAAATCAAGTTGATTTTAGTTTGTGACTTAGTAGGTGACCACTTTGATTTGGAGTAATATTTGAATAACTTACCTATCGAATGACAAATTAACATCCACTTGATTCTTGGTCTAATAAGTAATTTTGTACACAGGATCATGAAAATCACATTGTCCGCCATAAAGGGGGGTAATTAGTTTGTTGATAATTTGACCTTTATTTATTGTTGACAGCTTGTAAAGAAGGTGAGCATTGGAAAGATGACTGTAACGATTGCTGGTGTGATAATGGTAGACCTGCCTGTACTTTGAAAGCATGCTTGCAGTTGCACCAACATACTAAGAGAGACACCACACAACAAAGTACCTTTACAAATTATATTATTGTTTATTTATTTTACTTCTACAGGATGGGGCGTGGGAAACGGACATTTTCTTATGCTCTGGTGAGACGCCCGCTGTGGTAGTGGGGATGAAGTAGTGGTGGCATTCAACGCAGCAGGTGTTGCCCTTGAAGACTCAGTCGACACAATGCCAGAGTGGACGCTAAAACATCGTGTATTCTCATATGATACTTGTGTTCGTAGTGGTGAATCTGTTTCCGCGACAAGCATTTCGTCGCGAATTCAACATTCCTCGTCGCGCTGCTATGCCCACGCGAAACACAATTTTACGTAGGGTAAATTCTCTACGCACAGGAGGTTCGTTGATGAAGAAAAAACCGCCAGGACCAGCAAGAACGATACATAAGCCTGAAAATGTAGAGATTTTTTCTTCATCAGCGATGCGAACATAAGTATCATATGCAAATACACGATGTAATAGCGTCCACTCTGGCATTGTGCCGACTGACTCTTCAAAAGCAACACCTGCTGCGTTGAATGACACCACTACCTCATCCCCACTACCATGGCGGACGTCCCACCAGCGCATAAGAAAATGTCCGTTTCCCACAACCCACCCTGTATTTAAAGTTTGTAAATGCTATAACTCATCAAAATAATAATAATAAAATAGTTACTTACCTAAGTAACTGCTTAACCTTATCATCCATCGAGTAATAATACTTGAATTAAAGGTGAAGGGTTAAATAATATAGGTAGGCATCATTAGCTGATATTTATTACAACTATTGATAAAAAGACAAAATCACATCAGTAAATAATGATTGAGATGGTTCGCGACATTTCAAGTATAAAGGTGGGGTTTCAGCGCTTTTTATACGCGCGTTTGGGCTATATAGATAAAAAATACATTCATGAAGCCAGGGAGACATCACTGAGTGTTTTCCCCCAATCTTTCTTACTTGCGCAGTGTTCCGTTTAGGTTATAAACGAAGCCGAATTTATTATTAAAATATACCACTAACTTTCTAAAAGGATGGTTGTAAAGTGAAGAGCAAGTGTGTATTTAATAGGTTCGTTTGGACTGTACAGTAAACGGTGCGTTAACGGTCCTTGAGTGGGTTGGAACACTAGTAACAGTTTGGAGGACGGTGTGAAACACTGACAAGTCTTGTTGGAATGGCTTTTATCTATTGAGCAGAGCATGCCCGTCATGATCCCGGGCGGTACACTGCTTGGTTGGAACAAACCTAATACCTACTATGTAAATGTATAACTCAAACAAGTAAGGCGCGCTTCACGTAAGTACGTGAGGCGATTATGGATTCTGTTCGATTAAGTTAAAATTATCAAATGTAATAGTTGCATATTCTTTTTCGACACTTCAATACCTTGATGATCAATAAATTGATGTATAACATGTCATGGTGACTAAAAACTTTTTTAGTCACCCGCCATATTGGCCGCCATCTTGAAAATATTAAGTGTGAAATTTTAATAGTTGCATAGTCTTTTTCTACACATTAATACCTTTAAATTGATGTATAACATGTCATGGTGACTAAAAACATTTTTTTTAGTAACCCGCCATTTTGAAAGTATTATGTGAGAAAAATCGAAAAAGTGTCCAGTTGTCACAAATGCCGAGATGCACCTGTGTCCTGTGTGCCGAATTTCATGTTCCTAGCAATAGTAGTTTATGAATTGAAACAAGCAACGGACAGACAGACAGACAGACAAACAGAGCCGTTATATAAGTTTTCTTTTTGTACTTTGTACAGAAACCTAATATGAAATCAAATAATATATTATATACAAGTGGGAAGAGACAGGAAGGTTTCATTCAGGTTAGCTATGAAGCGAAAAAGTTGGTTTGGAACCAATTTTTATCACGTCATGTTATGAGCCTATAGATTATTCTGAAGCGCGTATAAAACACAGGCTATGAACTCACCTTATCAGTAAATACTATTTTGTCGTATTGGTAAATTTGTAAGCAAGATATCGTTCGGCAAACGCACGAACAAACCAAATTAGGTAAAATCCCGTCTCTAAACAACCCATACTACGCTTTTTTAAAAAAAAAAATCTCTCAGGGAAAGTCATATTTTCGAGATATTCATGAAGATAAATTTATCCCCGGGATAATCGAAACCAATTTTATAATTTGGGAATTAAACTCAGTATACTTATTTTTTAACATTTTATTTATTGGGGGATAAGGTAAATTGAAAAAGTAAACTATTCATTCATTATGTTTGTTATATTAATATGATTGACAGCTTGCAAAGAAGGCGAGCGTTGGAGAGAAGACTGCAACGATTGCTGGTGCGATAACAGTAGAAAGGTCTGCACTAAAAAGGGATGCGAACAGAGGCACCAACATACTGTTACTAGGAGAGACACCGCTCAACAAAGTATGTACTTTCAATTTCTATGAATTATTTTAAACTTTGGAAATAACGTTATTAAGTTTAATTAATTTAATTTTAAGTTTTCCAATACTTTATATAACCGATTAAAATAATAATTTTATGGATTTTTCCCTATAAATGGACAAGTTTTCGTCCCAAAATGTTAAAATGTTTAAAAATAACTTGAATACATTATGGGAACTTCTGAGAGGATTTAAGGGACTATGAAATATTAGTTTTATAATCTGATTGCATTTGATCATATTATATTTTTTAATTTAACGTTTGCCCTCAGGTTGTACTCCAGGCAAGGTTTGGATCCAGATGACAGACAATGATGAGGGATGTGCTAAGTTCACTTGTCAAGCTGATGGTTCAGTTACATCAGTTCCTCATTTCACCAGGGAGATGTGTCCTTCTCATCCTGAGTACATTGAGGATGATGATGAACAACAACAGCAACAGCAACAACAACAACAACAACATGTCACCAAGAGAGAAGCAGGTAGGTTGATGGTAACTAATACTAAGTTTATTAATTAAGAATAAAACATTGACCTTAGTAATATCTGGTTTTACGAAATTAACATTGCTGAAATTTATTTTATTGATGTTGATTAATAAGGATATTTAGTAATTCCTTCCTAAAAACATAAAAAAGTTTATAAACTATTTGGTTATGATTCAGATATCAAACTCCTTTGCTGATCATTTATTTTTACCCCAGTAGGTGATGATTTTCATTATGAGCAACTATGTACTTTCAGAATGATTCCTGCCATAAATGCTTTAAATAAAAATTAAGGTTGACTCTAATTTGAAAATCTCAGACATTTAATCAACTGGATTTGATATAGTTGGTGGGTTTGGCACCGCCCGAACGGAAGCTTAGTGCCATGCATTTTCTAACGGATCAAGTTGAAAACTATTATGTCCGTACTTAGGAATATAAACCAAGCAGTTAAAATTCCAAGACCAAACATATGGAAAACATTTCTACCTGAAGACATAAAGAGCTCATCTTCAAGAACTTATTTATCTTTTTTTAAACGAAGCCTTTGATCTTACAAATTATATTCCATCATTTAACTCCCAAATTATCTTCATGCATTTCTGCATTCTATGTATGATGCAGGTTGTACTCCAGGTAAGGTTTGGATCGAGATGACAGACAATGATGAGGGATGTGCTAAGTTCACTTGTCAAGCTGATGGTTCAGTTACTTCAGTTCCTCATTTCACCAGGGAGATGTGTCCTTCTCATCCTGAGTACATTGAGGTTGATGATGAACAACAACAGCAGCAACAGCAACAACAACATGTCACCAAGAGAGAAGCAGGTAGGTTCATGGCCACTCATACTAAGTTAATTAATTAAGAATGAAACATGGACCTTACTAATATTTGGTTTCTTACATTCAATTCCTTTGCTGGCATTCCATAGATTGTGATTAATATGATAATCTTAACTCTTTAAACGCTTAGAAACTATGAATTTGGTGATGGTTCAGATAGTAACTTGTTTGCAAACCGGCTATTAGAAATTCATTGGCAGCGAAGATTTATTAGCAACTCAGTATACAAAGTCGAAGAATTTGGATAAGAATAAATTATGGGGACTTATTAAATCTTTCAAAATCCAAATTTTAGGGTCATCAAAATACTTTCCTTTTTATAAGAACCTAATGCGTATATGAGAAAGTCAAATTTGGATCACTCACATCATATAATATTCATGCATGAGCATAAGTGAGACATGCTACAACATGTAGTTCAATGCTTCAGCACATGTAACCATGGCAAATTGGCAAATGCACCATGGCAAAAATTAACACGATTAATTACTTTTAGATTATTAAACGATATTATAATTATTTAATGAATGAAATGGAAAAAATAATTTAATACTCCAGATTATCAAGTACCTTACTAATGCTACAGAAAGAGTTTAATAGAAGGTTATAAGTAAAATTATACAGCAAGGAAGCTACGTTGCTACATTTGTTGAGATTGACCTCCTACACCCCTTAATATACATGCGTCCGCTCTACTTCTCATTGATCCATTGATTCCCAATCTTGAAATTTCAATAGCCTGTAGATCGTTAACGAAGTGTTTGGGGACCAATGTTTGTATAATTTTTTGTCATGAAATAAGCTAAAGAATTACCCCCTTACGTATGTACATGATATTTAGGAACACCTTGTATTTATATATATATTTATTTATAATTATATACATATAAAGTAAACTAAGCGTGGTGAAAAGGTTGCGAGCCTGGTACAAGCTGGAAGGAATTCTGCAACCAATGCAGTTGTACGAATGATGGAACTGTTTACTGTACTAGAGCGCTCTGTGAAGAAGAAGTGGCTTCTGATAGGATTAAATGGCTTGAAGATCAACAACAACAAAGAGTTACAAGAAATGCAGGTCTGATCAAAATTTTTCGAGTTGATTTGATAAAACTAATGATAAAAATTTAACAAATGGAAACTAATAAGATATATGTAGTGATAAGGAATCGAATGAACTGATGAAATCATCAACTGTGTTTTTCTCCAACATGTGATAGCGACTCATCATAAAAGATGTGTAGTTCAATAACCAAACAACGTCATCACACAACATTGATAAAATGTGTTGAGTTTTCATTTTGTGTGAAGACGTTGTGGTACTCTTATAGAAAAGGGGCCCCCCCTTTTTTTTAGGAAGCATACAGTGATTATATCCCTTAGTCTAACTACCTATTAAGACAAAGGGATATTCAGTTCAGTCCAATATACTTTAGGACAAAGGAATATCACACTTTTATATATATAAAAAAAATGTGTATTCGGTTGTCCGAAATATATTAGATTAGAAGGGGGGGGGGGCTTTAAATTTTAGTTCTTGAGAGTGATCACATAGCTTCCGTTACCTTCAATAAGCTTGGAAGCAATAAATAAATTAAATGAAATATATGGGATGCAAATAATCTATAAATATCTATATGAGATTGGATGCCGTCAACAATAATTGAGCAACTATTTGAAGCGAAGGTTTTTGAAAACGTCTTTTCTCTGCTCTTTGAACTTTAAATAAAGCATTAACCACGCCAATTTTTAACACACTGGGTTAGCAGTTTCTGTGAGAAATCACTGCAGAGTGTGGTCCATCATGATATTGTGTATCTGCAGGAATCCGAAAAAGTAAAGCAGAAAACAGAACTAAGAAGAAATATCAGAGTGTATATTTCATGGCCAAACATGTAAATCTTACTAAAGATCACATACTTAGGGAAGGTCTATATTAATTGTGCGTAAGGTCATAATATACATAATTTAACGTTTGCCCTCAGGTTGTACTCCAGGCAAGGTTTGGATCCAGATGACAGACAATGATGAGGGATGTGCTAAGTTCACTTGTCAAGCTGATGGTTCTGTTACATCAGTTCCTCATTTCACCAGGGAGATGTGTCCTTCTCATCCTGAGTACATCGAGGATGATGATGAACAACAACAGCAACAGCAACAACAACAGCAACAGCAACAACAACATGTCTCCAAGAGAGAAGCCGGTATGGAAAATTGTATTATAATGTTGGAATACTATACAGTTAAACCCTATTGACACAATGCGATGCTATTACAATGGGCATTTGTTTTGGGAGGGGGGGGGGGCGGCTAAAGGGAGTCATGATCACGGTCTCCCCACTACAATATCACAACATATGGATGGAAGGGCTTCCGGTTTTTTTATCCGATAACACCCAATATCGTTTAGCATCATAATAAGATGTAAAAACAACATCTTTTAATGGGGGAATTCGACTTTAAGTTTGGTTAGCCAAATGTAAAATTCTCTTTTTTATATCGTATTTGTTATGACAGTCGTGACTTTCGATTTAGAATTCACCAAACTAATTAGGTTAGCTATTGATATGGGTAAATAGAAAATACCATGCAATGATAGGTAATCACGAAATATTGGTCACTAATTGGAATAGAGCACGAACTATTTACTTGAGATTCTGCAGGATATATGTTTGTATACATTTGGACACCTAATTAATTCCGTGGCACAAAAACTAGTCAAGAGCCTAGGCCCTCTAGGCTTACCGAAGTTTGGACACAACCTATTACTAACTGTCAAATATATGTTGGATAGGTTGCAAGCCAGGAGACACGTGGATGAATGATTGCAACCAGTGCACGTGTAATGATGAAGGCAAGGCTTCCTGCTCGAGGATGCAGTGTGAGAAGGATCATCCTGAAGAGATCCCTTGGCTTCTTGAACAGGAACAACAGCAACAGCAACAGCAACAAGTTACCAAGAGAGAAACAAGTCAGTACTTCTGGGTTTAACTAATTACTGCAAGTACACCCTATTGTAGAACGAAGCTTGTAGCCTTCCAAATTATAAACATAGTTATATAACTCTCGATAATTTATCTACATGCACTTTTTCATGCAGGTTGTACTCCAGGTAAGGTTTGGATCCAGATGACAGATAACGATGAGGGATGTGCTAAGTTCACTTGTCAAGCTGATGGTTCAGTTACTTCAGTTCCTCATTTCACCAGGGAGATGTGTCCTTCTCATCCTGAGTACATTGAGGATGACGATGAACAACAACAACAGCAGCAACAACAACAACAACAGCATGTCACCAAGAGAGAAGCAGGTAGGTTGATGGTAACTAATACTAAGTTTATTAATTTAGAATAAACCATTGACCTTAGTAATATTTGGTTTTACGAAATTAACATTGCTGAAATTTATTTTATTGATGTTGATTAATAAGGATATTTAGTAATTCCTTCCTAATAACATAAAAAAGTTTATAAACTATTTGGTTATGATTCAGATAGCAACTTCTTGCCACTTTGGTCATTGTCATTAGAAACACCTTTGCTGATCATTTATTTTTACCCCAGTAGATGATGATCATCATTATGAGCAACTATGTACTTTCAGAATGATTCCTGCCATTATATGCTTTATATAAAAATTAAGGTTGACTCTAATTTGAAAATCTCACTCATTTAATCAACTGGATTTGATATTGTTGGTGTGTTGGTTACATTTTGGGGCGTTAAAATAAAGTGGTCTTAATTGTCTTATGACCATTTTATCAGAGGATAGATGAGTTATCTTCAGCCTAACATCTCCCTGAATCCAAAGTTGCAACCGAAATATTGATCGTCGCCTGGCTCAATTATTGCTTTCAGATCCATCACAAGTGGGTTGGTTTGGCACCGCCCGAATGGAATCTTAGTGCCATGCATTTTCTAACGGATCAAGTTGAAAACTATTATGTCCGTACTTAGGAATATAAACCAAGCAGTTAAAATTCCTAGACCAAACACATGGAAAACATTTCTACCTGAAGACATAAAGAGCTCATCTTCAAGAACTTATTTATCTTTCTTTAAACGAAGCCTGTGATCTTACAAATTATATTCCATCATTTAACTCCCAAATTATCTTCATGCATTTCTTCTATGTATGATGCAGGTTGTACTCCAGGCAAGGTTTGGATCCAGATGACAGACAATGATGAGGGATGTGCTAAGTTCACTTGTCAAGCTGATGGTTCAGTTACTTCAGTTCCTCATTTCACCAGGGAGATGTGTCCTTCTCATCCTGAGTACATCGAGGATGATGATGAACATCAACAGCAACAACAACAACAACAGCATGTCACCAAGAGAGAAGCAGGTTGATTACAATAAATAATAATTTGAATAATTTGGATACATTATATGGGGGGGGGGGGCTAATGAGGGTCATGATTGTGGTCTCCCCACTACATAATCCCAACATGGGCTTTCGTTTTTCTATCCGATACGAAGATTATAAGTTTAGTTAGCCAAATCTATAAGTTTGAAAACAATGGCAGCAGCTCTTTTTTAAATTATATTTGTTATGGCAATCGTGACTTTCGATTTAAAAGTCACCTAACAAGATCGGTTAGATATCCAAATAGGTATATAGTAAATTCCTTATGATGATGGGTGAGCACGAAAAATGGGTCAATCGTGGGATTTGGGCATGAACTATTTACTTCAGATTCTGTGGGATAATATACTAATATAAATTAGGTCACCACCTTATTCTGTGACACAAGAACCTGTGTAGAGCTAGACATAGGCCCTATTACTAATTGTCAAATGTATGTTGGATAGGTTGCAAGCCAGGAGACACGTGGATGAATGATTGCAACCAGTGCACGTGTAATGATGAAGGCAAGGCTTCCTGCTCGAGGATGCAGTGTGAGAAGGATCATCCTGAAGAGATCCCTTGGCTTCTTGAACAGGAACAACAGCAACAGCAACAGCAACAAGTGACCAAGAGAGAAACTAGTCAGTACTTCTTACTGAACACATCAAGCATTTCCTATTATAGAACAAAGATTGTAATATTTTTTATCAGATATACTTCTAAAATTATCTACATGGTCTTCTTCTATGTATGATGCAGGTTGTACTCCAGGTAAGGTTTGGATCCAGATGACAGATAACGATGAGGGATGTGCTAAGTTCACTTGTCAAGCTGATGGTTCAGTTACATCAGTTCCTCATTTCACCAGGGAGATGTGTCCTTCTCATCCTGAGTACATCGAGGATGATGATGAACAACAACAGCAGCAGCAGCAGCAACAACAACATGTCACCAAGAGAGAAGCAGGTACTGGAATGATACAAAATGTTAAAATGCTATTCATGTCCCGCTAACACGATGCGACCAGATATCGCACGAAAACACATCACATCTGGATATGATGTTACGTTTTTCCACCTTATACAATGTGATAGGATTTTTTCCTTTTTTTATCGTGATAGATCAGAGATCATACTTTGTTTAAAGTAAGCATCCAATTTGAAGGATTTCGTTTAAAGTTTTTGTTTTTCATAACACGTCAATGTTCTTTCATAACACCAGTTGTGTTTAAAGTTGCATAAGATATCATGTATTAGGTAAATTATTTAGCTATACCTTTAAGAAGTATTATTAGTTGGAATTGGGATTAGTCTGTCATTTTGTTTAAAAATTATCTCCAAGTCATCTCGTTTTAGCCTACCTTGTCTCATCAAATTAATAAAATTAATGAAATATTTGTTTTGCTTCCGAGCTTACTGAAGCTAATGTGATCGTTTGGAAAAACGAAAACCTTTATGCCTCCAATTTCAAAATTCCAAGATAGGATTTTATTTTAGACACTAGGGAACATTTTTAGTTCCGATTCTGTCAGTCTTTCGCTCAATTTTTGCGAACCAATAAATCTTAAAAACTATTCGTTTTATTTTATTGAAATTGGAATGGTAGGTCATAATTAGCCCATTGCTGGTTACATTTAAGTTTCAGCATTATGAGCTCATTTGTTTTTCTTTCTCAAGCGCACAAACTTACATTTATTTACCCCTATATCTTAAACAAAAAGCATCTGATTTTTATGAAATTCTTTTAATTTCATTAATTAAGATCGATTTCAACTGTCTGCACTATATAAATGTTCCTAAATTGATACTTTAATTCATGTAAAGTTGATTTAAAAAACAGAGGGGGTGGAATTAAACAACACATGCATAGGTCGTTTTTTAAATTAACACCCACATCTTTATAATTACTATTTAAATTATATATTTAATCATTTAACATCCAACTTATCTACATGGTCTTCTTCTATGTATGATGCAGGTTGTACTCCAGGTAAGGTTTGGATCCAGATGACAGATAACGATGAGGGATGTGCTAAGTTCACTTGTCAAGCTGATGGTTCAGTTACTTCAGTTCCTCATTTCACCAGGGAGATGTGTCCTTCTCATCCTGAGTACATCGAGGATGATGATGAACAACAACAACAACAACAGCAGCAGCAACAACAACATGTCACCAAGAGAGAAACAGGTTGATTACAATAAATACTAAGTTGAATAATTTAAATTGCTTTCAAAAAGTTTAGGTAATTAGATAAACAATTAAATCTGTAATTTGATAAATAGATAATAATTAATCATAACATTTACTTTGTTGATGAAAAATGACAGGGAAGGTCTTGCATCCAAGTACTTTTTATGGTTTCGTTGGTTATCTAAGGCATAAGCAATTTATTATTTCCCCATCCCGCCCTAAATGAAAGTAACAAAATATATAAAAAAAAATAAATGGATGGCCCCAAAAACAAAAAAAAAAAACACAGTGTAGAGTAAGGAGAGTAGAGTAGGAGTCCTTGAATCGATTCCCCAAGGACAACAATATTTTTTATCGGTAATAACGAAAAGTTTAATTATTTTTTTTCCGACAATTTTAATCGCTCCTTCATAAGGTATTGGCAGGAATTAGGGGGACTTTTGCTTCCGAGCTTACCGAAGGTAACGGACGCTATGTGATCGTTCTGAAGAACGAAAATATCTCTTATGTCTCCGATTTCAAAAATTCCAAGACAGATATCCGTTTCAGATATAAGGGATCATTTTTGGTTCCGTGGTCTGTCTGTCAATTTTTGCGAACCAACATATCTTAAAAACTACACGTCCGATTTTCATGAAATTTTTATGGTAGGTCATATTTAGCTCATTGTTGGTCCCATGTACGTTTTAACCTTCTACGCCATTTTGTTCCCCTTCCTCATGCGCACAAACATACATTTATTTGCACCTATAGCTTCAAAAGTACTTAATTTGCTATTAAAAGTGCTAACAATTTATTAAAATAATAAATAAAAAGAGCGATGGATGAATATGCGTTTTTCTCTCTCTACTGGAGATACATTATTGTATGTACCTCGTACCTCGGGAGTAAGTGCTGTGTGTGTGATTCCCTCGGTCATTTCTTTCTCTTCCACATGCGCACAAACAAACATTTATTTACCCCTATAGCTTCAAACTTATCTGATTTGTATGAAGCTTTTATAGTCTATCAAAAGTAACCCGCAGATAGCCCCAGATTAATTTGAACCGTCTACACCCTTTCTTTGGTTACATTGGTTACTCAAGTAAAAATCTCAATAATCATAACATTTTATATATAGCTCTAATCTAATCTTCTGTAGTTTCTATTTGATACTCTTCTCAAAATTAAAAAAGAGTCTCACTGTGCATGTGCACACACTAAATTTGTAATTTATAAAAATCAGGAATTTCCCCACGTTATTTTCATCGCCCCACCATGTAAGGTATATGAATTGTTCTATAATTTTAGGACCTGTCGGTTTAGGGTGGTTAGGGGACTTTTTGGAACGAAGTTCCTTATGGCACGTTCTGGAGCCCGGGAGTGAATCCAAAAAAAAACGACCAAAATCACCGTCACAAAATCACCGTCACTCTAAAAGCGTCCCGAAATCTACGGATGACGATAACTTGTGTAAAAGTTGACCGACTTAGTTGAAATTTGGTACACATGTTGATTTTACCAATGCCCAGGACAGGTTCGTTGGACAATGTTATCCGCCCAAGCGCTCACGCGCAACGCTCGCGTAAACGTAAGCTTCAAATTTAAAATTGGAATTTTAGGACGGGAAAAAATTCTAACTTTATCTATTTTATGAGACAAACAACTATTATATAAAACTAACACCGACTCTGTTATAAAGTGATAAAGATCGTTAAATTTATTAAAGCGGACCTAATCGTTTTAAATAAAGAAAACAACGTTTTTACCGATATCTTACGTTCTAACTTAACGATTTTAATAAAACTTCATACACATCGTCTAAAGTACAATTGAAACAGGTATGTAAAATTTCAACCTGATACAAGCAGCAGTTTGTTTACAGTGACGTGATATATTTTACAATTTTTAAAAGTTGATGATTTAAGTGTGGGGTTTGTAGTTAATATAGGTGGAATATTAAGAATGTAGATTGATTCCCCCTCTACTACACTTGGTTTGGTAACAGCGCAATCCCAACTCTTCTATCTTTCCATCTCTCTCTCTCTTACTCCTTCTTCCAGTCAAACTCGCTATTTATCTACAAAAACAACGCTTCTTTTCAATTATTGTTTCTATCATTGAGAAAAGTATTAAAAGTATAAAAGTGCACCAAGAGAATCGTCAGAAATTGACAGTGTCGACTGTGTTAAATTATTAACCAGTAAAACTGTAAATATATAAGTATAAATTGATGTAATAAAATAATATTGCTCATAAGCGGATCAAGGGATTTTTGTAAAAAGTTTTATGTAATAATTTTACTAATAATAATTTTCTAATTGAGTCAAAAATATTTATTGGAACGAGCAGTTAGCAACGTATACGTACTTAGCAGTGTGATTTTATATTTAATGAAAAATGTAAGGAACTTCGTTCCTACCGGGTGTCCCGCGACACCACACGTAGTTTTTTATTAAAATTTAGCGCTAAAAACACAATATTGGCGGTAAAAAGCACACTTCTCATAAAAATGTTACGCCAGTATTTCAAATGTCTACTCTCTAGCGTGACGGGTTCTAGGGATATGATGGTCCTTTTAATGAAGAGATGGTGATAGGTTCAATTCTCACGTACCTATTATTTTATTTTAAACTTATAAATAAACATTTGTGACCGAATTTGTTTCTTATAAAGAATGCATACTCTGTTTTAATGCGGTAAACATTAAATTGTGATTTATTTTTCAGTTGACCACGTGAGAAAAATGAGGATACGTCGCGTTCCTCCTCCAGCCGGTATGTAAACCAATAACTTTTTTAAAAAAACTTTTATGTATCTTAAAAAAAATAACACTGTTGTGCGTAAAAAAAAGCTTCAGAATGAAAATGTTCTTTTCTTAAGTATTTTTGTGTGCTTAATCCGAATTTGAAGTCAAAATTTCTCCTATATGTACAGTTTTCTCGGAAAATACGGCTAAAGTTCGAAAAATTGTGGTTTTTGGGGGGTTTTGACCCAATTTTTCGCCCCCAAAAAAAATTGTAATTAAAAAAATTATTGGGCGTTTTAATATCTTCAAACCATGAAGAACACGAATCTAAAGTAAAAAAAAAATCTGCGCTAACCTTACTTTTTTCTGAAAGTAATAAAATCGATTTTTTTTCTCATATTGAGTCTTTGTATTTCTATTGCTTTTTCAGCTGTATAAGAAATGTTTTGTGACTTTTTTCTGACATTATTCTAGAGAATTACAACATATGTGACCGAGGGGGGTACAAGAAACATTGGGAGGGGGGGGGGGATAATAAATAAATTGGGCAAAACCACAACTTTTATTAACTTTTTCAATCAAATATGACATGCTAAAATACAATATCCCCCCCCCCCCCCCCAATGTTTCTTGTACCCTCCCTCCTACCTCGGTCACATATATTGTAATCAAAATATTTCTTATATAGCTGAAAAAGCAATAGAAATACAAAGACTCTATATGAGAAAAATCGAATTTATTAATTTCTTATTTTTCAATTCTCTTAAAAAAGTAAGGTCAGCAAATTTTTGTTTACTTTAGATTCGTGTTCTTCATGGTTTGAAGATATCAAAACCCCCAATAATTTGTTTTACAAATTTTTTTGGGGGCGACAAATTGGGTCGAAAACCCCCAAAAACATAATTTCTTCAAACTTTAGGCGCATTTTCCGGGAAAACTGTATGTATATAGGAGAAATTTTGACATCAGATTCGGATTCAGCAACCTCGTAAACATAAAGTTCAGATAAAATTTTCTGGGGTCCCAGTTCGTTAAATTTTGCAGAACAGTGTAATTATTAAAAAAAAATTATATTTTGCATTCAATAGCTGCTATGATAATATAGAATCAAGACAGGTTAGCTTAAATATAGCAAACATAAGTAATTAATACACAAGTATAACTGTAAAAGAAGTCATAAGTAAATAAAGATCAATAAATTAGTTAAGGTGGTATAAAATTAACTTTTTACTTGCTCATATAAAGGGAAAATATTGTGATAGCACTGAAATTCGATTTGGAGATATTGATGCATTTAAACGTTTTGAGGTCCATTGCGTTTAAAACAGTGGTTTTTAAAAAATGTCCGTCTTTCATCTGTCTGTCGTAGTCGTATGTCTTTCGTCTGCTTTTCGTCGCTTTCCCGGGAAAAACCTAGTTTTTGAGAAAAAAGCTTTATACGAGGATGGAGAGAGGCTGAGTTCAATTCTCCGCCGAGAAGAAGTTATTTTTATGATAAATTTTGATAAAAAATTCAATAATAATTAAATTTATCTGCGAAAACTACTGAACTACTGAAAAAACGAAAACACTGTGCTAATTAATTATGAACTCGTATGTGAGAAAGTTTGTCTGAGTTGTCTCGCACCATTTTTTTTAAGAAGAATAATAAGTAGTGGGAAGTAAACAAACCTCCCAGTTACCCAGCCGCTACCCCCAAGTGTTGCCTATCCTTTTTTAGCACACAGTTTATTACTCATATTTTTTTCTCTTTCCTTGTTTAACGCACATTTTAGTATGTGTCCTACTCCCTCTTACACTCTTTTGACTTTTTGAAAGAAAAGTTAAATAATGTATAGTCTATAGGGCTTTACCCCCTACTTGCATTGCTCGCCCACCCCCAAAAGGCGGTCCCTGCTCAGTCGCTACCTAGCGAATTCACCACTTAAGGTCTTAGGCGCCCCTCCCTATCAGTATCACAGGACAGCCATGTGGAGATTAAGATGTGGGACATTGCATTATGCGTATGAATTCTAAGTCAATATTTATTTATTAATGAATGAATAATTTACTGCTTAGATTGTAAATAAAAAATCGGTCCGATACAACTCAGACGAACTATCTCATTATAGTTCATAATACTTAGCCCAGTGGTTTCCATTTATTAGTTTCGAGTTTTCGTACTTGCATTTAATTATTATTGAACATTTTATCAAAATTTATCACAAAAATAACAATTTATCATAAAAATAACTTCTCCTCGGTGAGGAATCGATTTTTTTTTTTTTTTTTATAAAATAAAATGGTCGGAACTGTGTTCGACATACATGTAAATCCATCAAAATCTCAATCGAATTATCGCGCCATTTTCTCTTTATAGTCATACTCTCTACTATACATCTACATATAGATCTAAGTATAGATCTACATATAAATCTAAGTATAGATCTACATATTGATCTAAGTATAGATCTACATATAGATCTAAGTATAGATCTACATATTGATCTAAGTATAGATCTACTTATTGATCTAAGTATAGCTCTACATATTATTATAGATCTTAGTATAGCTCTACATATTATAGATCTAAGTATAGCTCTACATATCATAGATCTAAGTATAGTTCTACATATTATAGATCTAAGTATAGCTCTACATATTATAGATCTAAATATATATTAATGTTATTTTATAAATACAGCTTGTAAATTTTTTTGACAGGTTGCTTACCAGGACAGTCATACTTTGACGGATGCAACAATTGCATCTGCTCGGCGAGCGGTCCTCCCTCTTGTACTTTCAAATACTGCCCACCCGAAGCTACGTCCGTCAATTTCAGCCAGCTTTCTTCACAATCACAGCAAAATGTTCAGCAATAAACTTCATCAAAAAAAATCTACTCTCATAAACAACAAAATAAATCCGGTGAAGTTAATGCTTTACACACTCAATATAGATCAGAGTAAAAAATAATACATTTTTATCGTATTTGATCATTTGAAAAATAATACCGCCCTAATTTTTTATTCGTTTTTTTTAATTCGTACTTTATTTATTTTTAGAAATAAAATATACAAAATTATCTTCTGTTGAATTTTTATTTATTTTCCCTTTTTTACACTCTTATATTCCTACTAAGTATATAATATATATTATTATGTAAATATTTATTTCTGTATATTATACTAGCTGGATTCATGTGCTTCGCTACGAAGTATGATATTTTAAATGCATTTATTTATAGGTTAATAAATTACCATAAAGAAACATTGAAATTATTTTACTAAGCGAGATTACCTTCTATTTCCTCAATCACACCACCACCCCTCAGTTCTCCCACCCTGTATCTCGAAACCGGTGCATTTTCTGACACATGTAAATTAGGAACTTGTTTTCTTACAATTAACCAAGAAATCACCCCCTTCATTTTCTGACACATGTTAAGTAGGAACTTGTTTTCTTACAATTAACCAAGAAATCGCCCTCTTCATTTTCTGACACATGTTAATTAGGAACTTTTTTATTACAATTAACCAGGAAATCCTAATCATGTTAACTAGGAACTTGTTTTCTTACAATTAACCAAGAAATCGCTCTCTTCATTTTCTGACACATGTTAATTAGGAACTTGTTTTCTTACAATTAACCAAGAAATCACCCTCTTCATTTTCTGAAACATGTTTTGGTTCACCCGGTAATTACAGTATGTCCCTAGGTAAAGAATCCACGAGGAGACATTTTTAAAATTTAAAAAAGATATTATTTCATTATTTTATTGAGATATCTTCAAACCTTGACCTTGTTATGAAGTCATGATACGTTTCTTTTATGTTTTAAGTATAATGGTTAAAAGTAATTTTTACTAAGCAGTCTACCACTACCAGTCTACCATAAATAATTAGGAAATTATTGCCTGATGTGAGGCTAAATAACATATAAAAAATACACCAAGAGATATCATTAATGCTTTCCCAAAATAAGAATGAAATATCACCTTTTTAAATTTTAAAAAGTATACCGTAAGTATAATTACAGATAAAATAATATGCTAATAAGAATATATATATATATATATATATATATATATATATATATATATATATATATATATATATATATATATATATATATATGTATATATATATATATATATATATATATATATATATATATTTAGCATTTACACCTAATTAGTAAATTAGTATCACAAAAACCTCAATTATGTCCCACCCGTCCCATTTAACTCTATTGATTAAAGAATAGCTAGATGAGCAGTTCGGTCACCGAACTACTCACACACATATATTATACACACACACACACACACACATATACATATACATATATATATATATATATATATATATATATATATATATATATATATATATATATATGTGTGTGTGTGTGTGTCTATGTATATGAAGACGGGTCCATTGACTTGAAAACAATTAAGTAATTTAAATGACGATTTAATTAATCGAATTTTGTTGAATCACATAAACACTATATATATAATTAATTTATTGATTTGAAAACGGTTTGTAAAAACATCGGAATCCATTAGTGATAATCTTTTGCTTTGAGATCCGAGATAATACATATATAAAGAGACGACAAACAGTGATAAAAGACTTTTTTTGACAAGATGAACTGCATATTAAAGCTGCTTCTGGTCCAACTGGTAACAACGCTGATTCATTTCACTTCGGCTAAAAGTCAGTAACAACTTTTTATATTTTTGATGTGTTAACTCAGTATCAATCGTGTGCACTAAATGAATTTCGTGAATTTCGTGTGAAAAGTATTCACGAAAAAAACGAAGCTTACCGAAGGTAATGGAAGCTCAATTTTTGCGAAGTAACATATCGTGAAAACTGTTCGTCCGATTTTAATGAAATTTGGAAGGTAGATCATAATTAGCCCATTATTGGTTCCATAGACATTTCAACCTTCAGCACCCATTGTTTTCTCTTCGACATGCACACAAACATACATTTATTTTTACCTATATATCTTCACAAGTACTGAAATTTGGATGGTTTGTCGAAAGTAGCCTGCAGATATCCTAGATTATACACCGTCTGCGCTCTGTATATTTTGCTAAATTCATACTTTAATTCACAGGAGGAAAATTAAATAAATTTGACAATTATAAGTTGTATTATAGCATAAAATCATTAAAGTATACGAAATAGCAAAGTGTCACATTAACTGGCAGACAATTTTCCCTCCTTCTATTAAATTTGTCATAAATCATTTTATTTTTACACGAATAGAAGTATCAATTTAGTAAAATTTAATTAGCGGAGAAAGTTTAAATTATTGTAGGACCATCTGTGGGCTACGTTCGACATACCATCCAAATTTGCGGATGCGGATGAGAAACAAATGAGCTGAGAAGGTTAACTCATATGGAACTAATAATGGGCTAATATATAATATGATCTACCATCAAAATTTCATTAAAATCGGACGAGTAGTTTTAAGATATGATGGTTCACAAAAATTGAGCACCGACAGACACGGACCCAAGGATGTTCCCTGATGTCTGGAACGGATTCTTGGAATTTTTGAAATAGGAGACAAACATTTTTGTTCTTCAGAACGATCGATTGAATTCCTATGTGATAATTCGTCCAATAAAAGGAAGTGTGTAGGAGAAAGCTATGAGTCAATAATTGATGGACAATAATTGTTGATAGCCTGCTGCAGCTTGATTGAACTAGACTGTGCAGCTCTGGGTTTTACCGCGCTTATATATTCTTGTAACAGGCTATCCAACTGAATCAAAAATAATTATTTATTGAGATGCCAATATATTAGAAGTTTTATTTTTGATAAGATATGGCTCGCTAAAAAACAATCTACAGTAAACAGAAACACGAGTGATCAATACAGGATATTTAGTTCTTACAATTATATAGCAAGACAGTACAGTTATTAGGTTTGTTCCAACCAAGCAGTGTACAGTCCGCGGGATCGTCACAAGGATGCGCAATGAATAAAAGCCGTTCCTAGCCTACTGACAAGTGTTATGTACCGTCCTTCAAACTGTTCCATCCCGCGCAGGGATCGTTTGCAAACCGTTTACTGTACCGTCCAAACGATTATCTGACAATGCCAAGCACTGGTTTGTATGACATACGCATTTATGTCAATTGTCACACATGTCAACAGGAAGGTTCCCTAGCTGTTAGGTCTCCTTGAATAATTTTAATACGGTGCGAATACTGCGAATTATAGTCCTAAATCCGTTCCAACTTGACTTGATTTAATTACAGAACAATGTTAGCGCATGCGTATTAAACATTAAACCTGTCCTAAACCCCTAAACAATTCCCGAACAATTCGTGGGGCGATACAAAGGGCGTTACAAATAGAGGGTTGGCACAAACTTAATGTATGTATTTGCTATAAACAAGGATCTTATATAAAGGGGATAGAGGGTTGAGGCAAAAAAGTGACCCCATGAAGATATGTAAAATATTAGCTCCAATGGGACAAATTACCTTCCTCTTGGTTATAGGTTTCCAAGAATTTGTTTATAAGTGTCAGGTTATAACCTGTTAAAAAAGGTAATTTGTCCCAGTTTAAAGGTCGTGGAGCATGCGGAGTATGATTTTTTTTTCCAATTTCTCTTACCTTCATAGGGTCACTTTTTTGCCTTAAACCCCTTCTTAACATTACATCCGCTTTATATTGAGATGATTAGTGTGACGTCACAAAAGCTTTCAAAAATTTAACTCAGTGTTTGTTATGTTCCTTTTTCTTATCACCTCTTATCAAACCCATGTAAAATGAATGGGAGAATTTTCTCAACTTTTTAAATAATTAATTATTAAATTATTATTGATTTATAAGAGTTTTCACCCTTTGAACATTGTTGTACCAAGTCTTTTTTAACGAGTGTAACAAAGAAAACATTAAAAACTTTCGTTTCAGTTATTTAAAATGAGTATTTGTGTGAAGGGTCATATCATGGAAAAAGCTATTTGAGTTATTAATCTTTATAATTGATTTTTTTGTATTTCCTGGTGCCATAAAAATTAACAGGGTGTGTTCGTGTTCATATTGTGTGTCTGAAAATAAATTTTCCTTAAGTTTTGAAACTCAATGAAATATACTCAGGGTGCAGGGCTTGTAGAAAGATAGTGATACTTAATCTGCCAGGTAATAAAAGATTATTTGCAAATAATATTTTGTTCCTGGTTACTTACAATGTGCATTATATTTAACCGATGTTGGAACATAATAATATACTATACAATAGATCACTTATCCTTATCAGCCTAGGAAAAAGACGTTGATGACGAGACAAAGAGCAGACTGTTATTACTATTATTATTTGTGTATTTTTTGTTATCTATATTAACGAGTATAATAATATAAGACAAGAGTGCCTCGCATGTATACTTGTTTAAAATTTTGATTAAAAAACTAATTTAATACATTAATTTAATATTACTTGAGTACTCTAACATACTTTTATCTACGATTGATACGAAATATAAACATTATATCTTTGTTTAGATGCGTAGAAAGTGATTATTTACGTACTTGTATTCATTGCGCATGCGCGTCTCATAGTTCTGAATAATTCCTCTTCTTTCCCGCACTAGTGCGGAAAAGAAGAGGAATTCTTCAGCTTTACGCACGATTAGTGAGTTTGTTTACATATAACAAAACTAATTTGGTGTTCTTTTATTAAAGTAACTGTTTATATCGAGTTTTTAGTGAAAAACAATGAGTGAATCAAGTGACTTTGACGAAAATGTGGAGAATAATAATCCTCCAGAAATAATTAATTCGGCAAAAAATACAACTAATGAACTAATCTTTATCAAGAGAGAGATACGAACTTACATACAGCAAGTTTATTTGTTTCTGTATTTATTATTTAAATCTAACAATCGTAGATAAAGTACGGTACGCAACTCGTGAGAAAACGGCATTTTGCATTGCTCGTGTGGTTTTACCACCCTCGCTATCGCTCGGGTACAAACTCCACACTCGCATGCAAAATGCTACTTTCCGCACTCGAAGCGTAATGTACTATTACGAAGAATAGCTTAGTTCTCCGAAAAAAATGAAGTATAGATGAAATTTTCATAACGCTCGAGAAGGTGGAAGACATAATATACAAACTAAAATAGAAAAACGATTTAAAAAATAAACAATAAATAAGAACGGACCCGGACGGTATCACCACAATAAAACACACTCACAATAATACTTTTTTAATCCACTAGAACGGCAATTTTTAATGTTTTCTTATCTTACATTGTTAAAATAGACTTAGTATAATAACGTTCAAAGGTTGAAAAGTCTTATAAATTAATAATAATTTAATAATTAATTATTTAAAAAGTTGAGAAACTTCTCCCATTCATTTTACATGGGATTGATAACAGGTGATAAGGAAAAGGAACATAACAAACCGAATCAAATAAATTATCGAAAGCTTACGCCATCTTGTAACGTCATTACTAATCATCTCTATAAGATCCTTGGCTATAAAGTTAAATTGCTAAGAATAATTTCCTTATTCGGTATCAAAGCTATTGTAGAGACACACTCATGATTTCATTTCGCTCCGCATAAATTGGAACTACTAGTAGATGATGAAGCTGTTCCGAATTACCAGCCTACCAGGCACTTTCGTCCATCGGCCATCGGCGATTTATGTACGGGACAGTTTAATAGCGTAGGAGAAACTAAATGCTCCCGAGGAAACTATTTTGTAAAGCTCCAGACGAATGAACTCTCTAGTAATAAAATAAACAAACATAAAAGTAATGTTTGAATGATTTTTATTTTCTCTAGGTGTAGAAAATTGCGTTCACGATTCGACTTGGAAGGAAGGTTGTAATTACTGCTATTGTCACCAAGGACTTACCGCCTGCACGAGAAATATTTGTAAAGAGAATTTTCAGACTTCATCAACGTTAGAAAATCAACATCTAAATGCACGATCTCTTCCCCCACAAAATAATGTTCCTTCACCTGGTAATTATATTTCTTACATGCATATAAACTTGTTATACATTACCAAAAAATTGTCAACCTCAAAATTACAATTGCCACTTACATTAAATAAGTTAGATAGTCCTTCGCACAGTTATTACTGAGGCGACTTACAAGATGAATGTGACGGTGGGATGAATGGGCGTGGATAGAATGCTAGGAGGGCGCCAAGGACGAGACGTTCGGGACACAAAAAAAAAGTCGGCCTGCGGAGGCTGAAGCAGAGAGAGGAGTCGACTACGATCGGGCCTTACCCCACCTCTACTTTCAACCCTCTTTTGTTTATATTTTTTCAAGGCCATTTCCACTATGACTATTCATAATCATAATAAATATAAATAACACTTAAAATAATTAATTATAATAATACTTAAAACATACAAATTTTTATTAATATAGCAAAAATTATACAATAATTAAACATAGACATGTATAAAACATACATATTAAATAGACATTAAATTATTTCGTAACTTTTAAATTGTTTATATATTATCACGTAAACCCAAGAGTGATTGAAATGGAATAAGTACACATATTATACACGACTAGTAATTATAATTCTAGAATGAAAAATGCAATAAATCCAAAAAAATAAAATACGGAAATAAAATATGAATTAAATTGAAATGTAATTTAATTAAAAACCAAGCTTTGTAAGTAGATAAGTGCGAGTTTAAATATTTTATCGCATGATCAGTGTTTTTAATAATAGTGTTATATATACATACATATATATATATATATATATATATATATATATATATATATATATATATATATATATATATATATATATATATATATATATATATTGATATCTTTAGATATGTATTGATATCTTTGTAATTTGTATTAAATAAATAAATAAATAAAAATAAATAAATATATATATATATATATATATATATATATATATATATATATATATATATATATATATATATATATATATATATATATATATATATCCTAAAGAAAAAACACTATACTAGTGAGAAAAATAACATTTTTGTGAATTTCCAAGACATTCTTGATTTTTCGAAACTAAAATATTAGTTTCCATCCAGGCAGGGCTGAACCCCGTAGTTCATAAGATATATGAGCCTAAAGTTTTGTTATTTCGTCACAGACTGACTGACTCACTCATCATAATTCTAAGGCACTTCTAACAATCCTAGAAACTTCAAATTTTGTGTATAGGTAGAGTTTATTGTACAAATAAAGGAAAAAATTAAAAAATCCGAAAAAATCTGGTTCTTTTTCCCTTTAAAGGCTAATAGAAAAACCGCCTATTCAAAATATTGTAAAAAAAATTAAAAATTGTAAACAGCACCACTAGAGCTACCTAGTGGAGAACTTTAAAACTTAAAAGTGATATTGAGAACGTTCGTTGATTTGACAGTTATATTTGAGTGCCAACATATTTTACTCCAGATATAATGTTATTTAGTTAAATTTGAACACCCACCGACAAAGAATTTACACGAAAGATTAATAAACAAAGAAAGAAAAGACCCAAGAATCAAACAACAACAAAGAAAGAAAAACGAATTATTTTGGGGGGGCAATGAAAAATTACTTATCCCAACAAAAACACTAGTATAAAAAAATAAGCCAAGTCTCGAGTAAAGAGTCGTGAGATGATAGGTTTAGCCAAGTCTCCACTGTCCGAGTAAGTTCTACTAGGTCTAATTTATCAAGTGTAAATAGATGGTGTTTGTCTGTCCCTCTCCCTATTCTCTTTCCCAAATCACTCGACACGTTTAAATTTAAAAACATTTTCTGACTTGGCAAATTTACGCCACAAAGAGGCTAAAATTAAATGCAGTGTCGTATACAAATTTGCAGGGCTCTATTTGAGGCGGAACGGCGTTCCGGGACCTCTCTCTCTCTGATAAATAAAAAAAAAAAATATCGGCACTAAATTTGCACTAAGAGTGTGGGTTAGTGTCTAAAACTGCTTAAAATGCTGTTTTTGAACGTTTATTTTTCAAATTTTTCCTTGGGGAGGACCCCCGGACCCCCCTTTTATAGGGGGAGGGGGGAAGGGGAAGGTTGTAGTTCCGGCACCTCAATTTCTAGAAATCAAGCACTGCAAATTTGTATCCTTGTGCTGCCACGCTCACAATGAATAGTCATAGTGGATAAATCCTTGAGAGAAGCATAGAAAAAAGATGGTTGACTAGTATGTAGAAAGTAGAGGTTGCTTCGGCCTCACTCGGCGAGACAAATATACTGTCGCTAACGTCTAGTCTAACTGATGGTCTAGCTTAATTAAGTCTATTGATACCCCGATTCTTACATCATCATGAAAAAAACTATAAACTTAATATTCTATATTCAAGTGCGAAGCAATTTTTTAAATTTATTTCTTAACTTTAACATTAAACAAAAACAAAATTGTACATAGTTACTTATATTGTTTTTCACACAGGTGTTGAAGGTGGTAAATTAAAGCCATGTCAGCATGGCGCAGCATGGTATGAGGATTGCAATGCATGCTACTGTCATTTAGGGGTAACTGCCTGCACTGAGAAAAAGTGTCTGGCAAATTTCAATTTGACTGTTTCACCACCAACCCAGCCTGTTTAAGGTAAAACATGAACTTAAACCACATTATATAAGTAATTATAGGTTGTAGATAAAAGAATGATAAATAAATTTTTAGCTTCCTAAGACTTTTATTTTTTATAGCCTCCTCTTTTTTTATAATTAACTAGCTGGGTACCCGTGCTTCGCTACGGAGTGTTATTATAATTAGATAAGTTTATAAACAACCATAATGAAACATATAAATTATTTTACTATGCAAGAATATCTAGATTCTATCTCTCCCACCTATTTCTATACCCCCTCCTCTTTGATAAGCTAATTTTCAAATATCCTAAATTCGCCCCCCTCCCCCTAAATTAAAATATGACTAAACTGTACATAAAAACTATTACAGTACTCTTAAAGAGCTTTTGCATCATGAAGGGTATTCATTACATTGACCCCGTATTCATTACTTGTACCATACCTCTGTGTACCAAATTTAAATTTCGAAAATTCATGTAGGCTGTCATTTTCCCCTTGCTTTGAAGGTCAAGTGGGCAAATTTTTATCGACATCGAACTAAAACTGTAGATTTGTATAAAGAACATACACACACATACGTTGATTTTTATATATGTATATAGCTATAAATTTCCATTTTACCCCCTCCTAAATAAAATTGTACATAACAACAATTACTTGTCTCTTAAAGTGCTTTTCAACGATATGCATCATATGAAGGGAATCCATTACTTTCACATTTTTACACCGTACCCCTTTGTACCAAAATTTAAATTACAAAGATTCATGTAGACAGTTACCTCCCCCTTGCTTTGAAGGGAAAGAGAGTAAATATTCATCAAATTGGGATAAAACTGTAGATTTGTATAAAAGACATACCCTCATACAGACACTCTTCTTTTTATATAAGATATAGCTATATTTTTCCATTTTACCCCTTCCTAAATGAAAATACATAAGACAAAACTGTACATAACAACAATTAATGTAATCTAAAATTAATTAACTTTAATACTATGTTTACATTTTAATATGTGTAATTTTAATTAATTCTTAATATTATAACATTTCTAATGGTTAGCCAGATAGAAAATCATATTTAAAATATAATGAAACGTTTGTGTGCCACTACTCCCGGCTGACGGTCCCTGGACCATAGCCCCGTTGATGTTGATATATATATATATATATATATATATATATATATATATATATATATATATATATATATATATATATATATATATATATATATATATGTACAAACCATTATGTATTATTTTAGTTAATAAATGCACTTAATTAATTAATTAATCAATTAATTTGTGCTAAGAAACTTAAAAAAAAGAATTATATTCATATAGAAGTAATCGTTTTGAAGATTAATCGATCGCAGAGTTGTAATGAATATGCACACTCCTAACTCCTAAACGACATGTAGATGTAAGTATATCTCACTGGACTTTGACTACAACTCAATTATAATCCTAACACCCCGATATACTTCTCTTAATACTACGGTACCAAATTATGTAAAAAAATATTGTTATTTTCTGTAGAAAAAGAAAGAAAAACATAATAATAATAATAGCATTAAAAAATGGGGGAAAAAATAATAGTCCTCGGTCCGGTCCCCAACACAAATTTTCATTTTGGCGTAACCTACAACTATTTTATTTTGAAAATGCAGGGGATTGGGGCATTTTTGATGTGGCATGCGCCAAACATGTCAAATTCATGATGTTATGTAATTTAAATACATCAACATTTTACATATTTTTGTAGGTCCCGCTATACGACCCAAAAATTTTTGTAGGGCATTCCAATAATTCATCTTAAAATATCTTATAGATCATGTTGGTTATCATGGCCTACAAGTATTCTTAAATACACAATGCCCCAAGGAATTAACATATTTTGGGCGTAGGTCAGGGCAAAAGACCCTTGATTTTTGAAGGCCAGTATAATCATATCATTTTACTATTTCTTATCTACCAAATGTCACATGTTTAAAAATCACAAAATAAAAATCAGTAGTATTACTAATACCAGTTAAAATTAGTAAAAACCAGTTAAAATACCTTTTTACTAATTTGTTCTAATTTCAGAAGATTAAAATTAAAAATGTTTGTAATTATTTTTGTAATTAATTTAAGAATTGGTTGTTCCAGTAATAAACAGAAACAGACTGAAGATGGCCTTAAAAAGGGTCAAAATGTTTCAAAATTAATATGGCTTAAAGCGAATATTTTATTTTTTCCATACATCTATAAAATTACATCCTTTCTCAACTTATCATAAATCTTTAGTATGTATCCTAATATATTTGGAATTTTTTTAATTTAAATTTTTGATTGACAAATTTTATAGTCCAGGAGATAGAATGCCAAAAAGTGTTTGACTAAAATCAAGCTAGAACTTTGTGTATAAGTAAATCTTTTGGTGCCTTTTAAGAATATGTGGTCGGCTAAGTTCGTCTGCGGGACATGGCTTGGCAATAGGCATTTGAAAAAAAACAAACTGGAGGAGAGCAGCCATGTCCCGCCCTTTTTGGTGGACAATGTGATTTTCATGATCCTGAGTACGAAATTAGTTAGTAGACCAAAAATCAAGTTGATGATAGTCCGTCCTTTGATAGGTTAGTTAGTCAAATATTGCTTCAAATCTAAGAGGTCACCTATTAAGTGACAATCTACCATCAACATGATTTTTGGTCTACTAACTAAGTTAGTACTCAGGATCATGAAAATCACATTGTAAAAAAAGGGGCAGGACATGGCCGCTCTCCACCGGTTAGTTTTTTTCAAATGCCTATCGCCAAGCTGTGTCCCACAGACGAACTTAGCAGACTACATATTCTTAAAAGGCACCAAAAGATTTTCTTATACACAAAATTCTAGCTTATTAGTCAGCTCTGCTTTTTGAGAACTCTGCCCAGAATTAAACATTCTTAATGTAATTAATAATTCTTAATGCATGGATGGCCGAGGAAAAAATTGAACGAGGAACTAGCTGAATTTGAGCGGAAAAAAGACGAACTGGACGTAGAAGACGGAATTTTGTTGTGGCTAGGGAAAATTATTGTACCAAAAATTCTGAGAAGGCGGACATTAGATGCCCTCCACAATGGTCATCCAGGCATTACAGCTATGCGGGCTCTGTCAAGATATTACGTTTGGTGGCCAGGGATAAGTAAAGAAGTGGAGCGGTATGTAAACGGATGTGTTGCGTGTCAAGAAAATAGGGATGGAATTCAAGAAGTACCACTATACCCGTGGAATGTCCCAAGACCTTGGGGAAGGTTACAATTAGACTTTGCTGGTCCATTTGAGGGTTCCTATTGGTTGATGTTGATTGATGCCTATTCAAAATGGGTGGAAATCTCAAAAATGAAAACTATAACATCAGTGGCAACCATAAGCAAGTTACGAGAGTGGTTTGGACGGTTTGGGATTCCTGCGAAACTGGTAACGGATAATGGGCCTCAGTTGACATCAAAAGAATTTAAAGGATTTTGTAGAGACAGTAACATATGCCACGTAACTACAACACCATACCATCCCAGGACAAATGGACTAGCAGAGAGAATGGTAAACACTTTTAAGAGACGCTATGCAAGTGGTAGAAGAGATAACAAGGATGCGAATCTCTCATTAAATGCGTTCCTCTTAAGTTATAGAAATACTCCACACAAAACGACAGGACTGGCACCATCAGAAATGTTATTAGGACGAAGGTTGTCAACATTATTTTACAATCTTCGGCCTAACAGGAGAGAAACAATCCAAGACAAAGTTTGGAAGCAGAAAGAATATGCGGATGAGAAGAAGAAAGCAAGGGCATTTGAGGAGGGAGATGAAGTATGGGTAATGAAGGAAGGTGTTCATGGGTGGAATGCTGGAGAAATAAAAGAGAAAACTGGAGAACTATATTATATTGTAGTAGTAGGTGGAACAGAGACAAGAAAACATGCTGATCAACTTCGGCGGAGGCAAGGCGTGCTGCAAGAGGATAGTACGATCTAACTTAGGAGGGAGAAGATGTCATATCAAGATGTCAACTTGTGTTGTCATTGTCAGTTAATGTAAATACATGAGTGCTTAACGAGTGTGTTATATTAAATCTTACATAAACATTTTAATTGACTTTTAATTAGTTGTTTACTTAAATTATTTATTGCTTTGTGATAAAGATATTAATGTTGATGGATTGTGTTTGTTATAACAGAATTAACCCTTTGACTGCGGAGGTATCACCAGGTGATATCTAGCATTTTCAACTGAGTGGCGGGAGGTATCACTTGGTGATACCGCATGGTTTGGAAAGGCGTGTTTTATTCGAGAGAGGGGATAATGGAATTTCTTTAAATGGGTTCTTTAGTTGTGTGGCCGTCTCAGAGATAGACCCAACATCATTTCACTCGTTTACTCCTGCTATGCTGGTTTGCAGACCTCTTTTTTTTATCTTTTTTTTTTTTTGCAGACCCGCAACACTTCAGTCCCTGGCCCTGGATAAGACACTAAGGGAAAGGTCCCGCAGTCAAAGGGTTAAAGATAGACTGAGGATGGACCTTAAAAGAAAGGGTCAAAACGTCTCTCCTTCAAATGTTTTAATTTGTATTCTTCCCTCTTAAAGGGTCCATCTTACATATTAATCAATTAATTAATTCTTAAAAAGAGTGTTGCTAGCTGTATAATTAAATTGTAGACTAAATACTATAGATAAATAAACAAAGATGCTTTTTGCACCAACTTGATCAATTTATTTTATATCTTTCCTTTTGTATCTTCTATTCTGGTAAGTTTTGATTATCCGAACCAGCCTACTCAGCATCAGTTTGGATAATTGACTCTCTACTGTACGAGTACACTAGTAAACACTTCGTAAATGAAAAATTAAAAGGTAGAAAAAAAAGACCAATACAATATATTTGTTTTTAGTAATATATTTTTATAAAAATTATATTACGTTTATTTTTGTTTTATTAAAAAAAAAAAGAAAAAAGTTTTTTATTTTGATATATTATTTACATTAATAAAAATAATTACATAACATATTGTTATGTACATACATGCAGAGTCCTTAGATGTCATTTATGAGTACATAATATTTTATTCGTTTAATTTCAATTAAAGTAATATTAAAGATGTTAATTATTTTATATAAATATATAAATTAATATTTGAACTGAATATTTGTATATATTTTATTTATATTTATTTTTACTCCTATTTATTTTTAGGGATTAAAAAAAAAAATGGAATAATTCCATAATTTTACTAAATATAAGGTTTGTTCTAACCAAGCTGGGAAATGTCCGTGGGATCGTCATGGGCCAACACATGTCTGTGATGTTATATTTATGTGCATGCCCGTTATATTATATATTTGGTCTAATTCCGGTGATATTAGCTATCTTTTTTAGAAAAAAGAATAGAGAGGAGAATAAAAATAAAGATAAAATATGTTGTTGATATAGATAAAAATTGATTTATAATAATAAGTAATTAAATATTGGCTTTATGGAGTATAATCGTGGGGAGGATAATTTCGAACATCGTAAGAATAATTTCTAGATGAAAGAATTGGTGAACAAGGTAAAGATGAACTTCTTAATGTCGGTGCAGAGCTGTTGGATTCCGTTGAGTATTGGTACGGGTGGTTGTACCTGGAACATAATATATTAGTATGTAATATGCCTAAAGCAATGTTTAGAAACAAAAATCAGAAAATTTTTCATGATCAACTGTTTATAAAAAGGTAAAATTTATCTAGAGATAACCAAGGGAAAATCACAATGAAGAACAAGATACGCTTAATTTCACTTATAAAAAATCGGTCCGAGACAACTCAGACAAACTTTCTCATATACGAGTTTATAATTACTTAGCCCAGAGTTTCCATTTATTAGTTTTAAAATGTACATTTAAATATTATTGAACATTTCATCAAAATATATCATAAAAATAACTTCTCCTGGGCGGGGAATCAAACCCGGGCTCTCCGTCCGCGTTTTAAGCTAATTTCTCAGGAACTAGATTTTTCCCGGGAAAACGGCTTATATCGTTGGATTGGTATTTCAATGGACTACATTTTAGAATTTTTTAATCAAAATCGTCGGAACCATTTTCGAGAAATAATTTTTTTTCACATTTTTTAAGAGTTTTTGGGGGGTAGCACCCCCAAATTTAGAGCTAAAATTCATATCTCGATTTCGCCTCGGGGTATGATTTTTCTGAACATGTATGCCAAATTTCGTCAAAATCGACCCAGTAGTTTAGGCTCCAGGCGTCTGCACAGACGACAGACAGACGACAGACAGACAGACATTTTTTAAAAACCACTTTTTTGGACTCAGGGGACCTCAAAACGTGTAAATCCATCAAAATCTCAAAATCGAATTTTCGCGCCATCACAATACTTTCTGTTTATATGAGAAAGTAAAAAATAATATGTCCTTTCCACAAGTACAAATTAACAATCCCATAATGCAACGCTCAATCACATTTACTAATGGCACCAAACACAATTACAAATATAAGCGCCAAATTAAAATATTCCATAATATTAATGTAAAAATGTTTTATATTTAATACAAATTAATATTGATTTATTTGTTTAATCTGCATAATCTTAGATCATCTAAATAACAAACATAAACATTATAATTATCAATGGACAAGTGTTGATTAAAAAATAGTTTGGCAATTAGTGAGGCACATAGCTTCCTTGTACACCACATACTTTAATGATGTCATGCTTTTATAATCCTTTATTGTTTAAATTATTTAATTTCCTCTCTTAAAAAATGAATAATTCCATAAAACATCCTATATTTGTTTTATTATTAATAACAATATTTAATTTAATTAATTATCTGTTCAAAAATATGACAAATGTTTTGTTAACACCTATATTTTGAACATTACTTGTCAGGTTTTGACAAAACTTATGTTTGTTCCAACCAAGCATTGTACCGCCCACAGGATTGTCACGGGCATGCGCAAATGATTAAACCCGTTCTAAGCCGACTTGTGATAGTGTTTCGTACCGTCCACGAAACTGTTCCAATCCGGGCAGGGATCGTTTGCGAACCGCTCACTGTACGGTCCCAACGATCCTCTGACAATACCATGTACTGGTTTGTATGCCATGCGCAGTTATATCAATAATTACAAATATCAACACGAAGGTTTCCTAACTGTTAGGTTTCCTTAATGTTTTTAATACAGTGCGAATTATAGTCCTTAAACTCGTTTTTAATACAATGCAAATTATAAGTCCTAAACCGGTTCCAACCTATCATGATTTTATTACAGTACAATGTTAGTGCATGCGTATAAAACCTGTCCTAAATGATTCCCAAACGATCCGCGGGACGATACAAAGGACGGTACAAATAGTGGGGTTGGAACAAACCTAATATTGTAGGTCAAAGTTAGCCCACAGATGGTGTGCACATACTTATATTCTAATGCACTATGTATGTGGATATTGACTGTGAATTAAAAAAAATCATTTAGGATAAATGTATTTCCTTCTTCAAGGTATAAGACAAGAATGAAGGAGTTAAACATTGCTTGTTTTACACCTTGAATTGAATACATCACAGACGCCCCTAAAAGAAAAACAATCTCCTTAAATGAGACAAAAATGTAGGCCCGAGAAAGATGCATGCTCTCTGCTAACTCTGACATGCTTAGAGGTATAAGGAGATGACTTAAGTAAATAAGTTTTATACCTTGAGAAGGAAATACAATTTTACAAAAAATTGGTAAAAACACAACTTTGAGTTTTTCTTTTGATGTGCTCCAGGGAGAGAATTTCCTTCCACTAAACCTCATAGACACCAACAGTGGTGAATCCACAAATTTGGCTTCACTAATAAATAATATCTACCAAACTTTCCATCAATATTATAGTGATATATTAAAAATAAGATCCCTTTTGTAGAATGAATGATTTTCTAATAAAAAATTAAGTATGTTTAAAAGAGCACTGAGAATCAATAATACAATAATAAAAATAATAATAATAGAAATAATTTTAAAAATTAAAATTAATAAAATAATTTTAAAAATTAAAATTAATAAAATATAAACACGTTTCTACTAACACACATTTTATACTCATGTGACCGTCCACCCAGTGATATGATGTAAGGACGCTGTTAGAGGTTCTTGATAAACACACTGGTTTCGCACAACCAGTTTCCTCACTCTTACAGAAAAAATAACTTTGAACTGTACAAAGTTATTTTGTAGTATTAGTGTGGGTCATTGAAGGGTTGAAAAAATATCTTTATACTTCTGTAATTTTATAAAATTAGCTATATTTTGCCTCTGTTCGAGGCATAGACGTGCCTCAAGTATAAACATATTTCTTCAACCCGTTTAACGACCCACACTAATACTATGAATCATCTATTAAAGGGACAAATATAGTAGAGCATATAAAGTTAATTATAATGCAGAAAATAATTCCTGCTCCGGCTACCCTCAGAGAGAAAGCTGTACTTAAGGGCAAGTGGTACAACAGGATTAACTCCTTACAGTTTGGAGAACTTTTTACCATCATTCTAAACCAGCTGGTAAATTGTGGCTGGATTAAGTAATTAAGTAAAGAAATAATTGCTTGTGTGAAAGTAACTAACCTTCTGGGAGTGCTAGGAGATTGCTGATGGCGCAGAGCCATCCTGGAGTTGTTGTATGCTATCCTTCTAGCTAGGAGCGGTGAGACTCTCTTGTTGATCCTAGGAGGTGGTTCTGGAGAGGTGCTGGCCGAAGGACTAGGTGGTCTCCTTCCAGGTCTCGAGTGATCTGGCTGCTCTTCACTTTTCATCTTGGAATGATCACCCAGTCTCATATTAAACAAATCAATCATTCTCTGATTGACCTGCTCTTCAAGGCATTCTTGTCTTCTAGCGTTGTACTGATCATCAGCTCTTCGACCCGTCTGTAATTCTCTTCTTTGGTTGTTTTGAACGTCTTTTCTCGAATTCATATAGTCTTTTATTCTTCTGTTTAATTTATCTTCGGTCTGAGGACTTAGATCGTCTAATCTGTTGTTTAATTGACTTTCATTGCTTTGATCTTCCATTCTGCAGATCAGTCTGTCAAACTGTTCGTAGAAGTTCCGATCTTCTGGCTGTAAGTTAGGTCGAGAGTGGGTTCTCCTGTCAATCTGGTCATCCCGTCGCGGATTAAAAGGTTCATCTGTTCTCCAGTTGAAAGGATTATCTCTAATATTATCAAACTGTCCATGAGGCTTTTGATCAATTCGGTTCTCGTACCTCCTGTTAGTTGGGTTTGACTCGCACTGTACCCTCGAAGGTAACTGCTCTTCTGCTCTGCCGTGGAACCCAAGCTCCAATTCGTCGGAACTCCGTTGATAGCCGGTTTCTGACCTCTCTGCCATAGATTTAGACCTGACCAACCAGTTAGGAGAAGGAGATACTCTGTAGTTCCTTGAAGAATGCCTTCCAAACTGGTCTGTTCTTCTAGGATGAAGTGGAGGAGACATGCTGGCACCTCTTCTTTCTCTTTCACTCACCCAAGCTTCATCATATTGAAATGCTCCAACCTTATTTTCAGGACTGTACTTCGGTGACAATGAAGGGGACCTAAACATAAATTTATTCATTTAATTTGAAAGATAAAACTAAAAAGTTAAAAAAGTGTTCAATTGTCGAAAGAGAATATAATATATGACACCTAAATTGTACCTGAATGGTCTGACAGCGTTGAAGTGTTGGATCTGTTGATGAAGGAATCTCTGAAGAAGAAGAGGACTGACAGGAGGTCTGCTCGGTTCCTCTTCTTTGTTTCCTGCTTTAGATTCTTTTGCAACTCCTTTCTTTCGACGATTGAACAACGGCGATTTCAATATGTTATTCCTGAGAAAATCACAACAGATTATGAAGAAACAAATCAATTTTATATTTTTTAGACATGGATCATTGTCACTAATGTTACTAGAGCTAGAAGTAGAATAAGGAGATCAAACCACTTGTTTTAACCTAGTAGCACTTAGGCCACTTATTTGGGCCCTGTATGGTATGATGAAAAATGAGCCAATTAAATCAAAGTTATCAAATCTTATGGCCAAGCTATACCTGGCAGATGAACTTAGCCAACCAAGTATTCTTAGACGGCACTAAAAGATTAAATTGTACACAAAATTCTAGCTTGATGTTAATCACTTTTTTGAACACTATCTTAAGGACTTTAATAAGTTATAAGATGATATTTATTGTTTTACAAGTCAAGACAAGTGTAAGGATCTGTGTTCAATTCCAATTGACGGGATTTATTTTTATCATTCTCCTTCTTCTTTAACTATAAATTAAAGATTTGAATATCCAGACAAGGGATTCAGAGTAGCAGTAATGCTTAAGTCAATAGTGACCTGCTTGGGCATCTACAGTAAGATTATCTAAAGTTTTGACTTTTGACAGCATGGGAAAATCTGTGGAGAGCCAATGAGAAGTCAGGATTTTGAATTCTAGAAGTTCGGGCCAACTAGGCTAACAAAAATGTTACTAGCCCCACAGTCCCACGGGCCTAGTGGCTTTATTTTTTTCCTCATTTAGGTTGGTCAATCTGAGTGTCAAAAGTCAAAACTTTAGATAATCTTACTGTATGGTTTACACCATCTTGGCATTTCGATTTACATGCCTCACGATTGATCACTCTGAATTTACTTCAGTGGTACAATAGTGTGTTAAAAAGCTGAATTTCACACAGGGTTAGTACACATGGCCCAAATAAGTGGCATAATAGCTAGGATTACTACTATTGAATCTTTAAGCATGCTGATTGGTCATTATACACATTTAAGAAGATAGTAGTAGAAGAGGAAGGAAAAACCAGAAATTAGTCCTCTTATTCGGGCTGTTTTCTCACCAATGTACTGTCAAAGCAAGTATGGTGTTATCAATAGTTAGGCGTATAAATCAAAACTTCCTATAACAGACTTTTACAGTTACCTCGACATATTTAAGAAAAGATTATTTAAAAAAAAAAAATCCTCACCAAACTCCCTTGAGCTTTTCCCAGTCTTGAGCAGGCTTATGACGACTAGAGCCAGAATTAGATCTTTCTTTAGGTACATTCGTTCTATTCTCGTGATTAAAACCACAGAAACATTTGCTCTCCAATTTAGATCTAATCGAACATAATCATAGAATAATCAAATTAGAACAATTTTTTTAAAACTCAAAAACATATATGTAAAAAATAGAATATAAATACATAAGTTAAAAAAAATATATATATACATGAATATTTTGAGACTTATTTATTTTTTAGGGTTACCTTTCTCTGGATATATAAGCTAAGGTATCGAAGCAGATTCCATCCTCCTGAGCAGCTATATTTAAGAGAAGAATTCATTATGGTATTACCATAAACAAAATAGCTAAATTATGAAATATCAAATCGAATCAAAATACACTTCCCCATTATTTAAAAAAAAAAAAAAATATCCCTTATGTTAAATCTTCAGTCATCCTAGGATAGAAAGAGAATAAGGGATTTTTTTTTTATTAACTCAATTCCTTATTATTAACACTAATTTTCAAGTTTATAGGGAAAATTCAAAAGAATTCTGTTAGATACAGTCAATTCTGGTTAATTGAAACCTCGACAAAATGATTGCTTTGATAATTTTAAGTGGTGAGTCTGTTTCTGGATATTACAAGTTGGAAATACCCATTTTTAATTATTAATCCAACTCTCTGAATAATCAAGAGGCAACTGTGTCTATACATATAAAATTAAAGTTTTGTCTGGTCACGTAGTGTTAAGTAAGTATTGATCAGAATTGAAACATTTTTAGATACCTTTCCATTTTATATGGTACGAAACTCAAAACCATCCTAAACTTGTTTCCGGTCTGTCGAGGCCGGAGGTAACATGGGTCGAGGCTTTGTCTTATCCAAAAATATTGGGTTGAACCTGAGTTATTAAATAAAAGATAAAAAGGAGGTTTTTATTTTTTTTTTCCTCATTTTTGACCCCCATTGAGGGAAGCGGGTAATTAAATATTATCATACTTGGTTAAAAGTTTACATAACTGAAGTATTGTGATCTTTCAGAAAAACTTTTTTGTCCAAATTAAAAATTTCCTTGACAGAAATATGTTTCACATCAGGGATTATTAATTATCTATCTCTGTACTTCAATATTTTTGCAAATGCCCATATCTTAAAAAACTACTTGTCTGATTTTTAATGAAAATTGGAAAGTGCGTCAAAATTAGCCTAAAGATGATCCCATATTAAGTTTAATCTTCAGCACACGTGTTATTACACCTTAATTTTATTTATTTTTTTATTCTACAATACTATTAAAATATTTTAAAATTCGAGAAGTAAAATCTATTTAAACTAATTAAAATTATATATAATAATAACTAAAAAGTTAGGAAATACAGATTTTTAATTTTAGTTAAAAAGTTAATAAGATGCAAGGAAAACTAATACTGTTTATTTTTAAAATGATATTACTACATGGTGTAACAGTCTACAAGGGGCCAAAGCCAACCAGACAGATGGCTCTATAATACTACACTACAGTTCAAAATTAGAGTTGATGAAAATCAAGAGATTTTGACATCTAAACCTCTAAACTTCAAATTCTCAAGCTCTCATTGGCTTGCCTCCCTTTTTTTTATTTTTCCCACACTTTCAAAGTTAACCCTTTTTTTACCCAACTGTATTTTTCTGATGCAACAGTGTCAGAAGATCCATTTGCATCACCTTATTATAGTGCTCTCAAGAGCCACAGTTCAATCAACATAATTATAAGGTAACTATTTTCTTCTATATAATCATCGGTATGTTTACTCTCATTTACTCATTTTGATGTCTCAAATATAAAATTAAAGAACCTTAAGGTACCTGAAGGTACTTACATAAAAAAATAGAGGTAAAGAAGTGACATTAGTAAAACTCAATTTATTGTTTATACACGAGTGCTAAAACTCAGACTATAATAAGAATAGGAGTTTGAGCAGAGATAAGAGAAGTCTCCTTATCTAACATTTGTCTTTATTTCACTGTGTCTTAAATTTTATTAGTTTATGCTTTTTATTGTATTGATTGATCTTTTTTTTTTTTTAAATCTAAATGCATAATTGAGTGCAAATTTGAAGTTATTATTTTATTTTTTTATTCATTTTAGCCCTCAAAAATCAAGGCGGGGGGGGGGGGGGGGGGGGGAGGCTGATAGCCCCTTGTCCCTATGCCACTGGCATTATACATTAACTTGGCACCAAGTGAGAAACCTTGTACAACTATCCTGCTAACTGGAGAACTAAGATTGCTGAATAATTAAGAGGAAGAGGATGAAACCTCTTCTTATAGGTGATATACATTAACTTAGCATTAGGTTAGAAACCTGGCACACTTAAGAACTAAGATTAATGAAGATTTGTGCAGAAAAGGATGAAACCCCTTCTCACCCTATCAGCTGTTATACATTAACATGGCACCAGGTTGGGAAACCTTCCCCAACCATTCTACCTAATGAAGAACTAAGGTTGCTGAAGAATTATGAGGAAGAGGATGAAACCCCTTCTCATCAGCTGTTATACATTAACTTGGCACCAGGTTGGGAAACCTTCCCCAACCATTCTACCTAATGAAGAACTAAGGTTGCTGAAGAATTATGAGGAAGAGGATGAAACCCCTTCTCATCAGCTGTTATACATTAACTTGGCACCAGGTTGGGAAACCTTCCCCAACCATTCTACCTAATGAAGAACTAAGGTTGCTGAAGAATTATGAGGAAGAGGATGAAACCCCTTCTCATCAGCTGTTATACATTAACTTGGCACCAGGTTGGGAAACCTTCCCCAACCATTCTACCTAATGAAGAACTAAGGTTGCTGAGGAATTATGAGGAAGAGGATGAAACCCCTTCTCACCTTATCATCAGCTGTTATACATTAACTTGGCACCAGTTGGGAAACCTTCCCTAACCATTCTACCTAATGAAGAACTAAGGTTGCTGAGGAAGAGGATGAAACCCCTTCTCACCTTATCATCAGCTGTTATACATTAACTTGGCACCAGGTTGAAAAACCTTCCCCAACCATTCTATCTAATGAAGATGAAGAACTAGGGTTGCTGAGGAATTATGAGGAAGAGGATGAAACCCCTTCTCACCTTATCATCAGCTGTTATACATTAACTTGGCACCAGTTGGGAAACCTTCCCTAACCATTCTACCTAATGAAGAACTAAGGTTGCTGAGGAATTATGAGGAAGAGGATAAAACTCCTTCTCACCGTATTATCAGCTGTTATACATTAACTTGGCACCAGTTGGGAAACCTTCCCCAACCATTCTGGTGTTGGGTTCCTTCCTGAGGAAGGTTGCTTCCTCAGAACAAGGTTCTCACCTTCTGTTGGTGTATCAACCTACTTAATGGATAGAGTCCAATATGAAATTTTCACAAACCAGATTTGCACCCTGGACCCAACATAGACAACATATCTGAGGTCTTAATGCTTTGTACTTATCAAGTTTACTGTAAGATTGAAGGAGGAAGAGGGGTCTTTATCTTCACTCAATGATAGATAATTAGTTTTTCAAATAAAATTAAAATACTAAACACTAAAATATGATGATTTTCGAGTTGATGGATATTGTAAGTGTGACAAAGAAAACAATTCACAACATGATGCGTAGGTAATAAACAGCTTGGTTTTACAGTGAAATCCGCTCCTTAAAGGAACACTGACAAAGACAGCACCTGCCCGATTGTGTCATCTCGACAAAGGATAAACCTGACTCAAGGAACCCCCAAGGAATCCAAGTATAATCTACGTTCCAAAAAGCTAGTATAAATATGCCGTCCTTCACTCCAGTCGTCAGTATGTCTTGTTGTTGCTTCAAGTAAACATCACGCTGCACCACACCCTGGAGATGATTCCAGTAGTGGAAGCAAAACGTAGCACTTCATCCCCTTTGTGACGCTGATTTTACCGGAAAACCAAGCTGTAAATTTACAACATGTAGTTTAGAAATGTTTTGACCCTAACCTAAGGTCATCTTCAGCCTTTTATTAACTGTAACAAACCTAACAATGTTTATCAATTACACAATCCCATAATTCCATTAATTACAATCCAAATTAATTAAGCTTGGTTTAACGATATTATAGTAGTTCACCTCTTGATAACCATAATCTAATAAATAAATTTAACAGTTTACTTACTTTTGAAGTAATTTCTGATGTGATGTATTGAAAAATTGTTATCTTTATGGGAGAGCGTCAAATTATAAAAATTTAAGATAATTTAGTTCATCAACACGAAAATCATCATAAAATATAAGAAGGTGTTCATAAACTTAATGTTTATAATTTAAAAACTAAAATATAGGATCATATGCAAAACTAAGTGGTGCATTTACCTCTAATTTAAGGAACATGTTCCATACACCATTATCTACTATATATAAATGTTAATATATTTTAAATGTTTAATAATTATTTAATTAGGAATATTAGGATAATAATAATAATGATAACTACTAATGTATTGTCAACAGCCCATGAGGGGCGAAGTGCTACCAGAATTTTTTTTTTAATGAAATTGTACTGATAGATGACACAGAGTCACTGATTGAATCCATTAGGTGTATTATCAGACTTCATAAATTGACAAACCATAATTTTTATTTTTTAAAAAACAGAACAAGAATAGACATTTTTTTCTCTTCTTTTTTTAATAATTATATATTTATTTTAAATAAAATATTTTTATATTTCATAATTTTTTAAATAAATGATTGCCTTTAAAAATAGAACGATTATTATTATTTTTTTTTTTTTATTAATTAAAATATTGAAAAAAATCAAAATAATATATATATATATATATATATATATATATATATATATATATATATATATATATATTTTTTTTTTTTTTTTTTTTTTTTTAAATAACTTTTATAAATATATAATATATAATTTTTGTTTTAAATTTTTTTCACTTTTATTTAGGAAATTGAAAAAAAGAGGAAATAATATAATAATAATCACAAAGTATTTAATAAAACTTAAAAAAAAAAAAAAAAAAAAAAAAAAATGAAATAACTTAAAGTATAAACTTCTCTTTAAATACATCAATCACAGTCTGGAATAACAGCAACAATACTTCCATAATAATTAATTAATAATAACACCATTAAAAATTATAATATGTAATTTAATAAAAAAAAGAAAACTTCAAAAAGAGAAAGAGAGATAGAGAGGGAAGTAATAAATTTACAATATTTAAAATTTGGGCTCATTGGTAAAAAAACAAAAAAAAAACCATATGATGAAGTACTCTTAAAATTAATCTTGCTTGAGTTATTGCAGCTTACCCCCATAAGTTGAAAGTGCGTATAATATTCAGTCATTATCTATCTCCATTTGAATACATGGTATTTCACATTGTATTTATCTTATTAACTAATGAACACATCATGGATCTAGTAGCTCTAAATCAGGAAAAAAAATAGCTCTTATCATGTGCAAGAAAAGACAGTTAATGAGATTATCAAAATTATTTACCTGAAAAGGTGGGTTGTCAAAAGTTAAAACTATATTTTTGTACTTGGGAAACGTTCATATCTAGATGTACCAGAGGAGATCTCATCAGAGAATTTGTGTATCCGGAAGTTTCGAACACATAACAGAGATTATTCTTAAGGGAGTTGGCTCATGATAAAACCCAGTTGGAAATTATTAGTTAGGTCGCCATACCTGTTTATATCTGGTCTTTCATAACTACAGTGGAACCTTGATAATTTGGACTAATTGGGACCAGACACTGTCCAAATTACCGATTTGTCCGAATTTTCGAATATGCTGTAAAACAACTTTTTCGCAGACGAGAGGACCTGATAAAGGTGTGTCTAAACTTCTTCTTTGGGTAAACCATATGTACATCGCATCTTCTAAAGCATCATTTGCCGTTCGTAACGAATTCCGATTTTTTGACCTCTCTTCAGAATCTAGCTTTGACGCGTAATGCAGTATTCTATCTTGTTTTCGTTTTAGATGTCCCCACACCATACCTTTTTGCAAGAGATGCCCCCTTTTCACCTTTTGGAATTTTTTTTATAGAATTTCTAGTTATTAAATTTTTCAGTAGGCAGTCCGGATTTTCAAGGCTCCGGATTTTAGAGGTCCGAATTATCGAGGTTCTACTGTATAGTAAAAGGCAAGTTAGAGAAGCCCATTGAAAAAAAAAAAAAAACAACTTTGAATGTTGAAGGCAAAATTTCTCACTTGACTTGGATATGTTTTTGGGCATTGAATCCAGTCAACCTTTACACCTCCTCTTACGAATACTCTTGATTTGTTAGGAAAGGCAGTAGTTATCCGGATAGAAGAGGTTTTGGTCCGCTTGGAGCTTTGATATAATTTTAAATAAAAAATTAGAAAATATTTACTTCAGCGCCCCTAGTGATGAAATATAGTACAGTAGAGTCTCGCTAATCCGGGTTTAACGGGACCGAACCCAGTCCGGATTAAACGGAATCAGTTTTAATGTGTCTGTAGAACAAGCTTTAGTAGAGTAAAACTATTAAAATCGAGGTTTTTATCATAAAAATTACTTCTATTAGTCTCCAAAACATGCTTGTACAACGTAGGTCCACTATTTAAGTTAAGAGCTGTTCTGTCACCAGTCATGTTAAATATCAAATGAATTAAAATAAAATGACAATCTATTAGGCAGGTGGCAGGTATAGAAGGGACTTCTTGAGAAACAGGCTGAGTTTCGATATGAAATTCGAGGAGCGATAATCATTTCACAAAAAGTTGAGACATTAGACATTGTTAGCTTGGCAAAATTTCATGGAACTGGGTTGAGCCGCCGCTACATGTTTCTTAAAACCCTTCCCCATCTCAGTCACATATAATTGTACTTCCTGGAATACACTTCCTTTATATCTTCCGCCTTACATTTCTATGGAACCGAAACAGATTTATCGATGTTCTTACTTATTCTTAAATCTGTTGATTTTTAACAAAATACCGGGTATTCCTCGTGTTAGACTGTTGAATATACACCTATAAACTATACTAGGAACAATTTTATACATTTTAATAGACAATAAAAGCAGAAACTCCAATTATCTTAACAATTAATAAATCTTAACAGGCCCTGGTTCCAATTTGTACATAGTTTTTGGCCCGTACGGATTATACGGATGTCCGGACTAGCGGGGTCCGGATAAACGAGACTCTACTGTACTACAAAGTGAAAGCTGAGCTACTACCTGTTAGATCCTGGTACAATATGTAAGAGCATCATATTCTTCATGTAATTTATTTTAACATAATTTTTTATATATCAGAAATTTCCAAAAACCACATCCATGTTAAAAACATCTACTAATTTGAATAAAGATAATACCTGGACAAACTTTGCTTCAAAACAAAGAAGATTATAGAGGAGAAACACTCTAATACTGGTTAAGGTACGGACATACACATACTAGTAACTCGCACAAAAGCATGTGAGTAAATTGCACAGGGTTTGATTCTTGTTTTGCTACTGAAAAGAGTTTAGGGGTGGGGAAACTGATAAAGCCTGCCTTGCCCTACAGTATGTGCGTTCAGAGTTGTGACTTTTGACACTCAGCCGACCTAAATGAGGAAAAAATAAAGCCTCTAGGCCTGTGGGAGGGGTGGGGCCAGTGATATTTTTATTTGCCTAGTTGGCCCAATCTTCTAGTATTCAAAATCCTGAACTCTCATTGGCTTCCCACCCTAATTTTTCGGATTTTCCGACGTTGTCAAAAGTCAAATCTCACAAGACGCACACTGCAGTAGCTCCAACATGACTGATCATCCGGATGATGAAAGCATACTATTTCACAGGAAAATGAACACAGCTTCTGCAGCATGCCAGCATACTTGATACTCGTCACTGACATGCTTTTTTACTAGCATGTGTATTCCCTCCTGAAGACTCCGATTCAACAGGTGACTTTATTACATCATATTCATTAAACACTATCTTTCTAGACGTAAATATAACCAGGTATGCCAACCTGACTAGTTAGTTGCAATAATTCTCGTCATGAGCAACTCCATGGGTTCTACATAACCAGAGTCACAGAATTTCTGTAAAAGCCCTCTTACCAAAGTAGAAGCCCCCTTATCCGGTCTCGGTTAAACCAACCACTTAGCAGGGGGGTGATTCCCAGGTCACCGACTTCTATGACCTGTTAAATATAAGGTGTTTTTCTTTCACCACTGTTTTGTGAAGATATTTGTCGACACCATGTTTGTTGTAGTTGGTACAATACATACATACACTTCGGTCATCACTTGGGTATTGAGGTTTGTGTTCACAAAACTAATAAGAGGGGAGGTGGGATGTCTTTTTTGCTTTAAAGATATTCAGGAAGCACCCCCCCCCCCCCAAATTTAAAGTTAAAATGAATTTCTCAGGGTAAGTACGTAAACATTTTATCTAAATCAATTTAGTAGTTTAGACTTCATCTATTATCTGCACAGACTTTTTTTTTAAAAAAAAACTTCATTGGACTACATCAAAATCAAATTTTTACATCATGGCAATAAACATTATTTTAATGAGACCATTGACCATAACAAAACCTATATTTTAACCTGAGTTAGTAACTAACAGAATAATTTAAGTGTTACTTCCAAAACCAGACTATCTGTTATCTCTCTCTCTCTCTCTACTCCTCCCTCATACAGTGATAACTTATTTGCAGCAGGTCCTACTTAATAAGGTATTATGACAAATAAAATAGTAAAACCTCAATCAAAATAATATCTACAGTTAAAATAAATATAAATATTATTAAAAGAAATAAAATTGTGCAAAGATTTTCATTTTCCAAAAAGAAAAAGGTTAATATAAAAAAAATTGTTTTAGATTGTTACTTTCCAAATTACAGTTATTTTAAGCTTTATTATAAATGTTAAAAATAATAATGTTATACATTAATAAATAAAATGTTTTTTTTTTAAAAAAACCCAAATAAGTCAAGGATCCAAATTCAATAAGACCTACTGCAGAATATAATAAATAAAATAGATACATTAAAGAAAAATGTAATAAAATAACAATTTAGGTAAAAAAAAAATCATCTATTTCCAAGCACCATTTTTTGGAAAACAACACATACAGTTAAGGCACCAGATAATCATCTAAAAATTTTATTTATAAAAAAAAATGTTCAAATTCTAAATTTTAAAATATAAGCATGCGACAAAAAGATCAAATCAAATGGTCAATTGTAATTTACAAAAAATAAATGTTTAGGATATTATTATTTTAGAAAAATATTTTCTTTTAAATGGAAATATAGAATATTAATGGAAAATAAAATGGGAGAAAAAACAAAAAAATAAAAATATATCTTCAAATAAATAAAATTGGAATACTTGACAAGAAGAGGATGTTGTTATTTTTGTTTGTTGGCGCTATTAGTTTATAGTTGAGCCTAATTTAAAATCTTGTGCTCTTTTTATTCTTCTAGAACCACGGACCAAGCGCATACAGTGCTCGAAAGGAAGAGCAAAATCTTAACAAACCTCCCTCGCTCATTTTTCTTCTCTCACTGTCACCTACATGGGGCCATATCGCTGGCACGTTTTAGATTCGATTTTGGTGTGACCCCTTGTACAAATATTTGACCTTTTATATATTGAAGATTTAACATGGAGAACAAAGCCAATGATCAAATCTAGCTATTAGGCCATTTATTTGGGCCTCATTAGTGAGTTGTTTAAATCAAAGTGCAACACTAATAATAATAACATAGCCAGCATAGTTATGTTAGAGCTTCATGAACTTAGTGATCTAGACGGGGGTCATTAAGGGTTAGATAAAAAGTTGACATTAATTCATGTCGTTAATTATATATATATATGGGTGATTCCAATTTAAAGTGCAATTTTCATGTCCTAGATGAATAACTGGAGCGTTTTTCACATAATCGACAGGATTTTTCTTCATGGTAACTCAGTTAAGCTTACAGAACTACAACCAAGCAAAAAAATAATGCGCCGCTTAATTTTAATCACTACAAAAAATTTCAAAAGGCGATTTTGTAACAACTGTGGCTGTCCTTAAGTCAGTTGTTCTTATTCACTTCACTCTAACTCATACATTAATAATTTTATTCAGGAACTTATTGGATAATTTTAAACTACTGACCAAAATATTTTCTTAAAGTGTGAAATGTAACAACCGTGCATGAAAATGTGTAATTCACGTGCCTTAATAACCATGTTTCAAATAAACTTAATTCCAACCTAAAAATTTAAAAAATTATTTCCCATCTGTCCCGCATGCTGCAATATATCTTAAATTAGTCTGAGAACATTCCATAATTTTTCCTGAATTTTTTTTAAAAAGTCAAAATTTTCAGTCTAAATCCAATTATAGATTCCAAAATAGCACTTTAAATTGGAATCACCCATATATAGAATAATTGATGTTGCAGCCATGTCTATGTCTCAGAGAGAGGCAAAATATAGCCAATTGAGCAACATGAATTAACATTATCAACTTTTCTAACCCTCAACGACCCTGTCTAGAACACTTGATTGAGAAAAAAGGGACAAACTACTAGAAACCACGTCCATGAATCTATTTTCAAGGAGCTAAATTTGGCATCAAGCTAATTAATTATGAAATTGTAATTTCCTCTTTTAAAGCTCAACTATAATAAATAATTAATTACTTATAAGGATTCCAACTTATTAATTCAAAGCTAAAATATAATCATACACTATTTATAAAGATATATATATTTTTTTTTTTAAAAAATCAAAACTATTTATTTATTAAAAAAACAAAACTAACAATATAAAATAACTATAAATAAAATAACAAGGCCACAACACAAGAAAAAAATCAAAACAAAAACCTTTAAGTCCCATATGTATTAAAAAAAATACATAATGTTAGGAAAAGGAGGGAAAACAAGTTAAAATATATAAATATATAAACGACAATAAATAACAATATACTTTTGAATTATTGGGATGTTATAGATTTTATTTTATTTTAAGTTAAAAAATATAAGTTCTTTATTAGATATAAAAGTAAGTATTTTGTTATTATGTATCATAAAAAGTGAACCTACTGAATGATAAATTTTCAATTGTAATATCGGGTATTTAAGCGGCTTTCGTAGAGAAAAAAAAACAAGGGGGAAGACAGGAGACAAAACCTTTTTGAGTTCCTACTCCTTTACCGGTGTTTTTTATATTCGTTTTGGTGTACTTGCTAATTTTTATTTTATCATCTTCATCCGATGAAGAGCTGTTGAGTATAATTAAAGATACAAATACTGTTATGGGTTCTATTTAGGTGGAGCTCAAAAGCTCACAGCGCATACGTAAACAGCTGTAGGAGCACCACTGGAATAACAGCAGGTAGGAGCACCACTGGAATAACAGCTGGTAGGAGCACCACTGGAATAAATGCTGGTAGGAGCACCACTGGAATAACAGCTTTTACGAGCACCACTGGAATAACAGCTGGTAGGAGCACCATTGGAATAACAGCTGTAGGAGCACCACTGGAATAACAGCTGTAGGGGCACCACTGGAATAACAGCTGTAGGAGAACCACTGAAATAACAGCTGTAGGAGCACCACTGGAATAACAGCTGTAGGAGCACCACTGGAATAACAGCTGTAGGAGCACCACTGGCATAACAGCTGTAGGAGCACCACTGGAATAACAGCTGGACGATAGATACGTCCTACAAAATTGTGCTTTCTTTCACTTCTTATAATCCGGCAACGGCAGGATAATAAAGCAATGACAACACTCACAGATTAATAACATGTGGTTTCAGATGGACTAATGCAAATATGTTGTCTGATACCGTTCATAGTAACTACGTGAAAAAAAAGCTGAGTGCAAACTGCAGAGCGAAGAGACACCTCTTTTGTCTACAGGCATGTCTCTTCAATGTAAATTTAATTTATTTTTTAATAATAATTAAATGGATCTGTGATGAGAGCCAGCGTGGCCGTGTGGGTTAAACCACGTCTGCTCGGCTATCTCTGAATCATGAGTGGAACGAGATGGGGTTCGATTCCTCGCCGTGACGCTCTGATTTATATGGCTCACTATTGATCACATCATACTCGCTTCGGCGGTACAATGTACACATGTATGATGTGTGAAGTGGCTGGAGCTCTCTACCGCGGGGCGTAAAAAAGGCCTAAGTGATGGCCTAATTGCAAGGTTCGAACAAGTGGTTCGTCCTACCCGTTCTAGTAGAAAGTACTAGACTACTACTACTAAATGGATCTGTTAAGTAAAGATATGTCTCCTGTCATTTGCCCTCTGTCTTTTCAGTGAGAGTGCCTTAGAGCACCACTGTTGTCATCCTACAAAAATGAACTGTCTTTTTATATAACACTTCCTTATTTATCAGAGGGACTATGTTGAGGAAACCAGACTGTTTAAAAAATAACTTTTAGTGCTTTATTTTATTTATTAATTTTTGTTTTTTTAAATTAACTCATAATTAAAAGGCATTTTGTTAAAAGAATGTATGCTTTAATTTTTGATTAAAACAAATTGTTGCGCTTAATCATTACTAAATTTAAACAATTTATACTTTTGATTTAATAATTTATTTTAATATCTTCTTATTTATTTATTTAAATCTTATGCTCACCTTCTTCAAATGTTAATAATTGACCGAATTTCATAAAGAACACAACCACTTAATTGTTTTTTCTTTATTTAAATGATAAATACAATTCTGAAACTTACAACTGGTGTAAAATTTCAAAAAAGCAATAATTAAAGTTTGGATTCAGCAGAACTTACTAATGATAAATAAAATTAAAATGAAAAAACCAACTAGACCAGTTTTTTAAGTAAACTAAATAAAAAAAATCAGTCAGAGTCGTCTCCGACAAACTTCCTCATATACGATTTCATAATTAACTTAACCCATTGTTTTCCATTTATTAATTTTCGTGTTTTTGTAGGCAAGTTTAATTATTATTGAACAATCAAAGTTTATCATAAAAATTTCTTCTCTTCGGCGAGGAATCGAACCTGTCCATAAGTCAAGTTGGAAAAAAAGTGGATCGAGATAAATGGAGAGGACTTATGAGGAAGGCCAATAATCTGCAAAGGTTGCAGTGCCACGGGACTGAGTAAGTATGTAAGTAGATATAGGGGTGAGATGGCTGGGTCCCACCAGGAGGTTGCCACTTAAGACTGAAATGCCTTATAAATGCAAATGGTGAGAGGAAAGGTTCGATTCCCCCTGGGGGAGAATTATAATTATGGTAATAATTAAATGTAACTACAAAAACTCAAAACAACTGACAAACGAAAAACACTGGACCAAGTAATTATATACTCGTATATGAGAAAGTTAATTATATCTTGTATTAAGCAACTGTAACTTAAAAAGCTTATTAACATTAAAAAGCTTTATTAACTTAAAAAGCTTATTAACATTATAAAGCTTTACTAACTTAAAAAGCTTATTAACATTATAAAGCTTTATTAACTTAAAAAGCTTATTAACATTATAAAGCTTTATTAACTTAAAAAACTTATTAACATTATAAGGCTTTATTAACTTAAAAAGCTTATTAACATTATAAAGCTTTACTAACTTAAAAAGCTTATTAACATTATAAAGCTTTATTAACTTAAAAAACTTATTAACATTATAAAGCTAAATTAACTTAAAAAGCTTATTAACATTATAAAGCTTTATTAACTTAAAAAGCTTATTAACATTATAAAGCTTTATTAACTTAAAAAGCTTATTAACATTAAAAAGCTTATTAACTTTAAAAAGCTTTATTAACTTAAAAAGCTTATTAACATTAAAAAGCTTATAAACTTTAAAAACCTTATTAACTTTAAAAAGCTTATTAACTTTAAAAAGCTTACTGTAGCCATCAAATTCACATACAACAACAAATTCAAAATAGTTTTTCAGGAAACTGATCAGTTAAGTTTCTAAGCTATATTTAAACTTACGAGTTCTATTTATTATTAGTTAGCAACACAGAATCCTAACTTAGTCTAATCAATTAATATATAACTAATTTAAGTTCAAAAACAGAAACAAGGCCTTCAGCGTGAATAAGAGATAATTATTTTAGACTAGGAACAAATCGCACACTTGGAAGAAAAGTGACAACTCGAAAAATTCGATTTTTTTATTTTTTTGAAAATGGGTGTAAAAAAAGCGACCTCTTTTTGGTAGAATAACGTCCTAAGCCGTTATTTTAATAGTTTTCCACTAGATAGCAGTAGTGTCATTATGGTTATCAGTGATATCAAGATTAAGTTGGTGGAACAGAGACATAACTTAGTTGTGGTCAAGTTGTCAATGAGAAAGGTAGTGCGATGATAGTGAAAGAGTGACACTTTTGCTGTTGAAACAATATTTCCTGAAAAGTAAGTAAACTTTTTTATAACAATAGTGACATATTTATAAAAGTGTCAGTCTATCTTCAAAATTAGTGGTAAAAATAATAGTATTATTTTGTACTTTAAGTAATGTGGCGTTCTTAGTTAAATATTTTTATTTTTAAAACTATTTTTAAAAGAATAACGACACTTTTGGGTATTTTTAAAAGAATAACGACACTTTTGGGTATTTTTAAAAGTATAACGACACTTTTGGGTATTTTTAAAAGAATAACGACACTTTTGGGTATTTTTAAAAGAATAACGACACTTTTGGGTATTTTTAAAAGAATAATGACACTTTTGGGTATTTTTAAAAGAATAACAACACTTTTGGGTATTAATAACGACACTTTTGGGTATTTTTAAAAGAATAACGACACTTTTGGGTATTTTTTAAATTAATAATTAAAAATTAATAGAGGTAATTAAAAATTGTATGAAATCTTAATAAGTAATGAAAGTTAAAACTATAATTATTAAAATAAAATAAAAAAGTTTAAGATTATTTAAATAAATAATACAGTTTGACACGTGTAAACTTTTTAAAAACTTTAAAGTGCTCTCCTGAAAAGATATGTTTTTTGAGTTGTGACACTCTTCTTCCAAGTGTGCGAAATATAAAATAAATAAGACTAAAGAAATTCCACCCTGAACTTATTCCTCTATTATAATCGTTTACCTATTTTATATCAAAAATGTTCAATTTAATGATCAAAGAAATAGAGCTTGAATAATTAAAATAAAATTCATGAGCTATTAATATATTTTAAAAAAGCTTATATGCTTTTATAAAAAGTTACAAAATTTAAGATATAAATCTACAAATTACTTATGCCAAAACATTATCACGATGAATGCTTAAAAATTGGACAGTTTTGAATATATTTGTAATAATAAATTGGTATGTATACTCATTTTTTAAAGAACGGTTTTTTTTATAAGCTTTTTTTTATTTATTTATTTATTTCAGTTAAAAACAAATATATTATTTAAGAAGTATAAAATTATTAAGAAATATCACATTTTATTTTTATTATAATTATTATTTACAACCTTGTTTTATTTAAATGTAATTGGACTCACTCTCTATCCTTTTTTTTAAAAAAATATTAGAGTAGAATAAATAAAAAAAAAAAGTTCTCAAGACGGGAATAGAACACGGAAGCAGGTGGTTGCAATGATCTTCAGGGCTCCAAAAATTGTAATAATGTTATATAAATAATTATAGTCATAAACCAAAGTGAACTGTGTCTTATTTACGCCATTAATCTATCCTCTACCCACACAACACACACTAGTAAGCTAAGATTTTGAAAATAAAACCTTTCAAAACTAAAGATAAGTCATGACGTCATGAGAATACAGGGCCATCCTCAAGGAGAAAGCTCTCGGGATTTCCTTCACCGAACCCTAGTAGTCTAAGATCCGGTATAGGAAATATATACCCTCATCTGTTATTTAATGATAATAAAGAATATATGATAGAGAATTTATAGATTGATACATCGCAAATAGGTTGCCAAGCTAAATTGCGTACCGATGATGTTAAATAATAAAATGTTTATTAACTTCCCCTTACTCCAATTTCCCTGATGTGTTATTTATGAAAATCGAACATTAGCTAAGAGAATTAACCCCAAGGAATTCAAAAAATAAGTTCAACTATGGAGTTGCCAGGTATAAACAGGTGAGTAAACGTAATTAATATACCCTCATCAGTTATTATATCAAATTATATATCAAATGAAAGGTAATTTTATTCCCAATCCTACCATATTAGGTTAACTTATCAAAAAGTTGGTTCAATCTATAGTTGCCTAGATTTTAGATCTAAAATTTAGAATTTTAATTTATAATTTAAGGTAACAAATACGGTTGGATTGGAAATAAAATTACCTTTCATTTGATATAATAACTGATGAGGATATATTAATTACTGTTTACTCACTTGTTTATACCTGGCAACTCCATAGTTTGCCAAAGGGGAAAGTAGGCAATGCTTATTTTTTGAATTACTAGGGGGGAATTCTCTCAGCTAATGTTTGATTTTCATAAATAACACATCAGGGAAGTTGAAGTAAGGGGAAGTTGAGTAAAAATTTTATTATTTAACTTCATCGGTTCGCGATTTAGCTAGGCAATCTATTTGCGATGTATCAATCTATAAATCCTCTATCATATATTCTTTATTATCATTAAATAACAGATGAGGGTATATATTTCTGACCGGATCTTAGACTGTAGCCATTCACAACACAAATTTCAAAAATCTTTCGAGGTCCACTGCCATCAACGCAATACACACCACATCTGACTGAGAAGTTCTGGCCTCATGGCGGGGAAAAAATTGATTTTGTTTAGGATTTCAAGGACTGCAGTCCACAGGAGGCCATAAATCACGTACAGGAATTCCTTCAAGTCTGAATTAGTCAGTCCAAACCTCAAGTATTTCTTGTACATGTAAGGGTACCTTAAGTCAGAGATTCGGGAAATCCTTCGGAACACTTTGCAGAGATCTTTTTTAATTACTTAAGATTTACTTTTTTAAAAAAAAAAAAAGTTAGAAATTATAATATTTGATGGACAGACCAATTATAGGAGCTAATGTATCTCATTTAAAATAATTAATTTTCCAAATAACCATTTGATTTTCTTTTACATAAATAGTCTAAAGTGATAGGATTCAAATAGCGTACTTACACCAAATTTTAAAATATATTCTTTTTTAAATAAAACAATATGTTCACTGATAACAATATTCCATCCCATAAATTCTCAAGCTAATTTTTTTTTTTGGTTTAATTTTTATACTTTGAATTTAGAAAAAAGTATAATAACGATAATAAAACATAAAATCATTGTTAAAAAAAAAATAAAATAAAATAAAACAACTCTATAATACAACAGTAACTTCTTTTCTTTTTTTAAAAAAAAGGTCAATAATGTTAAAAAAAAAAAATAAAAATAAAAATAAAGGGAACTCTGTAAATATGATGAACATGCTTTAGTAGTGTGAGACCTCAACCTTTGGTGAGAGCAAGTAGAGAAGGCCTAAGGGTTTGTCTTTATTTTCTACCTTGATGTTTGATTCTGTAGCTTGGCAACTGAGCATGCGTACCAGGAAGCTACGTCCACTTGCTCTGTTTCGTAACGCTTTATAAACGGGTGCTCCAGCAACTTCTTGTATTTGGGCCGCTGACGGTAATCCTTAACTAAACTGTAAACAAAAAAAAAAGCATTTTTAATAGACCACAAATAAATAAATCTGTATTGAAAATTATAACTGGGGGGGTCTCTGCCCCCGCTACGCTCGCCTATCCCCAAAAGGCAACTGCTACCCAGCAAATTTGCAAATTGGGGGGGCTAGGCACACCTCCTCATCAGTATAAACACATTTATTTTAAAAAAGAAAATTAATTAATTAGTTTGATAAAAGATAATTAATTAATTAGAAAAACACATTTTGTTAAAAGATAGATAATTAATTAGTAATAAACACACTTTGTTAAAAGATAATTAATTAATTTGTAATAAACACATTTGTTAAAAGAAAATTAATTAATTCAAGAGGCGGGAGACATGAACACTTAAGTAAAAATTATGGAGTTTTCAAAAACTATTTTTTATGTTTAGTCTTTCTTAAATAACAACTATTAAGTGAATTTTGATTTACTGCCACTTCAATTTTTCAAAATCAAAATTAATTATAAAGGAATTAGTTTTGTTTTAATTGTCTCTTTGTCATTTAACGACTGTCCTGAAAAACTCAGTGATGGACTTAAATGGGTATGTCCGAGGACTAGATTAATTTTAAATGTGAAACTGAATGTATAAACAAATAAATACTTCCGTAGGATACGGCTTCAAAGTTAGCCACACATTACCTAGTTTAGAATATATATTTTTTTAATCTAGCAAATAATATATTCTTGACAAGCTATAATAATATTGATAAAGGTAGCCATACACTGAAAGGAATTCCTGTACATGTGTGGAGGCGGCCTTGAGGCCACCTGTGGAATGTGTCCCCGAAATCCCAAACAAAAAACATTTGTTTTTTGCCTTGAGGTCGGAACTAAGCAGTCGAATGCAGCATTGACGACAGACGGCCTCTAGGATTTTGTGTAGTGAGCATTTTGAAATTTTTGTAGTGAAAGGTGAGGGTTCGGAGAGGTAATCCTGGAGCTTTATCCTGTAGCATTTCCCCAAAGAAATCCTCTCTCTGTGTAGGCGAGTGTTTGGCAGAGGAAATCCACGTTTAACCAAAATTCTAGCTTACTAAAAAATTTTTCATAATTTTCCATGTTGTGAACTATTGCCGATACTCTTTACACGTCTTAAGAAACAAGCACAAGAAGGATAACTTACCAAAGTTGTACAAAATGAATGAATTCCTGAGAGAATTGTCCGTTGTCGGGGAGGCTTGGCGGGTCTTCCTGCATAACTCGACTGAGTACTTCAAAATCAGATTTACAGTCGGGATAAGGAAACACACCAGTAGCCAGCTCCACCAACGTAATACCTAAGCTCCATACGTCTGCACGTATGTCGTAATCTGGTTTTTTCGGATCGGGCGGGTTTATTCGTTCGGGCTAAAACAAACAATACAAAAATAATAACTTAAAAACACATATAAAACATTATATGGCCGTCAGATTGCACTTTCAGTTGTTACATGGGAGAAGGCGTTAAATCTGAACCCAATCGTTACTACTAAGCCTGCACTAATGATGTAAACTTAATGACTTTGAATATCTTTTTCCTTAATTGTTGCAATAATTTTTAGTTATACTCCTCCGTTCGACTGGATTAAGATAGTAACAGAAAATCAGCAGTAGCAACAGCAACAATCAGGAGATAAGAAGGAATTACTGATAACAATGGTGCACATATGTAGAAGTTAGGACTGGATTCAGATTTAACGCCTCCATATACGGGGTCCAGTAAGCATAAATACACCCCACCAAACACATGTACATTAAGTTGTTACATAGGTTATTATTATTAGGTTTTTTTTCACTTCTTAAAACTTGTACAAAAAAATCCAAAGGGAAATCCACAGGGTATCCGACACTTCTTTAAATTGTTACTCCCCTTACAAAAAAAAGAAAAAGTTATTTAGTCAAAGTCATTTATACTCTAAAAAACATAGGGGAGTAACAATCTAAAGAAGTATCGGGTCTCTTATCAAATAAATGGTTATTTGTTAAATGATTACTTACCGACATGTAAGCAGCACATCCAGCATTCATAGACTTTGCCTTAGAATCGACGAGACGCCCAGAGATGCCGAAGTCACAGAGTTTAACATTTCCTTTCTCGTCAATCAGGATGTTGGATGGTTTCACATCTCTGTGCATCACGCCATGGTTTTCCTTTAAATAGTGCAGCGCTTTCACTGTCTGCAAATTTAAACAAAAATGCAATAATTTTATTTACAAAAGAAGTGTAATAAAGTACAGCTTAAGGTGGTGACACACTTGAGCATTCGCCCCGAATGAGCATGCATTCGCCCCCGAATGAGCATGCGTTCGCCCCCGAATGAGCAAGCGTTCACTCCGAATCGCTTAGATATGGAGAGGACGAGCAGAACGGAAACGCATGCTCATTCGGGGCGAATGCTCAGGTGTGTCTCCGCCTTTAGAAATTTGGCAAATAAGTAATGTAAAATTGTGGATAGAGAGGATCAGTCAAAAATAAAAATCTGTGGAGGGTTTATCTAAGTTACAGAAAAAAAGGCTTTCCTAGGTCACAATGGGATAACACAAATGGTCACCAATCATTAACTCTTTGGTCATGGTTATTCCTTGAAGAAGGATACACATTTTTCCACCATTATAATATACAGAGTGATTAAAAAAGAATGACCTACTGGGTCATTCTTTATGAATCACTCTGTATTTAATAAGGTTTGTATGCTCATTGAACGTTTTTTTTTTTTAATAAAAAACTTTTATATACTCCAAATATTTTAAGGCCTACAATTGAGTCTTAGAATACATGTGAGGGACTATAATACAAGAACATATTATATTTACTTGTTAAAAAAGGGTATACTTATAAATTAATTCATTGTGTTGGTAGATGCAACACTACCTACCACAAAATTGAGCACTTCTAAAGTTAAGGTCCCAGGTATCTCAATGGTATCATTCTTACTTTGAAAGCAGAAGATGAGGCACTAATTCCTCACAAGAGGCCTCACACAGCATCTACTTAAGAGAAGTGGTGTCTATAGTTTAATATCAACTGTGTCTATGCAAATTCTTATTATCCAGTTTACATCGATGACAGAGGGACATGCCAATACCGTGTCAATTACTACATTTATACAGTAATACCCTTACTGACTTACGTAAAAGGTGGGACTGCAAAGTATACCGTAAGTCGAAAAAACAAGTCGAGAAATGCACTTAGATAGACTTAGGCTCTCACTAAATATCAACTATATTGTTTTTTGATGGATTTCTTTAGGTGTAGAATAAATACAATCAAAACATGTTGATTTTCATTTTATATTTCAGAATAAAAACGTTTCGACCCTTCTCTGCGTTTTTAAGGTCATTTTCAATCACATTGTTTTCTAAAAATGAAATACATTAATAATAATTAATCAAAAACCTTTCTTATCATATATTTTACACAAAAACTATTAGTTATGAAAAATAAAATTTGAATGTTTCTTCTAAATTCTGACTTGAATGAAAAACCTAATACATAATAACTATTAATATTTTACTTACATTTCCAAGGTACATTTGGTGTGAAATTTAAAATTACTCAGAGGAGAGTTTGTCATTATAAAATTAGTTCAGTACTTTAAATTTAATGTACAGTACAGTCAATACTTAATTTTTAAAAAAAAAAATTAAAATAAATAACAATTTAACACTAATATATCACAATTTTATGACATGGTAAAAATACAATTACAATAAATTACTTCTAGTGCCTATTGTGCTCTTCTAGTGCTCTAACCACCTCTAATTATATTACATTTCTTCTTAATATTGATTATTTGTTTATTTATTCTATTTTTATTTTTTTTTTGGTTAATCTAAACTTCAAATTTTTTGAATATATTATTGTAATTTTTATTTAAATGGCCTGAGTCTGTTTTATGGTTGACAGTTTTGTTGAATGTTTTAAAGATGTTAAATGACTCTAAAATGTGTCTTTTACTTGTGTTTTTCTCATAACCAACAATTTTAGTTTTTTCAAACGCAAACTTGTGTCCGGTATTAATAGAGTGAATACATAACGCAGTTTTTTGGCTCTTCTTTTTAATATCATTACTATGCTGATATAACCGGCTTTTTAATTTTTGGGATGTTTCCCCTATGTATGATTTTTCACAGTTCTCACAATCAACTTTGTATACTAAGCCTGATCTATTTTCTTTTTTGATTTCATCTTTCATATTAGTATATAAGTTTCTTAGTTTGTCATTTGGTTTATGCGCAATTTTAAAAACGCAGAGAAGGGTCGAAACGTTTTTATTCTGAAATATAAAATGAAAATCAACATGTTTTGATTGTATTTATTCTACACCTAAAGAAATCCATCAAAAAACAATATAAGTGATACAAAGTGAAGAAGGTGTTTATTTTTAACAACGTCATTGGAACTAAATATCAACTTAAATTAAGTTGTAGTTAACGTTGACAGGCTACACACTACACACGCATCTTCTTATCTCATTTAGATGTATAATCACATGAAGGGAGGTTTTAAGGTACAGAATCAACCTCCTTATCACTTTTAGCAGCAGTTTCAGGTTTTACGTAACTCCGAATTTACTTAAGTCGGGGTATTACTGAAGTTGTATTATAATAAGCCCTTTGACAGACTGTTAAACGAATTATTATTGTTATAAAGTCAAAATGCGGGATAGTACAAGTTTAATGTCACATTTGAGTTTGGCTATGATGTCTTTTATGTAACTGGTATCTAACCAAGTGTCATAAGCTAAAAACTGAGGTGTTAGACTAATTTATCAGGCATTAATAATTTAACAGTACCTAAAATTCTATTAGTAAATATTTTGGATAAAGGATCCCATACATGTTGAACAACTTAGTTGGATTGTACAACACGTTTTAACATGTATGGGATGGTTGATGTCGAAACGAGTTTCAGGTTTATCAAACTAGTTTATAAAAACATCATAGATAGACCTGTTGGACTGTGTATGGCAAGCGTGTTAGTTGAACAATTTGGAAGAGCAACATGTCTAAACGTGAATGGGGCTCTTAAGGCAGTGTTGTATCTAACATGATTTATAAAACTGTGAAAACCTTGTAACATCAAGAAACAGATTAAAGCTGACTTCAACGAAATCTTTGGATGTGCACTCTCTCTCGGTTAAAGTTGATAAATGACATGCCACTTACCGCTAGTGTGACTTTGCCAAGGATGGGTTCAGGTACATATTTGACAACGTGTTTGATGAGTTTGTCAAAACAAGATCCCATGAGTTCCATGCAGATCCAAACGTCCGAGTCTGTCACAAAACAGCCGAGGCAGTGTACGATGTATTCACAGTCGTGTGACATTAGTACAACCTCAAGGTCCATAGCTATCCTCTTGTTCTCCTCTGCGTTACCGCTTCTCCGCATTTGCTAAACAAATTTTTAAACAAGTAGTAAAATTTTCATTATTTTTTTTTTGTTATTTACTAAGTTCAAATTTTTCCTTATTACAGGAGAAATAAAAACTCAATTATCAATTAAGAATAGGGGCACAATGGGAGTTGATATCAATTTATATATTTAAAACTCAACATTAGTGTGTGTGTTAATATATTTGTTCTTTAAAGGCTCATTCATTATTGAAGGTAACACACTCAAACTTGTCATACCCCTGGTCAAACTGCTGGTATAGATTCATCCCCTAACACTCACTCATTTTCAAGATGGCAGCTATTTACATGCTTTGTTTGGGGCTAAACTCCATTTCAATTTACGATGACAAACTATTTGGATTAGAAGTTTGAAATTTGGAAATAAGTTTCTTCTTATGACAAAACAATGTTCAACATGTATGTTCAAAAATAAATTTTTTGAATTATATCCTTATCTTGGATCTAAAATATTGAGAAAATTGAAGAGGTGGAGCAAAAATGAAGAGAGATTAAGTCATGATTTAGTTAGTTCAAAATTTTAATTTTTGGAAAAATTTAACATTGAGTTAAGAGCGTTTTTCAATATGAAATTTTTGTAATGAGAGGAACTGAACATTTATTTAATCAGCCCTAAAAACTAAAAATTAAGATTTGCATTAAGGCTCCATTTAAGAAAGTATATTTAAAAAAAAAAAAAAAAAAAAAAATCCTACGAGTTTAAAATTAGAGTGGTGACAAAGGGGTGAAGTTCTGCATAAAAACTTCTAGAAGATTCTTAAGACAGAAACCCATTTTTGAAGAGTAGAATTATAGGTTTGGGAAAGAGTGGGTAAGCAAAACCCCTGGAATTTGATTTGATGTAATAAAACACATACTGTAGCAAAGAAAGGGTTAACTAGTAGAATATAATAAAACCAATGCCTCATCAATAATTACATTTAATTTCCAATGCTATTTTCGGCCATCATCAGTTCTGTTTAAAGATAAAGGAAAATCCTTTTTGGGTAGACAAAAATCAGAAGTGATTTTGTAAAAGGTATTGTCGACCTTTAGATTCTGTACATAGTTTGGTGTTAGGCCAAGAGCATCATTACCACTAATTACCACTAATTTACTAAACCTGCCACCTTGTTAAACACCAGTAGTCTTAATATCTAACTTAAGTGACAGACTAATCCTCCTGATCTCATTTAAATTAGAACACTGAGTTTTAAATATATATGATTAATGGGTATTTTTTTTTTCTTAAGCACCCCCTTTATCCCATTGTCCTAATAGTTATTTAGACGAAGGAACATTTGCAGAGTAGTATATATTTCTTAGTCTAAATTACTATTAAGACAAAGGGATTCTTAGTCCAATGTACATAGAGATGAAGGAATGTCAGACTTGTGTACATAAATGTGATAATATACCTTACTCTAGATAACAATAAAGAGAAACAGTCAATGAGTTCTACAGTTAGAAAATTGTAAATGTGCAACTCTGATTTTTACATTTGTACAAGGATACAATCCTACTCTTTGGTCCTCTGATTTAAGGATCACACAAAACTTACATTGGCGCTCCCAGTAAAGAGGTATGATGGGTGAAGTGGATGGAAATCTCTTCTCTATTAATAAAAAGGGCCTCAATAAGGCGTAATAGCTAGGTTTGAACAAGTGGTTCATCCTACCCATCTAGGACTTACGGTACTTTTTTAAATTGTTACTCCCCTACATTTTTTGTACGATATAAATGACTTCGGCTAAAAACCTATTAAGACAAAAGGATGTTTAGTTCAATGTACTTTGAGACAAAGGAATATCATACTTCTGTTCTTATAAGTGGAGATACAGTCTAAAGAAGATTCCGTACACCTTCTTTAGATTATTACTCCCCTCTGTGAGTAACAATCTAAAGAAGTGCCAGACTTACTACTACTATGGTTACGAGATAAAATGATTGAGAAGATACCTTAACTGCGATGACTCTTTGACTAGGTTTGTGCTTCATTTTGACCACATGACCACATGTACCATTTCCAAGCTCTCCTATTTGTTCTAAGTCCTTTATATCTGATTTATACTTCTGGAAAAGAAATAACAACAAAAATTATTACACCAACCATAAAAACTCTTAACAAAAAAAAGTTATTAATATCAAAGAAATAAATTTTAAAAATTGTAATGAAATCAGTAAATTGTTCCATGTGCTTTTAAATTCTTGGTAGTTGGGTGTATAAGGAATTAGAAGCCTTACTTTTGTGATATTTCAACCCCTTTTTGAATTATTCTCAAGCTACCTGACTAAAAGATTAAATTTTGTTAGATTATCGAAATATTCACATGAATTTAGGTGATGTCGATTTCACCTTTCTTTTTTTAACAAAAATATTTCATCGAACACATTTTCTAGGTTTTCCCTACCCTAAAACCCTTACAAACTCTTGTTTCTTCTTATGTGGACTCAAATAAAAAATTATTTGAAAGAAATTTAATCAAATATCAGTGCAAGAGTTGTCCAACCCAACACAATACTCAATGAGATAAAAGGCCAGCAATTTTACTTATTACTAACTTTTACTTACTTTTATTCATAAAAAGCACTGACTTTTTTAATACAAATTTTTACTAAATCTCAATATATATTGAACTTATCAAAATAATTGTCTTTATTTGCTAGTTAGTTTTTTAAATTGTGTGTTGGACCATTATTGTACTGAGCTTCTCATAAGTGGTGAATAATTATTTTACACAAAAAAAGTATTACTTCTGCTATTAAGGAAGACAATATAATATATAATTCACTAGTAGTTTTGACCGAGATTTTGTGGTATTTAGATAATATTCATGGTTTTGGTAATACCGCACAACATCGTTAATCCAAATTAATTGGGACTGGGCGTGGTTCTGATTATCAAATATGATGCAGTTGAATCGTATTAAAGGGCGTTGTGTGTGGTAAAAAGGATACAATTATTCATTAACTGTCAATAAAATTCAATTATCTGTTGTAATATTAATTAGAAATTAATTTTTAAAAAAACATATCGATGGGATGCGTTTTTGCAAGCTACTTAATACCTCGGTGGCGATTGGATTACCAAGGTTCAGATTAACGAGGTTCTATTGTACTTAAAAACTGAGTCAGTTTATTGGTGATACTAAGCTATATTTTCATTGAGGATTGAAAACATGTGGAAAACTCAATCTGAACTGGTAACACATGAAAAAACCATTTTCAAAACCTGTTAAGTCGAAGGATCAAATCTTATTAAATATAAGATTTTCTTATACTTTAGGTCTTTAGGAATGAAAAATTAAAAAAAATATTTTCTTTTCAATTTAAAATTTGGCTATATTTCACCCATACCTGGGCATCTTTAGGCCTTGATATCAAGATTTACATTGATTTTTTTTTTTTGGTTTTGGAGTACGATCTAAAAAACAAAATTGGAGTAATTTTCACATAATTCACCTTCTATTGTTAACGAGTTACTCTTATTAAATATACAAGAAATGAAACATGCAGAAGCACTGTTCTTAACTCCTGTTTGCTACCGGAGTACTTAGTGTTTATTTATAAGCTTTGATATTATTTGATTCAACATTCCTGTCACTCCTTACTAATAAGTTTTGATGTTACTATGCATTATAATTTATAATAGTGCCTTGTTTGATGTAGGTCAACGTAAGTTTTAATTCTGACAGTGCGGGGGGAAACAAATTGGTCCAATAAATTCAAGAAGCGGGAGACATAACAACTTAAATAAAAGGTCGGTCCGAGACAACTCAGACAAACTTTCTCATCTACAAGCTCATACTTACCCCAGTATTTTACATTTATTTTATAAATGGACTAGTTACATTTTAGAATTTTTTAATCAAAATTGTAGGAACTGTTTTTGATAAATAATAATTTTCACATTTCTATCAGAATTTTTGGGGAGTAGCACCCCCCAAATTTGGAACTAAAATTTATTTCCTGATTTTGCCTTGAGGTATGATTTTTTTGAACATGTATGCAAAAGTTTGTTAAAATCAGCCCAGTCGTTTAGGGTCCATGTGTCCAGGCAGACATTTTAAAAACCACTTTTTTGTTTTCAAAATCTTAAAATCGAATTTTCGTGCCATCACAAAACTTTTTCTTTAAATGAGAAAGTAAAAATAGGGAGGGGAGACAATGAGAGCTTAAACTTTTTGTCGGCTAGTAGGCTGGGCCAAATAGGCAAACAAAAAAATCACTGGCGGGGGGCTTGGCCCCCTAGAAATTAGCCTAGTGGCTTTACTAGGCCTTAAAATTAAAACTTATCTTGACCTCAGTACATTGTTTAGCGTGGATTTTCAACTGGTCTTTCATCATAACTGCTGTTATAATAATAAAGCAAAGTATTGAAGGGTAAACTCAACTTAAATTCTATAATCTAATTAGTTTGGTAACCAGGGTATTTTGAAACTCTTCCATTCTGGATTGAGTTTTCCTTCCATCATGAAAACATAGCTAGTATAAATAATCAAACACCCCCCACGTTTAATTTAATATCATATATTGTCACTGTCACTCCCAGAAAATTATAATACGTAGATTTAGACGGTTCAATTTCATTGTTCAATGTATGATTAAATCAATGAAATTGAAACATGTAAACACCAATTCAATTCCATTGCCGATGGAAGAAGTTGAACTACAGTATTCTCACAACTAGAATTAGTGTGTTGACAGCGCGGGAAAAACTAGCAAATGGGGTGACGAGCCAATGAGAGCTCGAGATTTTCCCGGACAAAAGGTCAGGCCAACTAGGCAAAGATAAATGTCTCTAGTGGAGGGGAGAGGCCCTCTGGATAACCGCATAAGAAGGCTTCGTAGTGGCTTTATGTTTTCCCCCAGAGAGGTTGGCCAATCTGTGTGTCACTCAATTTCCCGTGCTGTCAACGCACTAATTCTAATTGTGAGAATACTGTAGTTCATATTTTCATTCAATCAGCAGAATTTAGTGATTGAATAGGTCTATAACATCAAATGGAACAGCTTATTCAATGTTGTTTTCTTTATGATATAATAGAAGGTTTCAGCAGCATAGGTTATATTTATGGTTATGTTATGGTGCATAAGTTTTGATAAAACACAGACAGATTCACAATTTGATTGCCTAAACTAAACAATATAGAGGCATTTAATTAGATTGTAAGTGTGTCATTCAGTCATAATGAACAATGTAATTAAACATACCTTATGATAACTTCTCTTTAAAATAAAAAACAACAAGGAGTTTGAAAAGAGGTGCTTTTGCGAGGAATAAACTTCCCAGTTTACAATTACAAAACCTAGCAAACCTAGCTAAACTGATAACAACAGGTGTGTTCAATAGGTTTCACTATCGACTGATCTTTATAAAACAACAGGGCTAATATTAAGTTAACGCTACGGTCGAGAATCGCTTGGCGGGGCAACTTTGTTTAATTTGTGCACTTAGGAGATTAAAAACAGTACAGCAACTTTGTCAATCATTACATTTGTATGATTTAAACATTTGAGAAATTATATATGTATGATTTGTCCATAAGAGAGTTGATATCCCTTTGTCCAAAAAATACGTTGGAGTGAGGCCCCGCCATCTTTTCTATAAACCGGAGCGTATTCTTAAGATTTACCAACAACAGAGCTAAATTAGTGGTTAGGTGCATTCCACACATCTCTTATACATTCCATTTTCCCTGTCTACCACAATTTTGTAGAAAAATGACTAGAACAGGTTGAACTAATGATACAATTATTGATAGTAAAGTTGTTGATACTGACAATTGCGTCGATGGATATGATGCCTGTCATTTTCATTATTTCTTTCTTTTGATCAAGGAGAGAAGTGTCAGGGGGGTTGTGCACAGGTTGAAGGTAGTTGGAACCTGGCAGGTCCAGGTGTTTCCTGGTCCGAGTTGGAGTCAACGTCCCATCCACCACTGTAACAAAACATATCGCTGTCAATCATCCTAATTCTATTCTCAACATGAATGTAATATTGCTTTTCTCCGTCGCATTCCGTAGGACCTTACTAGGTTGGACCTGAGACAAACCTCGGGATTTCCCACAGTTTGTCGATTATCCGTTGCACTTTTGATACACGAATAACGCAGGACGAATGTCGTCGAAAATAGACGATTTCACGGTCCGATTAAACAAACCGACGACGGATTCCTGGGTAAGGCATGCGAAGAAGCGTTTCAAAAGCTTTTAAATATAGCGAGACAGGTCGAAACACGGATAAAGGGGGGAAATATGAGATAAAAATAACTTACGAAGTTTAGGTCTTCTTCCGGAGCCAGGACGCGAACCGCCGAACGGATTGACTTCGACAGCTCCTGAATCGCCTTTGACACCCCCGTTTTCCGCTCTGAGACGAGCCTGCAAGTCGGAAATTTTATTTTCTAACGAAGAACTCATCGTTTCGACGGAAATAAACCCATCTGCAGCAAGTCACACAATCAACGACTGACTGACGAAATCGTTTGCAGTCGATTCCTTCCTCGAGTCGATATATCGCGAGTCGCTTAACGTGATTTATCCGTATCGATTTTTTCACCCGTGTTTTGCCAACCCAACCGAAAAAAAAATCTTTCTGTTTGTACGGTCCTCTAGTTTTTATTCGACTCGTCCGGGCAGGACTCACCGTCTTATTTATATTTATATAACGTTTATCTTTTTTTTGACAGTTTATTTTAATTTTGTAAAAGCTCGGACCGAGTTTTTTTTATCGAGAATGGGGTTCATGGATCGAGCAGGTTGAAGTAGGGTTATGAATCAGCGCTATAGAAGAATTCCGCAGAACAGCTCCATAAATAGTTATTAATCTTCGAAAAAATATTTTGCAATAGTTGGTAAAGTATCGTTAATCGAGCAGATAAGTGTGTCCGGCGTGGGAATTCGATGCGAGGTGGTGGGTGCGCACTTTTCTAGCGCGTAGAAATCACGAGTTTTTCTTAGCCATGTCGAAAACCCTTTTGGCTGGTTGTTGTTATCACCGTTACCGTATTTTTCGTGTAACAAGTGCGTAATGGTTTCTTAAATGACATTTTTTATTATTGAACTGTTCGAAATTCTTCGGTCGAACCGGATACCCGTGTACGTTTAAGTTTACAGACGTCTTAGAGCGATGTAAATACTAAATTCGTCCGCAAGTTATTTACATAAAATGGCTGCTAATAGTGGTGTAGAATGGGGTTCGATCGTCAAACCTATTTTAGCAGCGTCTTATGGATCTTTTAACAAAAATGACATCATGGAACTCGCCAAAGCAATAATTAAAAGGTATGTAAGTCTCGGCGTTCGCATGTGTCGTAGAAGAAAAAATAACCTCTGTACGGAAGCGAGTGGAAATGCACCTCTACGGTTCAATGCATTCTTCTACCCCGTCTATCTGCACTTGGCCTAACATAGACACGCTTCTCTTTATTTATTTATTAAATCAGCGTATTTTCTTTTTCTCCCTTTATCCCGATCTAACGGGAACGAATGTAATCGTTCTCGTTAATAGTAGGTTATGTAGGTTTGCCCTACGAACTCTGGCCTTTTATCCACACGAGCTCGACAATCGATATATATTTTTTATAAATAAAAAATCTACAATAAATTTGACGGATTTTATTTTTCAGTGAGGCGGAATTACTGAATCACGAAGAGAAATATGAGACTTTTTACACCACTTTCAGTTGTTTGGCAGCTGATTACATAAGCTCCAGTGCAAGTGCAGGTTTGTTAGATTCTTCCTGCTGTTGCTTTTTGTCTTATCATCATCATATGTTTTATTTGTAATTTAACTCGAGCTTGTTATCAATTTATCGATTTCGTTTTCAGCAATAACAATTTGTGAAGAGTTAATTAGAGTATTGCAACATAAGAGGTTTATTGTCTAAAATAAATAGAACCCATCATACTAAAGACTTTGTACTCCTGGTGACATTTTGTTGCGTTAAATGTTTACAATGGGCCCGATACCTTTTTACCAGTGTGCCAATATCAGTTACAAGATTTTATAACTGCTAATTGGATTGTCACAGCTGGATATTATGTTATGGAAAGTCCAATTTAAAAAATCTAAAACTGTTTTAATCAAAATGATTTTTTACTGGGGAAAGACTCGGGGTACTTACCGAAGTCTAACACAACTATAGATCTAGTTTAAGTGTTCAATTTAACTCAAGAAGATTCACAACTTTGAGGTAACCACATATCCCTGGTTAGATGTTAAAACAATTTAACCATTTTCGTCAAAATTGATTTGTAAATATTGTGTGCAGCTCGTTTCTTACATCTAGAAACTGGTAAAGTATGATATCTCTAAGACCAGTAGAAGATATGCACGGTGACAGTTTATAATATGATCAAGAATATTATGATTTTACTACTAAATACATTTTAAAATTGCTCTTAAAACTGGTCATATGATATGTTGAGTCGAAGTAATCTTTTTGGTGCTGTACCTAGAATATATATATTTCAGTTGGAGGGCTAGTTAATAAACTGTTAAGACAAAGGGATATTAACAGTTGATATACGGTAGGGATGATTGGTACTTTATATAACAGTTGTTTAGACAAAGAGGACCTGTAGATGCCACAGCATTGTCAAGGTTGCTTCAAATTTTTAACCGATTTAGGGGTGACTCCTTAACCCTAGAACGCTAACCGGGAGTCAAAATAACTCCCATTTTTTTTTAACTATGAATGCACGGTGACTGTAAAACACAAAACTCCCACATCTCAGCTATGCTATCTCCCACCCTTGAATGACCCTTCTACACTTTTATCAGTTCCACATTCATATACTAAAGAGGACATATAGTTTGTTTTTCTGCAATCACGGAGTCATTTTGACTCCTGTTTAGTCTTACACGTAAATTTTTTGTAGGTCATTTTGACGCAGAATAGTATTAACAGCCTAATCTAATAAGTGTTATTGTTTATTTGGCCATTTAAAATCTTATAAATTAGGTATTATATAACTTTTAATTGAATAATTATTACAAATTAAAGGTAATATAATTGTAATTTATTCATTTATAAGTATAAATTGTTATATTTTTTTTTGTCTTTATATGTCTAAATTATATAAAGTTAATAGAATATGAATATAGTCAAATAATGGAGAAAAAATACAATGATCCAAACAACATTTATCGCTTGATGAAGGAAATAACCGATTCAGATACCCATTATGAAAAAGAGCGTATTCGACAATAATGGTGACTTGGGATTTGGACCCTGATTTGAAAATAGAAAAGGCCTTTTTGGATCCCATCAGCGATGATGAGGAAAATGATAAATTAATTGAAACAATTTGCGAAATAGAAAAACCAAACCAAAGGAAAGAAAAAAAGCTATATAAAAAGAAGTAAATAAAACCACTCCGGTAGATAACAATACCGGATATGTAAGAGTTGTCCAGATTGAAAAAATGGTTTGTTGTAGCAAACAAAGCACCCAAGTGTCCCATCAACCAGCACTAACACGTATTAAAAAATATTATACATATTAGGCCTTTATATTTAATAAAACTGGGTATAATAGATTAGGGAGTCAATATGACTCAAGATTAGTCATAAGAGGTTAAAAAGTATGGTTAGCATTCTAGGGTTAAAAGACACCCGTCACCAACTTTTTTTTACCTGGCATATAAAAGATATGAAGTCTGTTTACCACTGTTTTGTCAACATATATGTTGTTAGTTTAAGTCGTATTTCTGCGGGGACTTAAAATTAATAAAAAATATAAATATTTTAAAAGCATTTAGCTTCATCTGACCAGGATTCGGTCCCAAAGATGTCAGTTCCACTGTATATCCCTGAAAAAAATATATAATTGTTTGTGAAGTCTCACGTAAAGAGGGTTTCGTTGGTATCCTTAACATAAATCTAGTTATATTATGGAGGGGGAGGGGGACGTAAATTGTTGGTAAATTGTTTATGTTTTTTGGCAAAAGGCATGGAAAATTAAACAATTAACACGTGATATACAAAAAATGGACTTAAGATATTACTTATAATATTATACAATTAAATTTAAAGGACTTTTTTTGATTGTTTGTACCATTTGTACACTAGATTGCCTCAGGAATTGAAATTAGTTTTTTTTTTTTAAATTTATGAGTCATAGGAAATTACACAATCTTGCTAAATTGCATCAATTGGAAAGTTAATTTTTTTAAAAAAAGAAATTTAAGATAAGACAAGATTACATTGCTGTTTATAAGTTACATCAAGTGATATTATTTTGTTCCTTTTTTAGTATAAATTTTAATTAAATTTAACAGAAATACACTATAACCTGAATTTTAATTTTTTAAAATTTCAAATCAATTTTAGATTTAAAAAATAAAATTATAAATTTTCTTTGTAACACTTAATTTGAATGTCCCTTTTATACCTTGTAAATATATCAAAGTCCGTTACTGTAGCGGGATACACTGTTTTATTATTATTATTTATTTATTTTTTAATAGTTTCTTAATAGCCTTTAAAAAATGATAATATTTTGCAATATTGCATCACATTTGATGTTTCTTTTACTGTAAACAAAGTTGTTAGAAATGTGCTTCCAAGCCTTCCAAAGGTAACACAAACATAATGGTTGGTCTGAAAAATTAAAATAATATTTTTTTCTTCAAATTAAAAATTCTATTCATGATGCCATGTTTTCCATTTGATTGGTGATTCTAATTTTACATTTGGTTCCAATGTTTAATTATTTCTATTATTCTAATGTTTAATTCTATTGCTAATTTTTATTAATGACTCCAATATTTTATTGTATTGAGAACTCTAATATTTCATTCCGTTGTTAACCCTCTGCCCACAAGGTTAGGTTGTAAACCACCCGGCCGTTCTTAATTTCTGATAAGCATGTGCGGAGAGTGTCAAACCTAATCACTCCTCCTTGTATCCTCTAACTGGGTCCTACTCATAGTGTTGGTAGGGCCGTTTGATCGCAGGTATCGTTTTACACAAATTATAAACACAAGTTATATCTCTGGGGTTAGATTCCACCCGACCTTGTTGTGAATGTATACAAACTCGGGTGTTTTTCCACCCCACCTTGTGATTATTATACATCAATCCTACTGCCCTAACTAACCATTTCCTAACAACAGGACATACCGTTGACTTTGATCATCCTATTATAATCACACAGGCCCCCAATAAATACAAAAAGAACATATTAGAAATGATTCACATCACCAAACACAACACTAAATAGTAGAACAGACACAAATAACCTCAGCTTCCACTACTTCGTGCTTGTTGTTCATTATTATTATAATTTTATAAAGAGGTCCACTCGTCATAACTGTTTTTGCGTTTTTTTCCTGTACCTACTTTTTGTTATAGATAAATTGTTATGTTTACCCTACATTCCTTCAAAAGTCTTTAAGGTTTTTTTAAGATCAATATTATAATGATTCTCCTGACATCTTTACGTTTCATTGTAACATGTGGTAAGATGAGACTTGTTGCCCCTATTCTATACCTCCCAACTGTACAATTATCCTGAAAAATAAAATCATTTACAACCTTACCTTGAAGAAGGAAATATATTTTCCGACTCGTCGTTAAACTAAAATATTGTGTTTTTTTACTTTTAACTGATGCTAGGTATCCTAAAAAAAAAAAAAAAAAATTTCATAGTCGATACTTTTAATGGGTGATATTCCACCCGACCTTGTGGTATACATTCGAGCAACTCACTTTGTGGGCAGAGGGTTATTTTTACTGTTTAATTTATATTCATGATACCAATGTTTGCTCATAATTTCTGTCTTTCATTTATAGTGTGAAGTAAGAGAGGAGCAAGTAATAAATTAATGTTTTCTGTACTAAAAGGGTTTTACATTTTTTTTTTAACAATTGCTGTGCAATTTCAAAGAAAACTATTGGTAAATGAAACCAATTTGGTTTTTTTTTCTACTAAAAAATATCAAATTAATCTCTAAGTTAAGGTGATGGATCATACACTGGCTGCTCTGTTGGTGGAGGACCCAGTTGAGGATCAGGAACTGTCACAGACCTGTTGAGGCGATTATTCAGCTGGAGGGATTTTTTTTTTGTTCTTATCAATGATGGAGATAAGAACAAAAACAAAAATGGTGGTTATCTGTTGATAAACAGATGGAACAACGAATCAATATTAATTTTTTTGTGAATTCTTAGGAAATGTTGAGGATTGTTTGTGCTTAAACATTAAAGGGCAAAGGGTTTGACTTCGAGGAAGGTTTTGAACAACGGAAGTAGAGACAAGACAAGTGAATTGCTACAAATAAAGTGTATTTTTAAGGGAATAAGATTGACATACTCTAAATTTTGTAAAATTAAGTTTATATTTTCTCATTTCACTAAGATATGTGTCAGACTATGTACTACTCTATTAATTAGATGTCTATATTGATTACTTATAGTTTTGTTTTATTTTGTTATAGTTTTCTGACGAATGTAATGTGTTATTTTGTGTTAGCAGTATGTAGAAGTCAGATAGGGGTTGTGTGTGGAGCATGTAGAATCCTGCTGGTTTACCTGCTGTCGAAGCTCCCAGGCAATGGCAAGTCTGAGCTTCAGCTGCAGCAGGTCATGCTGTCGACCAAGCAGCTCCTGCTTCCCATCAAAGCGCTGTGTACAGCAAAGTCCCTCCTTACTAAACCGGAACAGCTAGTACTTACCGCTATTATGAAAAATGCCAAACTTCCACCCCATATCAAGACATCCATGCCAGGTAAAATATATACATTTTTCTTTCATTATGAAATGTATACTTAATTAATAAGAACAGATTAAATTATATGCTGGGAATATAATATAATCAAAGTTGTCAATTCTAATCTATATATATAAAATTAAAGTTTTGTCTGTACATTGGTCAGAATTGAAAATGTTTTGGATACTTTTTCATTTTAGACATTCCAAAAACCGAATCCGGCCTTAACTTTTTTCGTGTATGTATGTGGGTATGTATGTGTGTCTGTCGCCCCAGTCAGACTTTATAGGCGCAAAACTGGCTAAATGAAATCGATTAATTTTTTTTCAGGGGTGAGCGCAAACATGTTGCGCAATTTGTAGGCTTGGTTTCATCTAAAAATATTGAGTAGAACCAAAGTTATTAACAATTTTATAAAAAAAAGTATATAAAACATAACCTAAAATAATAGGTTAACCCGCCGTAAACAAACCCCACAGACTCACTATTATATTATTACTTTACTACTATTATTATATACTTCTAGACCACCTAGAGACTTGCGGTTTTTTGCGTTTGATCGGAAATTGGCCTAAGCCCATTGAAAAAATCAGAAATATTAAAAAATTATATTCCGCTATTATGAAAAAAAACCTCCCAAAAAAAGCCTCCAACCCCCCCCCCCCCCCCCAAAAAAAAAAAAATTAAAGATGGCGGACGCACTATTAAGTTTTTTTAGAGGCTTATTGTGGCTAAACGGTAAGTTGTATCGAATTTGGTCAAATTACTTTTTGTCGTAATTTCATCGGTTTTTCCTTAAATAGAGCTAAATTTTATTTTTTTAAAAAGAAATTTCACTTTGAGGCTTATGGCGTCCGCAATAATTGTTGACCGATTTAATTTCTGATTGGAGTGTTTAAACCTCACACTAATGCTCTTTAAATCGAGTATTTATTATTATATTAATTGTTTCTAGAACTAGAGTTATTAAATATTTGCTGGTGCAACTGCCGTATTAAATGAAGAGGCTGGTAATTAAATAATGCACCATCATTGTTGATGATTGTTCAATGACTTCCCAGTCTAATTGGTTTTGTCTACGTTTTTTTTCTTATTCATTATACCTTTTTTTTTTAGCATTGTTAGATATTACAATTACTATATTACTTAGTTTCTACTGGCTATTTTTAAAATATATTTTAGATAGAATCCAAACTATGATTTGGAGAGTATTATATTCTTAATAATGGAATTAATGATGTGTAATATAGTCCTGATTTTATTCCTAGAAGGCTTTGGAAACAAAACTATTTAGAAATTTAATTTAATTGCTAGGCCTACATGATTATAGGAAACACAGCCACTAATACCTAGCATGAGCCCCGCGCGGGGTGAAAGCTAGTCAATTATAATATTGTCCTTTTGGGAAAAATCCTGAATGCAACTTCCTCTTGTCATAATAAACAAACTGATAACTGATAACACACCTTTTCAGATTTAATAATTTATTTTGCCTTACTTTTACACAGAAATAAAATTCTTTTTTTTTTTTTTTTTTTTTTTTTTAATATTTCTACCGAAATATTATAAAATCATAAAAGAGAACTAATATTTTTATTTTTGTTTAAATTAAATGCACATAAATATCTAACAACCTACTTTAGATGATTCTTTCAAGCCAGCTATTTTGAACTGGACTAATATAATTAAATATGTCGCCACCGTTCTTATAATCTGGAACAAAAAGAAACATTCATTTAAAAAAAATATACAAATTTTTATAAAACATTTCAGTATTTTATTAAGTACAAGATCTAGACTGTGTTAATTATAAAATGAATTCAGATAAGTGTAAGAATTAATATTATATAATTAAAAAATGGGTGAACATCATGTGGTGTAAATGTGTCCAGCCTTGGATATTGCAACGTGTGGTGAACTATTTATCTATTATTAACTTTTTTCCTCATACTTTTCTTTGCAATTTTTTTTTTTAATGAAATTTCATTTTCTTTATCTATGTTAATTATTTATACTGTGGGGTACATTTATTTATCATTAATTATCTCATGTAGCATATTTCCTATAGGTAAATCAAGAGAAAGTATTGTGATGGTTCAAAATAATTCTAGTGTGATCAAAATATGATTTTGATTTAAGGTTTTTATTGATTTACACACTTTAGGTCCCTGGTGTTATAAATTTTATTTATTTGTTGTTTTTTTATAAATCTTTCAGTTGTCAGAGTTGACACAGAGTATATTCTTTTAGATCTTAGTTACAGTATTCTCACAACTAGAATTAGTGCGTTGACAGCGCTGGAAAAACTAGCAAATGGGGTGACGAGCCAATGAGAGCTCGAGATTTTCCCAGACAAAAGGTCGTGCCAACTAGGCAAAGATAAATGTCTCTAGTGGAGGGGAGAGGCCCTCTGGATAACCGTAAGAAGGCTTCGTAGTGGCTTTATTTTATCCCCCAGAGAGGTTGGCCAATCTGTGTGTCACTCAATTTCCCGCACTGTCAACGCACTAATTCTAGTTGTGAGAATACTGTAGAGCAATTATTTCAGTATCTTAAATCCTTTTTCCCCTTAGTAAAAATATAGAATGGTTGATTTTGAAAATAGTTCATTAAAATAGAAAATTATGAATTGCTTTATACTGCACTTACTCCATGAAAAAGGGCTAAATCAATATTGAAGAATCCGCAAACAGAGAAATAGAGTTTCCGATGCATTAATTGAAATGAAAAATTCTGTATCTGAAAACAATAGATTTAAAATTATTAATAATAATATAATTTTTACTTCACTCGTGAAGTAAAAAGCTGTGAGCGCATTATTGCATATTTTTTGAAGAAATATAAACAACACCTTGGAAGACTTTATAATCCTTTGTTGGCTACCTTCTAAGAATGTTTTTCCCCCCCTAAATTTATTCAAAATAAAATTTGTCATCTTAATTCTCTGGGAGAGATAAGCTAACATTTTTATTCTATGCCCTTAAAGAAGTTTAAGCGATATAAACAAATATAAATTTAAGTTTCCTTTGAATTTAAGACGCCATAACATTTAAGACACCCTCGAATTTAAGACGCACCTCATTTTTGACTACTCAAAAAACATGGAAGAAAGTGCATTTTAAATTTGATGCAATATATGGTCTGTTAAATAATACATTTTCAGTTTCTATATGTCTATGAGAAAGTTTTGTTTTAGTTTGTGTGACGGACTTTTACTTATTTCTTTATTTTTGTATGATAGGTGATACAGGGTGACCATGTCAACTCCCAATAGCCATATTGTATGGTTTCAATGACTATCGGAGGCCACTACTAATTAAGTAAAGACCCATTTACCGCACAATGTCGGGAAATTCTAAACTCTGGTCCTCTCCTAGTTGGAGCTGAGAATTAAGCCTGAGACTCCTCGTGTAATAAACCAATATTAAAACTACTTATTTGAAAATTATTCTGCTTTACTTTATAATTGACGTTAGACATAGGTAGACTCTGTCCTCATTTACCTACCACCAAACTCTATCTTGGGTTTCAGCCCTTCAAAATTATAAATAATAAATTAATTTTGTACTCACTTCTTGGTGTGCATCCACTGCTACTTTAGCAGCGATCAATTTGTGAAGAACCACTCCAAGATTGTTAGCCTAAAAACAATTTAATAACAAACTAACAACAATCAAAATAAAATGTTAAAAACCTTTATGACATTACTCTTACTATAATTTCCTTTATAATTTAGTTTGTGGGTTATTTTTGGGATAAATTACATTTTTTATCAAACATTTTATTGATATGGTTGATAATAATTAATGGTGCCACAACTCAATGAGGAATTAAGTCCGACCTTAATCACTTTTAAGAGTTCTAATGTTATTTTAAGATCTGATCATAATAATAGCATTTTGGCTGTTTTTTATTTGCCCTTTGGTATCTTTGAGGGTGTGCTTTTCTGAGCCATCCCTCTTTATAACTATGTTTATGTGGTATGTTGTCTATGTAATGTTTTGTATGTAGAAAATTGTTACTAACTTTTTAGACAAACAATAGAGTATGTTCAAATATTAAATTTACTATGTTGAGTAGTGGAATATCTCTATGTATCGCTATGTATATATCGCTATGTACATAGCTGAGCATTTGATTAAAAGAACATGTGTACTTACATTCAACTGCGTTTTGATCAACTTTCAACAAATTTATCATAATTTATATTTTATATGAATTGAGTTATCGACGTGAAGAGTGATTTTATTTTACTTTGATTTTTTTTTTATATTTTCAAGTGTAACACCTTTTAGCAAGGAACTATGTGTCCGTAGGTAAATTAAATTATTACTATAGCTCTGTATCAAATTAGGAGAAACAGATAATTGTAAGTGGAGGTTTTTTTTTTTTACCTTAGAACTGGTGAATGAACAGATAGCACAAATGATTGCCAGTGCAGTGGTTCTAAACAGAGTCCAGTAAGCATTGTATATCATATCATAAGAATCGTAATCTTTGTTATTCTGCTTGGATTCCATTATAAGATATACTATAGTGTAGATATGTGCTGTTATCGCTACGAGGTTGGTCACTATATTGAGTAAGTTTGTAGCGGACATAAACATGCTCAATTCAAGACAAGCTTCGACTAAATTGTTGTATAGCCTGTTGATTATTTCGATCCTGTGTTTCACGGTGAAGTGTTGTTGGTAATACGCGGTTTTCTTCTTTACCACTTGGTGATTTGTCAATCCGGTCCTGTTGTCCGATTGTTGTGCCATGTTCTTAATCTCCTGCTCGATCAAGTGAAAACGGAGTCCGATCTCGATAATAATATAGATGAATTGGAACAAGACCATCGAACTGTAAATCACGTACAGATTCATTGTAATCCACGTTGAAAACGTAATTACTTTCGGCTTCGTTTCCAAGACGAATCTAAAAATGTAATCGGACGACAGCAATATCGTATACATAACACCGATAAATCCCATAATCCCCTTAAGACATTTGTTTAAAAAATTGTACGGCGGTTTTATACCTATCGAAATAAGTTCGGCGTCAACTTGTATCATACTTTTAAATTTAATTAAGCCGTGTTTCGCACAAGTGGCTATCGTTACAGTAGACGAGATGGCTATGATAGATTGCGACGTCAAGGAAAAAGCCTGTGAAAAATCCGTTATCGACGATATAGGGGTGTTTATCAATGTCAACCAAACTATTTGATAAAAAAAATCGAGAGTGAGGATTATTATGAGAAATATATTGTAGGAGAGATGACTTCTTTTAAGCGGTACGACACCATTAGGTCCGAATTCGAAAGACGATAAGCCCATAAATCTGGATATAGTTGTGAGGGGTTTGTAACATTTACTCCACTCAGCGTAGGAGTCCTGCTCCATTCTCGAGCTTTCAACAACACTGATTTTCATTTAAACCAAGTATTAATTCCGCTAACTTGATTACTTAAAATAACTATTTCTTCTTTCATGACTACTTCTTTATATAAGATGTCTTTTGTGTACTTTTTCTTTTATTGTAAAGATTATTTTCAAGCTTTGCAATGATTAAAATATAATTGATTTACTTTAATTATGCGTTGATTTATTAAGCTTTTTGATATTTTACCCATTATCTAAATGGAATGTAGTTTATTAATAAATTATTAATTGGGATGGATTTTATTCTTTTAGGATGAATATCATGCCTGTGGTTTTTTATTAATTATTTAAACTCGTTATAGTAAGTGATGTGCATGTTAAAGAGATCTAGTATTCATTAAAGATTCATTTGAATACACCTTAACAAATTTGATGTCTTTTTCTTATGTCCATGATTTTATTTATTTTATAATTTTACTATCATTTATTTTTTTCTGATTGGCTGTCTTTTCTTTTCAATTTTTTTTTTCATTATTCAGTCAAATTGTGAATAACTCTGTTTATTAATCAGACTGGCTATACTGAATAACTTGTGGAATCTAATCCTGTTGATTATTAACTTTTGACTGCTTATTGCTATTCTCAATTTTTATTTGTCACAGTTTATATCCCTATAGTTATCATTTATTTAATTAAACAATGACTTAATTTATTTACAAATGGCACATTTTTCGGGTATTGTCATACATATAATATGTCCTTCTTAAAATTCAGCTCTCAAGAATTAATAAACTAAATTGATTAAATTAGTTTGTTCTACCAAGATTTTTGTGGAACGTGACTGTAGTTAATAAAATTTAATAGTGATATAAACAAAAAAAACAACTGATCAGTTTTGACTGATCAATTCTGCCCTTTGAGTTGTATTTTTTATTCATCGGCTAAATAAATATAGATTAATAAACATCAGGATATTAAGGGGACTCAGAGCCAAAATACATTTTTTTTTTTAGTAATTTATATTTACTTGCAATGACAGCCAACTACTATTGCCACTACAAATATTGTAACTTTTCCAATAAATAGTTGATACATTTTTTATAATTGATAAAAAACCAGAAGCATGATATCCTAATAGAATAAAATCAATCCCAGTTAATAATTCATTAATAAACTATATTCCATTTAGATAATGGGTAAAAAATCAAAATGCATAATAAATCAACATATAATAAAGTTAATTAATTATATTAAAATTATTCTAAAGCTTGAGGGCCTTATTTGTAATTAATAAAATTTAATATTGATTTAAAAAAATATATATATATATATACGAATACCGATTGGATTTGGCTGATTGATTCTGCCCTTAGAGTTGTATCTTTATTCATCGGCTAAATAAATACAGATTAATAAACACCAGGATATTAAGAAGACAAAACCAAAATAATTTTTTGTGAGTAATTCATATTTACTTGCAAGGACAGCCAACTACCTTAGTAACTAATAATATTGTAACTTTTCCAATAAATTTAGGTGGTAAAATCCAGCAGAACAAAGTGCTGCATTGATTTCATTCAAATCAATAAAATCAATTCATAAAATAAAATTATTAATTTTTAAAGGAAAAAAGGTATCCATTTTTCTTCCTCTTTTATTGTGACTTTGTATTTTTGACTTTTATTGTTAATTACCAACCTTAATTGACTCAAATAATTGTATAGCTTTATACATGTTTAACATTTAGTTATTTAGAGCGTGTGAGATTTAATTATTATTGTTATGTTCTAGGTGAGGGCAAGGAGACTAGTGGAAGCAGTAGTACTAGCGGAGGTGGAAGTAGCAAGACACGCAGCCGTAGCGACCTGTCTTCAGTTATACTGGAGCAGCTTACCCATGCCTTAGTGGACTCGGTACCACCTACACGTGTGCCTGCCAGTCCCACTACTCCGGCCACCGCTGCCGGAGCGGGTACTGCAGCCTCCACTCCTTTGACATCTACCCCCCAACCTGTTGATAAGCCATCCCCCACAGCTCAACCCGCCTCTGAAACCAATTCTCATATTGAGGTAGACCTCTTTTATACTCAGTGATTGTGCATAATTTTGATCTCTCTGATAGCACTATTACACTATTTAACTCTTTTGTATAAGTGTAATAAAGTTGATTGCCAATTAATCCTACCACTACGTGTGTGGAAAATGATTTGTTTTCTTCATCCAACTTTTCATATGTTTTGATCAATTTGAAACCAGTTTGAGACAGACTTCTAAGCAAATACGGTGTGATCAATAGTGAGCCATGTGAATCAAAGTGGCATGGGATTGAACCTGTGATCTCGACCTTGATATATGGCCTGGCAGATGTCTCTTTTGACTTTAGCACCTCGGCTACTCTGAACCCCCTGTTTTATTCAAATAATATTATTCACCCAATCCTTGTGTTCAGGATTATGTTGAATATAACAGTTCTTGTTCAAAAATAATTTTGAAAATTAGTATTAACTTAAATAGTAGAGTTGTATTGTTCAGCCTTATACAGTAGAACCTCGATAAGAAGTGTCTCAAGGGGATTAGGGAAACAGTCTTGTTATTGAGGTGTTCTTTTTGTTGAGGGTCGTGTTATCAAGGTTATTTAGGCTATCAGTCGTGTTATCGAGGTTCAAGGGCAGGGGTTTCAAGTCTAGACTTGTTCAAGGTCGACCCATTTCTGTATAGAGTCGTGTTATAGAGGTTTACTTCTCAAAATGACAGAGGAGGTTCTGAGTTACGTTGTGGATTAGAAAAATCCGTGTTATAGAGGTTGTTTGGATAATAATAGTCATGTTATAGAGGTTAATTTAACATTATGTGTTATGGCAATCTCAAGGGGATTTGAAAATTGCACTTGTAATTGAGGTTGTCGTGTTATTGAGGGTCGTGTAAGCGAGGTTCTACTGTATTAAAAATTAATATTTAAAGTGTTTTATTCTGATATGCTATATCTTACACGTTTATGTTTGTGATTTCAGAGTGTGTTTAGCCAGAGGAATATAGGAAGTTTGAAGTCCCTGGGAGCCGGGGACGTGCTATTAGATATGTGCCTTCAGCTACCCCATCTTGCCAGATATATCCACATGTACAATCTCGCTATCTCCAAGAAAGGATTTAGCTTACCGTCTAACCTTGCAGAGGCCCACGTGGTTCACCACAGGTAAATTTTTTGGTTTAATTGGAGCTTGAGGTGATAATTTGTTCTACTGTCAGTGGTTAGAGCACTGTTTGCATAAAAGGGATCTGGATTTGATGCCCAGTGAAGGGTGGATTTTTATCTGGCTTTCTTGTTCATTTAATAATAACATCTCTAGGTATTCATTTCAACTTTCTCAATCCTAAATTTATTATGTCAATATGTTTAACATGTACTTATTTGTAAGTGACAAATTTTATTCTGATCTTCAAAAAACCTTAGATGAGACCAAAACTGAAATTAAAAACCCTATGCTAGTAATCGGAGACTTTAATAGCCAAGTTGGAAAAAAAGAAAATCAATATGAAACTGTCATGGGGCCTTACGGCTACAGACAAAGAAATGACCGCGGTACAAAACTTGTCTCTTTTTGTCAAGAAAATCAGCTATTTATTATAAACTCCTTTTTTAAAAAACGTGCAGGAAAGAAATGGACATGGTTAGCTCCAAATGGTCGGGACAAGACGGAAATAGACTTCGTTCTGGCTAAAACAAAGACAGTTATTAAAAACCTGAATGTCGAAAGCACCTTTAACTTTAATACTGATCATAGATTAATAAAAATAGAACTAAATACAAGTTACTTAAAAAAAAGGCATACATTTATACAGGACACACACTTTTCACTATCACAAAGGAACTGGGAGGCAGATGACCTAAGGCAGGAGCTAATATCAAGTATCACAAAACTAGTCCACAACAGTGTGTTTGATGCAGCTAAGCATAATGTACATCAATATTATACAAAAATAGAAGACATTTATAAGCAAGCAATCCAGGGATTAACTAGAGTACAAAAATCAGTAGGCATTCTAACAGTAAATACCAAGAAACTCATCAAACATAGAGAACTGATGATGAAAGAAAAAAGAAACACAAGAATTAAAAGACTAGAATATAATATATTGTGCAAGACAGTAAGGTATAATATAAGAAAGGACATCAGTGATCATAATAATAATTTAATTGAATCAGCCATTAATAACTCATACTCTATCAGAAAACTTAAAAAGCAAATGAATTCGGATAAAATGTGGATTACAGGGCTGCAGGACCCACTGGGTCAAACAGAAAAAGACAGAAACAGCATAGTACAACTTGCAACTGGATTTTATAAAAGGTTATATGAAGACAAGACCAAAAGCACTACCAGCAGTCAGGTAGGAGATGATACAGTCCCAGAGGTAGATTCATCAGAACTAGACCTTATAGTAAAACAGCTAAAAAAAGGAAAAGCCCCAGGAAGTGACGGCATCACAAACAAAGTTATAGCAATAACCTTCCCGACAATGAAGAAAATATGGATTGATCTGTTTAACCTAGTGCTGCAAAGTGAAGAAGTGCCCAAGGCATGGACTGCTACAGACATAATACTTTTACATAAAAAAGGAGATAAAGAAGACCTGAACAACTACCGCCCACTTAGCTTAACATCAACTACAAGTAAAATATTTAATAAATTCATCCTTAACAGAATAAAAGAAGATCTTGAAGTACAGCAGCCCACCGAACAAGCAGGTTTCAGATCAGGTTTTTCTACTATTGATCATATCCAAGTTGTCAACCAAGTTATAGAAAAAGCCATAGAATTTCAAGACAGCCTATATATAGCTTTAGTTGACTATGAAAAAGCATTTGATTCTATCTCACACCTGTTCTTATATTCAGCACTTCAATCTCAAAAAATCCACACAAAATATATAAACATTATTAAGAATACATATTCAACATGTAAAGCGAGAATAGTCTTAGATTCCAAAGGTCCATTCTTTGAAGTCCAGCGAGGTTTAAAACAAGGGGACCCCCTTTCACCGTCATTATTTAACTGTGTATTGGAAGAGGTGTTTAGAAAACTGGACTGGGCTAAAACCAAGTACGGGATACACATGAACAACAGAAGACTAACGCATTTGCGTTTCGCTGATGACTTGGTTCTTTTTGCAAGGTCAACTGATGCCCTAGAAAATATGTTAAACGAATTGGAGGTAAAAGGAAGAGTCGCTGGCCTAAAAATAAACGAAAAGAAAACTCTTCTCCTAACCAACAGTAAAAGACAAAAAATAAAACTAGGTGAGAAGGATCTACAGTGGGTGGATGAAGCTACATATCTTGGACAGCTAATCAGCTTTAAGGACAAAAATGAAAAAGAATTAGGAAGGAGAATTTGCATGGCTTGGAAGAAATATTGGGCTATGAAATTTATTATGAAGAACCCTTGCATTAACCTAAGAAAGAAGGGCCAGGTATTCAATACTTGTATCCTACCATGTCTTACTTACGGCTCTCAGACTTGGAACCTAAACAAAAAAATTCTACGTAGACTTGAAGTGACACAAAGAGCGATGGAAAGGTCCATGAAAGGAGTCAGATTAAAAGATAAGATAAGAGGTAGCATCATAAGACAGGAGACCGGGGTTAAGGATGTAGTCCAAGCAGTCAAGTTGCTAAAATGGAATTGGGCTGGCCACTTGGCAAGATTAAAAGATGGAAGGTGGACCAAGGAGGCAACACTGTGGACACCATACTTAGGGAAAAGAAAGCAGGGGCGACAGAAAAAAAGATGGGAAGATGACATTCGGCAAAAGGCAGGACTTGCTTGGTATAAGACAGCAACGAACCGCGAAGAGTGGAATAAATTGGGAGAGGCCTTCGCTCAAACTGGGCCTGGTTCTAACAACTGAAAAAAAACAAAAAAAACCATTATTTTTTATAGTCTTGGTAGTAACAAGTAAAATATATTTTGTAGTTAGTACATTAAATTAACTATTTAATTTTATTTAATTTTATTTTCTTTTTTTTATACAAACTTTATATGTGTTTGAACCAATAAAGAGGCTTATTTATTTATTTATTTATTTGTATTTTGTTATCAGTTTGCAGGCTCTCATCTCGGACTTGTCTACAGTGATGAGTGCTCTATCTCTGCCCATACTTGAGCCTCTTACCCAACAGAGATTAGATAAGTTGACCACCCTGACAATGACCTGTCTTTATATCGCAATATCAGCTTCGACTGCTGCCAGTGTAGCGGTTATATCCACCGTATCATCTAAACCACAAGCAGCAGCTAGCAATCAAGGTACTTAATGAACCATTTTTTCCCCAATCACCTCAATTTATTTATTTAAATTATTTAGTCTTATGGGTAAAAATATTATGACTAGAGAGATTAAAAAAATAAACAACAATATTGTCACCACAATTTTTTTATAATTAAATAGACGCGTTTCAACTTACAATGTCATCTTCAGTATGCGTGTTAACTTAGTAAGAGTAAATGCTATACTAAGCTAACTATTTTACAAATTTTTATGGCAAACTAACAGTACAAGGTGAGGGTAGACTAGTGCTGTGTGAGAAGGATTGCGGAAGGAAAAAGGTAAGGGGTTTGGAGTTGAGATCCAAGTCGGAACCCAGTAAAGGTATTATTCAGGTAAACATTTTGTTTTTCAACTTCTTCAAACTAAACAATAAATTCTTATATTACTATAACTAAACTTCCTTACAACTACCAGACATCATTTTAAAAGTTTGTAAAATAGTTTGCTTAGTATAGCATTCACTCTTACTAAGTTAACACGCATACTGAAGATGACTTTGTAAGTCGAAACGCATCTATTTAATTATAAAACAAAATTGTGGTGACAATATTGTTGTGTTTCTTTTTTTAACCTCTCTAGTCATAATTATGAAGTGGTCCACCAAAATCTCAGCCAAAACAACCAACTATTTGTACAAGTAAAAATGATAACTAGAGATTTAGGTACAAAAAAAAACAAAAATAGAATTATTGATGTATTATTTTCTCAACGAAAAGTTGTTTTAGCTGTGAAGTATGCCTTCAATGTTTTACCTAGTAAGCTCTCTATGGAATTAAAATATTTTTTGAAGACTTTCTTTTCGGTTTATTATATCATTTTATTTTATTTTATTATTTTTTTTTAGGTTCGGGTAATAAACAATCCGATGATGAAGTTAACATAGAAACATTAGCGACCAGTGTTGTTGAGAAGTCGCTAGAGATATTCAACCTTATCTACGATGTTATCAAATCTTCAACAAGAACTGGAGGATATGTAAGTAACACATTACGTTTAATTCTTTTCTTCAAGTAAGTGTTGTCACTCAATCACTTCTTCACATTAATTCCTCCCAACATTGTTTGTAAAAATAAAAAATAGTGGGGGAAATTGTTAATATTTCTACCTCATTTCAGATGATTTTTGATAATTTTTAAGGGATCTACTCTTAAACACTGTATTTTATGCAAATTTATGGCCAATTCTCAAATATTCCTTAGTAAGAATATCCCTTAAAAACAAATTAGTATCTTCTCTGACAGTCAGGCAGTGCACCAAGGCAATCAAAGCACTAGTTGCACCAAGGTGAACATCAAAGCTGGTTGCCAAGTGTAAAAGATACCTCAACAGTTTTGGGAAAGTTAACAAAGAACTACTAGTATAGGACAATGAGGGCAATAAGATTGCTGGCCAGTTAGCTAAAAAGGCTTCCAATTTGACCCCCAATTTGACCAGTACATTTTGTTGGCATGCTAATTCGTGGAGTGAAAAATTCCAAAAGGACTTTCATAAATTTAGATCTCCGTTGAATGTGGAACAGTACTTGACGTATGGGACGATCTAAAATGTGAACCATCTCAGGATCTTACCAGATCATTGTTTTTACTCAAAAAACAATCCTGCCATCTTTTGACGTGCATTCTAATTGGACCTTGTCGACTATATCGACATTTATACTCGGTCTATTCAAAGCCCAGTTGTAAGGCTGGTGAGAGTAAGAGGATGAAACCCCTTTTCACCTTATCAGCACCTGTCCTATATTAACTCACCTGAGGTAGTAAACCTTTGGCTTAGCTATTCTGCCAACTAGCACGGTACTCATGTCTGTCTGTCAGCCTGCTTAATGGGTAGAGTACTACAATAAGGTTTACGAACTCGTCTACACCTTGGATCAACTACTTTGGGCTTTAACTTTTCAGTCCTCTGGAAATAAAGAAAAGGATCTCAAAGCAAAGGGGATCAATAGTGTAGTTTACTTTTTTATTAAATGACAGTAATGTTGTGTTTTTTATAGTTTTAATTTGTTGTTTATTGTTGTTTATTTAGGTAGTGCAGAATTACACGCTGCTCGGAGCTTGGGTTCTTGTATCTGGTCTGCAAGCTCACCTGTCTGCTTCGAGTCAGGCCACAGATAAACCAAATAAGGAAGACAAGGGAAAGTCTCCCAGCAAATCTAGAGACTCTAGAGTCAATCTAATGAAAGTGTAAGTGTCTACAAATGTTAGTCGTTACAATAAACTTACCTGTTTTCAAATGAGTTGATCGGAAACCATTTTAACACTGCCCTGCCGACCCTGGTACCTATACCTTATCTTACATTTAAGTGATAATCCTGATTTCAGGCCATGTAAGGATCCTCTCATTTTTTAAATTTTTTTTTTAAAGATTCTCTTCATCTATGGGTTTTGGGAGTAGTTTTTGCTATTTTTGATGATCCCAGAACAGTTTCTTTATCCTAAATTCAAGAAAATTTAATGTCCATTGTTACTACTTTTATAAATAAAAGAATTTAACTAGCCATTGTCAATTATCTCAAAAAATGTTTTCTTGATGTTGAAATTGATGTTGTTTTATGTGCAGTCAACAAGGATTCAGTGTTGTCGGTGTGGCACTCTGTCGAGAAGCGTTGAGACTAGTTGCAGCCCTACTAGATGATGTCCAGTATGAAGATTGCAGCCAGACTCCGGCTCCTTCACCTCTAGATGTTCAGCAGTTCACTCTGCTCTCTATGGCCACGCCACTTCAGCGTGCTGTCACCATACTCTTCGCTTTGCCTTTCAACCAGTTCCTCTTCTACATTGCCACTGTATCCTACAGAAAGGTAAATTGTTTTTTCTTTTTTGTGGGAAATAATTCTAGAGTAGAGTCTAAAGTCTGGGATTTTTGATTCGATTAACCGTGGAGGAATACATTTTTTATCAATCAAATTACTAAAAGAACATTATATTTGTTTCCACTTAGAGGACTATTTCACTATTTAGAGGAAGATGTGTGGTTTTTGTGTGAGAGGAGAGAGTTAGTGAAAACAAATTTGGGTTCCCCCTTAGGTTGGGCGTGCCTTCTCATACAACTTATATGTCCCAGTCCATTCTGTCTTGATATGATAAACCATTGTTATGTAAAGCTATCTTTCAACACCTGTCTGCTGTAGTTAGTTAAACAGTCCATCCCCCCTCCCATTTTAGGGACTTCAGATATTCAATTCGACTGCAAAGACTAAATCATTAACCAAGAAATTTCATGAATGGATTAATTTTGTCTTTTTAGGACACCGACTTTAGTTCATTGAGCCCATACCATTTATATGCTATTTAATAAAAATTAAAATAATTGAATTAATTGTTGTAGGCTTGCACATTGAAGAGAATACAGAAGCATCCACCTGAAGGAGATAATTTCAGTACTTCGGAATCGACTATCTACTACGATGAAGATGAAATGAGTCTGGAGAGCTCACCTGACCCTGGTGTGGACCAATATATATACTAATTATTATCAATTTTTCCTTTCAATGTCTTATGTAGTGTAGTATACACTTGTCTTATCTGATAAATTCACAGACAATAGTCTATTTTTGTGTTACTAAAAAAAACAAAAAAAGTTTCTTTACCAGTAGTTCTAAATGTTAGTGTTTATGTATTTCTGTTTTTAGTAGCAGATGAAGACTCGGAGCCGCTGCTTGGTCTGTGGTTCGAGGAAACCATTTCAGTTCCGGAGAATGACGGGAATCAGAATCAGTCTGAGAACAAGTCTGGAGGGTCGTCCACCTCACAGCCTTCTCAGTCTAACAACAATCAATCATCTACTTCATCTCTAGTTCCTGATAAAGCAGAGCCTAATGGAGTAAGTAATATTTCAGCGTTAAACTAAATTTTGAATAGGATAACATGTTTTTAATGTGGTAGCTGGTAGCACTATGTTTCTAATGTTTAACTGAGTGTAAGAAGAAAAAGTAATAGACAAAGTCCACTTCCTGTGATCTTGTACAGTAGAACCTCGCTTACCCAACCCTCAATAACACGACAACCTCAATTACAAGTGCAATTTTCAATTCCCCTTGAGATTGCCATAACACATGATGTTAAATTAATCTCTATAACGCAACTATTATTATCCAAACAATCTCTATAACAAGTCGTTTTGAGAAGTCAACCTCCATAACACGACTCTATACAGGAATGGGTCGACCTTGAACAAGTCTAGACTTGAAAACCCCGCCCATTAACCTCGATAACACGACTGATAGCCAAAATGACCTTGATAACACGACCCTCAACAAAAAGAGCACCTCGATAACAAGACTGTTTCCCTAATCCCCTTGGGACACTTCTTATCGAGGTTCTACTGTATTAAAATACTATGTACTGCTAGTTAATTATGAAAAACACTGTGGTTCACCAGCTTCTGAACGATGGGTAGACACCACTTATTCCATTACCTCTTGATTTTACCCATGTTTGAGTTCATATATCCATGGTGACTTCATGTTCATGGATTAAACTTGGACTAGTACTAAGCTCATTATTAGTTTATCACCTTTAGGGATATAATTCACTGGATTTAAATCCATTTTCACTATTGGTGGATTTTGCCACAGTAATAGGGTAAGGAATCCAACCAGAAGCGGCGCTGGAGGTGAATAAAAGATCAGGTAATACATTTCAAAATTTTACAGGAGAACCAAAAAACTGTAGCTCAAATTCTACAGGTGCTAGAGCAATGATTTTTTTTTTGTAGATTCTTAATAGACTCAAAACTAGTTAGAAGTACTGAAAACGTGAATTTATTTAATATTTTAGCTGCTAAATGGAGTTAAAAAGTGGAGTTGTTCGCTTTTGAAACAAAAACAAGGTTTTGTCCTTTTTTGAAGCAAAATGACTTTGAAAATAATGGTTAGAATAATAATATTGGAGAAATAATTTTTTTTCACGTTTTTCAGAGTTCTTAGGGGGTAGTGCCCCCAAATTTAGAGCTAAAATTGATTTCTTGATTTCCCCTCGGGGTATCATTTTTCTAAACATGTATGACAAAATGGTAGGAGTAGGTATTCAGATGCTAAAGCCCGCAGTGCATCATATGAACTAGTTAGTAAAATGCAGCCTCCTGATTGGCTGTTTCGATTATGTCCACTTTTAAGCAAAACCTGTGTTGACTTGTCCGTATTTGAAACAAAACTACAAATATTATTGCATTTTTACCCCTTTTCTGGTCGTTTTTGATGCAAATGGATAGCAGAATCTGATGCTGCAGCCAAAAATCTATTAGAAACAATCGATAACTGAAATTCAGAAAAAATGTTGAATGTCCGTCTTTGATACTAGGCTTCTCATTTATTGAAAGGAATAATTTAACATACTGAATAGCAGAAGTGGCAGTAGCAGGGCGGTAAGCAGTCTAAAGAATTAGAAAAATTTCTAGATATGTTGCTTTACTATTTAAAATGTTGGTTTTACTTAAGTGGTTAAGTTGGTTTTACACTTCAGGACGTAAAATAAATGTCAATTATATGTCTCTGTTTACTTTACTTCTATGTTAAACTATCCAATACTTTTACTTATACTATTGTTATACATTGATTTAAACTTTATTCTTCACTTAATACAATATATATTTGACTGGTTATTTCAATCCTAGATAATATGAAATATCTTAATAATTTAATTTGGTTAGCCTATCCCTGTATACGTCAAGTTCAAATTATCCTTGATGATTCAAAATCTCTATAATTCTAATCAGCTTTGTATTTCTCATTAATAGTATTTAGAGTATTTGTAATAAAATCTACTAGAGTTAACTACCCTCCCACCTATGTGGCAATAACATAGCTAAACTTATGTTTTTATTTTGTTTTGTTTACAGTACATTATGCTGGCTACTCAGATATTCAGATTGATGAATAAGTATCTGGTTACAAGTGAATCAACCTATCTGACCAAGTACATAGAGTCTGGACTCACAGAACAACAGATGGTCATGTTAGCTGCTATCATTAGAGATCTAGACAGGGAAACAGCACGCACTGATACTGGTAACTATAACCTTCTTATCCTTCTTAACTAGATTCACTCTTTTGTTGCTAATTTTGGCTCAAGGATATTGACGGTAGTCCTCCGTTCACTGAAAGCATAGAATAATTTGATATCAGCCTGTTCATAGCCCCTCAGAACAAAATATCTTGGCCTATTGCTTGCTCAACACCTCACTGCAAAATAACGTAACCTGGTATCAAAATAGGTTATTAATAATTGTTTATTAATTAGTAAGCAATTCACAATTAATCAAAAACTATCAACATAGCCAAGTAAATTTGTATTTAATTTAAAAGGAGGATGGTTTTTTTTTAGTGCAATAAAAAACGATGATACCAAATAAATATTGTTTGGATCTCAATGAAAATTTGATGCTGTCTGCTCATGCAGTTGTTTTATTGCTTCTTCAAAGCAATTGTGGGAAATGAGACTTTAAAATGTCAAGTTTTTTGTTTTTTTTAGTTGGGTCCAGACATTTAATTTGGATTATACTTTAATAGAAATGTATCTAAAAAATACTTAACAAAATAGAATTCTTACAAATACAACTTTAAATTTTTTAAATTATTACTATACTAATATAATGTGTGATAAAAATCTGTCACGTTTTGTGAAATACACTCTAGATAGAGTGTATAAACAAGAGTGCCTTACTGGTGGCGTTATTGCCGTTGAGGACTCCTAAAAAAATGTACAAATAAATAAACTGTAGAGGCCTTAAACATATGTGGATTGGTAGTTGCCTCCATAAGTTGTTTAGTACTGCCACCTGGGAGAGACTATGCTTAAGTACTTGTACCTAAAGCTACTTGCCACATTAATATCAGTGTTCTTACGCCATTTTTCTATGAGTTGAGACATAGTCTTTTTTAAGTGAGTTCATATTGTGGAGGATGTGCTGTCTGACTTATCTTATGTGACTGTCAATTTTGTTTTTTGTTTTTCTGTGGCAGTCTACAAATCTCAGTCTTTACTGTACAGTACAGAATATGCAATATCAACAATTATTGAATCTATCTTTGGAATTTATTCAATCTATATGTCCACCCTTACTTTATTCAAAATTTTCTTCACTGTGTTCTAATCTGCCAGTTGCAAAACTTGTTTCATGCTGCGGACGCTAAAATTTATTATTTTATTAATGATTTATTATTTTTGTCTTTTACATATTATTTATTTATTTTTAGGTACAATCAGCGCATGTTTTGGAGCTACTCTAGGGCAGCTCTATTGTGAGTTCTCTCAAGCTCTGACTCAGTACACTCATAACCTGCTGGCACGAAGCCTCCTTAGTGAATCGCTTCAGGTAACTCTTCTAGTTCATCTAGGAGTGAGCCCGAACCCCAGTCCTCCTGAGTCGAGTGCCTGGCCTCTACAAGTCTACCCAAGAACTCTAGCTGTGCTAGCTCAGGTATAAAATTTATTTTTTAATTGCAGTTTCAGTACAGCCATAATATAATTTGGTATCTCTTTTACTGCTCCATTCGAACCTAGTTATGTTAATGAGTGTCTTTGTACTATGAGGGAAAAGTTTTGTGGAATGATAGGAAAGCCCAATTTTTTTAAACTATTTTAACTCTTGGATTTTGATGATAATCCAAGCATGTTAACTGGTTTTATTGTTTGTAAAGCTGGACTAACTGATTCATCACCAATAACTTAATATTCCATTAGACTTCACCTTCTCCTTTTAATTTCATTCTTTTGTAAGTTATAGCATAGTTCATTCAGTACAACTTCACCAATTTACTTAATTACTTTATTTACTTCACCTTAAGCCTATTGTTTATTTACTTTTCTATTTTGCAGGTGTTACTGTTAAAGAGCCAGGCTGATAAAGAATCAGCGTGCATCAACATATGGTCGAGACTTATCAATACCCTTGTAGATAGTGTCTGTTCCAATCAAACATCTTCTGATGTCGACAATGAAGGTTTGTATTTTTTAACCCTGCCTTACTAACACTGTCTAATAGTCCATTATTTCTAACACTACGCCTCTCAGACGTAAATTAAAATTAGACCAACTTTTAACGTTTAAGATTTAAATGCTGATAAAATCATGAACTTGGAACATTTCTTTGTCTAATAAAATAGTTAAAAGGTGCTCGTTAGGGAGAAAATGATTACCAAACTGACCCTTTAACCTGAAAAAGCAGGTCAAAGTATACATTTTACATTTTTCCTCACTACCACCTACTGCTTTAAATCTGAACTTATATTATGATAATCTAATGAATAGATATAAAAATAAAGTAACATTTTTATAAATATGGCAATATAAGATTTAATAATCAAATTTTAGGAACAATAAAAAAATCGAAAGAAAAATAGACGTAGTGTTAGAAGTGCAGGGTTAAAAAGAAAATGAGTCTCTTGGTTATTTTTAGATCTTTGTAATATGTTTATTAGAGACATTATAACTATGGGGACATATTGACAGTAAATTGAATTGAATTTGAGGATAGCAAGGATCAGACAAAAATAGAAAACTAAGTTTTGGATTATTTTATTATGGGTAAATCTTAAACTTTGTTTATTTTTTTTTACTTTTGACTGATTTTCTCTATCATTAAATTGCAAGACATATTTACAGTATATTTAAAAGAAAACAAAAGAATATATCATTGTCCCACTAGAAATTAGTTATTTTTGCGGAGATTTTATAGACCCTGGCCGCACAGATTGAAATTATTAGCAGTAGTTGAAAGTTGAAGAGTTTTTGGATAGGAAGACTGGCCAAGAAAACTGACCGAATTTGGGTATCTAAATCGATATTTGGGGGGGGGGGGGGGGGGGCACACCATAATTGTTATCACCCAGCCACCACTATGTCACTTCTGTCATCCCATTAAACCTTCTACTGTAGATTACAAAAGGAGAAGAACTTGCCACCTCAGTGGCTCATTCTCCTCTTCCTGAAGTTCCCCTATACCTAACAACTGGAAGGGCAATCTCCTCATTCTATGAAGTTGCAAGATTTCTCCTCCTTATCGTCGCTTATAGTAGATCTGTGAACTTACTTAAGCTATTTACGATAAATTCTGGTCCCACCATCTCGCAAGCTCTGATGAAGTGCACTTGTGGTTGAAAGCCAATTTTACCATAATAGAACTCTTGCGGAAAAAGCCTTTAGATAGTTCAATTTTTAACAAATGTCTAATTATATGTTAAAACATATCAAAATATTTAAAGCAGGTGTTTGTTTGAAAAAAGGGTAGTTTCATTGCGCTTCTGAGCTTAATAAAGGCAATGGAACTATTGTGTTTAATTCAGTACGTCATAGAGAGAAATTCGTTTCAGATATCAGGAAATTTAACCTCTTATCTTAAAAACTACTCTTCCGAAATTTGGATTCTATTGATGCCACATTAATTTAAACCTTCTACCCCCATTGTTTTCTCTCCAACATGTGTTCAAACTTTTTGTTACTTAAACCTACATCTTTAAAAGTACTTATCTGATTTTATAACAAAAAGTTGATGGTTTGTCACATGTAGCCCCACATATGATCCTAAATTAATGTTAACAGTCAACATTTAATATTGAATAAAAATCAATGTGACCCCACTAGGAATTGAAACAGGTCTCTAAACTCCTTGAATTGCTTTGAATCATTTACAGTACTAATATATTTACTTTGTTGTTTAGATGTAAACGTGGAGCACGCCCAACTAGTGCTGTTTCTGTTCCACTCTCTGAACTTGATGCAGAAGAAGTCTGTGTTACTGTCAGTGGCTACTGGAGTTATTAAAGTATCAGAGAGAGGACATTCTCCTCTGAAAGAATCCCAGTTACTTCACTTGTCCAGAATTCTTCTTTTCTTGGACTATTTAGTCAAACATCTGTATGATCCACCACCGGCTCTCTTAGAACAGGTAAACTCTTTTTGTACTATTTAATAAATATTTTCTTCCCTGTCCGGTGGTAATAAAGTATTGCCAAATTTCAATTTTTCTCTGGGTCCTAATTGACATGTGAGTTGTGTATTTAGGTTGTAGTGTGAATGAGTATTGTTTAGGTAAGCCACCTGGTTTACCACACTTCCCTATACTCTTCTTACAATTAGAATTGTTTTTTGACAGCACGGGAAAATAGACAAGAAGCAAATGAGAGCGCTGGATTTTGAATTCTAGAAGGTCGGGGCCAACCAGGCAAATAAAAATGTCTCTAGTGGAGGGGCGCGGACCTAAGGGTCTCCGTTCGAAGATACTTTATAACCTCCACCGCTTGAAAATTTTCACTTTTATGTTATTAAATATAATGCACTAAATATTACACTGGTGTTGAAATTTGTTTGTAACTACCCGTCATTTAAATTTGCTAAGTTATTCAGACAAAGTAAGACTCAGAAACTCAAAAACAGAAATTAATTAGAAAATTCAGCTATACATAAACACAAAAGGACAATATTTCCATGTTATATAATAGGGTTCATCGTTTATTTACCGAAAAATAATAACAACTACTTTTTGACACTGTACATTAATTCAAAAATTGATAGATTAAAATGTAAACCTCGACTCAATTAACAAAGGTTCTTACACTTCCTTTTATTACAATTCAACATCCGTTAGGTTAATTAATTCTTCATCTAAGTAGTTTTAAGCCTATACTTTTCATAAAGTTTTATTACCGATATTAAATTTTAGGATTCTATAAAGGAAATTAACTCTTACATTAAATTTCAAAACATATTCGTAAATAAGAAGTGCAAATCTAAGTGGCAAAATCAGGTAAAAAGATCTCGATCTGTTGAAGTAGTAAAATAACCTTCTTTTGTTGACAAACAAATGATGCTCTCCCACCCCTCCTACTGGCCTAGTTGCTTTATTTCTTCTCCGACATAGGTTGGTCAACCTGAGTGTCAAAAAACAATTCTAATTGTAAGAAGAGTATAGCGATATGTTTCTTGGTGATTTTAGTAGTGGAATAATTGATCTTTAGGACCTTAGCGGCATCAGAAAAGATAATATTTTAGTGTACATACATTGGTTTTTAAACTTCAGTTTGAGTTGGAGATAACTACATTTTAACATCTGAATTTTAAGACCTTTTCAAACACCAAATTGACGATTGACTATTTATATTTGTTGTATCAGGTTCAGTGGAATCTGCTGAGTGGTACGAGTTTACTCAGTGACGAGGGAGGTGCCGCCAGAATATACTGTCCTTGGAACAAGATAGAAGATAACTATCGTAAACTCATGCCTCTAGATGAGTTTTCCATAAGACCCAGATTCTATTCCCTTACCTATGGAGAATATAATAATCAGGAACCACCTAAACTCGATGGTTTGGTAAGTCATCTAGTATTTGATTATTTTCTTTATCCAATGTCTATTTGACACCTTGTATGCCAACCTAAATATTTGGTTTTGGATTCATTAGTTCAATTGGTGCATTAAAGTAGTTGCTTAACAATTATTATAATTTTATTATTTATATTTGTTTTTAGGCGTGTAACTTTCTGCTGGGTACAGCGGAGAAAGTAAAATATCCCGTACTAATAGATTCTCTAATTGAAATCCTGGGAGTGTGTGAGCAGTGTACACCTGGAGTCAGGCCACAAGATAAGATGACTGCAACGAGTATATGTGCTATTCAGTATACCTTCACCATTACCTGGAGGTAAGTCTATATTCTGTAGAGAGTTAGTTATTCCAGTAGAGGTTTTTTTTCCTCTTCTATAAATTGGGAGTAAATGATTTATTTACCATTATCAACAAATTAGTTAATGTGTTGCAGCGCTGATGCTGATCACTTGCTGTTGAAAGCCAATTTAACCTTAATAGTTGTTTATGATTTTTGTTCAGGTTATTGCTGCAGTTGCCACCCTCAACTCCTTACCTGGAGCGTCTTGCTCTCGGAGGTAGAGTAGAACCGACACCAGTTCTTCTCTACTCGTTAATCTGGGGCCCACGATCTTCTCATAGGATCTTTATCCCTTGGATCAAGGTGAGTTGAGCTAGTGTATAATTAGCATCAAGTTAGCATATACTCACTCGATTATTAAATGTATTAGGAAAAAATTTACATTATTTTTTAAACAACCTAATATTAACAATTACTCTTTTTTTGGTGGAAGTTGTGTCTCTTCAAGATGCACCGAACCCCTCTTGCACTATTATTCTAACCCACTTTTCTTTGTTTTACAGGATTGTTTAGTAAAGCAAGGGATGTACACACAGTACGCTGAAGTAGCTCTGAAGAACGTATCTGACTTTGTCAACAGTACAAACTACGATGTGAACTTGGTGCGCAACACTATCACCGCATTGATGCCTCGAGTTGACTCAAAGAGTTGCTTACAACAGAATCCAAAGGAAAAGAAGGGTGTGTATTATTTTATCATCTTAAACCTTAACTTTGTGTGGAGACTTCCGCGGGTAGACTCAAAATAAACAGCTTGGCTTTCCAGTGAACTCTGTGTGATGGATTAGGTTGAAATCCGACATCACGATGCACCACACCCCTGAAGATGCTTCCAGTAGTGGTTGCAAAACATCGGACTTCAACCCCTTTGGGAAACCTAACTGTTTATTATCTTAAACCTTGTTTAATTTCTTTTATATATATATATATGGTATTCTTATTTACCGTATTCCTTCGAATATAAGATGCACTTTTTTCCGTTTTTGCTTCTCCAAAAATCAGTGTGCGTCTTATATTCGAGGAGCGTTTATATATGATGCATTAATTTTTTTCCAAGATTTTTGGTTCGAAAATCGGGATGCGTCTTATATTCGGGGGCGTCTTATATTCGAAGCAATATGGTATATGGTATATATAGAGAAAAGGCATTGTGATAGTGTAAAAATTTGATGGTACTTCTTTAGATTGTTACTCCCCTATGTTGTTATAGAAGAAAAATAACTTCGACTTAATGACTATTAAGAAAAAGGGATGTTTAGTCAAATGTACTTTGGGACAAAGGAATATCCCACTTCTATTTTGATAAGAGGAGTAACAGTCTAAAGAAGAACATTCCGTACACCTTCTTTAGATTGTTACTCCCCTTTATTTTTTTTTAAGAGGAGTAACAATCTAAAGAAGAACCAATTTGATTTTGAGATTTTGATTAAAAATAATGACAATGATTACTAATTGCTTCTTAATTTTTGATATGTGTTATTTGTAGGTTGGGCAATGTCTGCAAGTGATCTACCCTCTGTCATAGATCTGTGTTTATTGGACACTGTTATAGCTAAAGTTCTGTCCATTTCTGAAATGCAGCACAAGACAAATCAGCCTAGCAATATTCAGACATTATTTTCAGCCGATTCTGATGCTAACAAGTAAGTCACATAAATTATCTGGAGAGAAGTTTAGTAATTGAGCTACATCTGAGCATTAGAGTTATCCCCATTCTGTAAATTGTTTTGCTTCAATTTTGATTAAAACGAATTTATAAGTGTAGTCCATTTACCATGTACCAATATTATCATTGTGGGGGTAGCCAAGGGAAAAAAACATGATTGATGCATGCCTTAGTTTCATTTACAAAACATCAATGCTTTATATTTACAAATTGGTAACAAGTATACATTTTTCCTAATGCAACAGGTAGGCACAATTACTTTTGAGGCCAAATGCAAATATGAATGCCAATCCCAAATATTCTACACCATCTAAGTTACTTAGAGCAAAAAACTAGTTTCTGAGTATGCAGTAATAATTTTAAGTAGAAGAGCATGATTCGGAACAGCAAATTTCGATGAAATGTTCACTCATTATTTAATTAAACCACAAATCAAAATATGAATGTGATTATTTTAATGGAAAATTTGAGTTCGATACAGAGTTTTTTATTATGCTTATGTGTTATTTCCGACGTTGGATACTTTTCTGTACTAGTTCTTAAAGCTCTAGTTAAGCTCTTTTTTAAAGCTATTAGTTGACTTTTTATAGTTAAACTTTTCTTGAATTTAAACCAGTTGTTAAAGGTAGTTTTTTTTTTTTTGTTTGTTTATGTTATATGGTATTATTTTATTTTTGTCAAGATACATTTATTTCAAATTTAGAAACCACTTTCGTGTGACAATGTTTAATGTTGAATAATGTTTCTTTGTCAAATTAAATTGATTGATTTATAACATCAAGAGGTATTCATATACTATTTTAATAGTTCAAAAAGTTAAGGTGTATTGGTGTAAGTCACCAACAATTTGATTATTTATATGAAACTTTGTGTTGCAGGACTATTCAAACCATAGACACTACACCTCAGTTAGATCTGTGCCAGGAACTACTTCCTCTCATACTGAGACTGACTGAAGTCACCTTAGCTTGCACCAGGTAGTTAATTTTTTGATTCCTCTTTAATACATTTCTATTACAGTAGAACCTCGATTATCCGAACCTCTGCTGTCCGAACCCTCTATTATCCGAACTCTCCATCGGTGAGGTGGTTAGAGGTTCTCGCCACCTTGTTGGCAGTGAAGCAGACAAGAGTTCATGATTTTTTTAAACCTACCTGAGAAAAAATGTTTCTTTAATGAACCTTGATTATCTGAACTTTTCGATTATCCGACCCACCTCTGGTCCCAATTAGTTTGGATAATTGAGGTTCTACTGTATCTGCAAAGAATTAATTGAAGGATGTTATTGGCACTTGTGAAGAAAATGTTTTTTTTTTATAAGTTGGGTTTGTCTAGTGAGGATAGGAAGTATAGGCGTGTTTGTTGCCACTAAAAGAGTTTATGTATGAAAGGATTTCTGTACATGGAAACAGTAAGTTGAGAAGTGAGTACGGAGAATATCACTTTCAACATACATTTCTCTTCTGTATTTCATCGATAATTCATCTTGCAAGCTCCTCTTATCTACAATCTTCCTATCAGTCAGATTCTTTATTCATTTGTCTTATTTTGGAAGCTTAAGAAACCTTTGAGTGAATAGACGATATGATAAAGATAAAACAGCAGAACAAAGAAGAAGATGAAGAAGTGGTATTTGTTTATAACGAGGAAAAGATTCTAAATAGCTGCAGTTTATAATATACACCAATAGCAACCTGAATTGGAAACATGAATGGCTTAAGCTCAGGGCACTTCTTTAGATTGTTACTCCCTTATAAAAAAGAGGGAAGTTACAATCTGAAGAAGGTGTACGGAATGTTCTTCTTTAGACTGTTACTCCCTTCAAACAGAAGTGTGATATTACTTTGTCCCAAAGTACATCGGACTAAACATCCCTTAGTCTTAATAGTTAGTTATTTAGTCAAAGTCATTTATATTCTAAAAAAAACATAGAGGAATAACAATCTAAGAAGTACCAAACTCAGTAATATATCTGAATCCGAAACCTACAAGTACCACCATTTGCCTGCTTTCACATCCTCCATCAAATATTAAGATGATGATAGTTTGTCACTTACTCTATACATACATAATTATAGGTTAGTTAGTCAAATATAACTCCAAATCAAAGAGGTCACCTATTAAGTGACAAACAACCATCAACTGGATTTTTGGTCTACTAACTAAGTTAGTACTCTCAATCATGAAAATCGCATTGTCCACCAAAAAGAGTGGGGCATGGCTGCTCTCCACCAGTTTTTTTTTTTTTTTTTTTTTTTCAAATGCCTTTTGACAAGCTATGTCCCGCAGACGAACTTAGCCGACTACATATTCTTAAAAGCCACCAATAGATTTACTTAAAGACAAAATTCTAGCTTGATGTTAGTCAGTCACTTTTTAGCACTCTACCTCCTGGACTATAATATGGAAGCAACTGGATTGCCGCAGAAGAGGAAGTGGTGGCATTGTCATAATGAATTTAACAGCATCATTCATCACCTTACATGGAGACAAGGAAAGGGCTTAGCCAGAAACCAATAGGACTAGAATAACTTCACTATGGTGCTAGCGCCTAAGACTCGGCTCAATAGCATCTTTAAGTCAGTAAATTTATTTTCTAATACTGTTTTATTTCTGTTTCAGGTCAAGCCTACTGTATCAGGTGTGTGAAACTAATGACACAGGTACTGCCTATACATTTGGAGATCTATCAGTGATCAGAAGTGCCCTGGCTATAAGTTCGACAAGATGCACCACAACACAGAATTTGTCTTCTCAACTTTTTCCTCTCTTCCCTCCTGCAGTCACAGCTGTGATCAACAAGTGGAATTCCACTTCCATCAACAGCTTGCCCTGGGTATGCAAAAAAAGAAGTTATTTTTAGCAATAAATCCTGAGAAAATTGAAAAGGGACATTTATTAAAACATGTAAAGAATGGATAATTATTTAGTATAACTGTAGCTCTTTTTTTTAATTATTATAATAAATATTTTCATGTGTTTCAGAGTGAATTTGCCAACGACATCCTGCCAGGAGAAAGTTATATAATGTGTGTTGTTATCACACACATTTCATTCTTATCTGCTAACTTCCCGTTCACCATTAATCCATCCCTCAAGCACCTACTTCACTCACTTATTAATTTCATCTGTCAAAATTTACCGTAAGTTTATTTATTTACATTTTTTAAAAAAACAATTTGAATTTTGTTTGTGTAAATATGTATTTACATTGCAGTCTCTTGTCAGTTCAACAATATCTTCAACATTATCTTCTCTCGTTAAGGGACTGACATAGCAGAGTGGCTAGCTTACTGGCAAACTCACCAGTAAACACATATGTGGTTAGTTTGTATCCCAGAGAGGTGAGATTTGTTCCGCACTGATGATTATATATGATTAGTAGATGGTAAAGTGGCCGTGAGTCCTAGTCCTGTTAGAATTTAATGGTTTGTTGATCAGGACGTTTAATCTAGAGTCTAGAGGGAACCGGCATCATTAGTTTAATGTGTAGCCGCTGAAGTACAAGTTTCTACTTAAATTCTGTTCCTCCCTAATACCCAACCCTTATCTTTTAAGACCACTTTACAGCTGCTTCTGTATTGTAACTTCACTTAAGGTTTCATACATTGTTATCTTTACAAGTGTAATCAACATGCTAGCAATCTTATCACATAGTAAAATGAGAAAGAGCTCCTTTCAGCTAGTTGATTAAATCAATAATAATTTAATTGTTGTGTTTACAGTAAGAATCCTGAGAATGCACTGTGGCAGCAGGTCGTATCCGTGCTGACTCCTTTCACACTGGATACCTGCACTGATACTGCTGATTGTACTACCATTGAAAAAGCTCTCGGTAAGGTTTTTCATCTGTTTTTTGTTTTTGTTTTAAGAAAATTGTAGAAGTACTTTGGTTGTAGTGTCCAGACACAGACTTAAGAAAGACACCAAGTTTTGGGTGGATGTCACAAAGTTTACTGACTGATAATTTATAAATTTGTTGAAATTATTAGCATTTTTAATGTGGTAACTTAATAACTAAAAATAAATTATCTGCAGTACTTTTTACATATTAATTTTCTACAAGTTAGATTCCCTTACTTTATTGTTATTTAATGTAATTATTATTATTATTTTTTTTTTTAATTCAATTGTTTTATAAAATATTGTCATGAAACATTACAAATCTTTACTTTAAGCAAGAATATTTAGATCCCCTCCCATGGATCGAATTAGCCTAACTCCCTAATTAGTAACTGATTCTTACTATTAAAGAAACCTTTTTTAAATGTTAACTTTCTAGTAAAAACTGAGGTTTTGTTCTATAATTATTGGCTTGTCTTAGTACTTACAAACTAAGAGGATCTACCCACAAAATCTTGTGGTCTCGTCCTATTGTTTTAGAAATATTGTGATGATTTCATCAGTGGTATTTGCATTTTATACTTATAGATATTTAATTATTAATGAATTATTGTTATTATTATTTTTACTTATATTTGACTTACAGGTGATCCTGATAGTGAAAAGCACCTAGCTGTTGTCTATTCTTTAGTTTTGGAACAGATTTATTCAATTATTATTAATTACACTTCTCCTTCATTACCTTGCAGGTAAATTTGACTTATTTTGAAATTTGCTTTTATTGTGAATATGAGTAATTTTAGGTTTGGTTTATTACTTGTTGATTCTTTTATTTATCTATTACTTGTCGGCAATAGCCAAAGATCTTAGAAAGGATCGAGGGGAGAGTAAAACTATTCTATTGTTATCAACACAAAAATTGTGGTTTTGTCACCTGACAGCTTATTACTGTTATTATTATGTTTAGTGATTGCACCTTTTTTTTCTTTATTATAATTAGGGAGCCAAGGGGTATAAAAACCATTTTTGTTGAAATGGAGGTTAGCTGGAATTGTATTGCATTCATCTATTTTAATAACATGTTTGTTTAAGCATGATGTAAATAATATTTATTCCATTGATAACTTGTCAAATTTGTTGAATTTTCTCTGTCTGACTGCTTTTACCACCATCTTCTGTCTCCAATATTTGAGCAACTTATTTATCCTTTATGATTCCTCTACCTCTTCTCAGCTCTTTGGTTATAGACAAGCAAGAACCTTTTATCCTAAAATTTCATTTTAAGGGATCAAAAAAGGCATAGAAGAAAAGTTCACTTTTTATTTTTATGTATATCTCATTTTATAAACATATTGTCTTGTGTTGCAGTGATGCAGTTAACGAGAAGGTAGTATTGGTGTGTATCACTTGGCTTGAAGGTCTGTTAAATAAGTCTAGCGGTATACAAGCATTAGAGAAATTCTTTGACCAGCCCGATAGAGACCTTGTCAACATATTACTATCTATATCAAGTCCAAGGACCTACAGCTCGTCCGAGTATGGAATTAAGGTCCTTCACTTCTTCAATAAACTCTTCACTGCAGGTTAGTTACTGCATTTCTCTTTTTATCTTTAATTTAACTGATGTCAGTTGTGATAGCCGTTGAGTGGTCACATTCATCTGAAACCACTGTTTCAGAGAATTTAATTAAACAAGTGTCTACTGAACTTTTAAATTGGGTGAAATTGTTTGAAGTTGACAAAGCTAAGCATGTCTGCATTGAAAGAGATAGTTAACATTCTCTTCAAAACAAATTGCACCATTTTGTTAAATGATTAACTTTTTGAGTGGGCAACAATTGGAGAACAGCACATTTTTTTAAGGGACGAGGAACTAAATCCTTCAGTTATTATTACATCTTCAAATGATGTGGTTAAGCTAATGAGATTTAATATGATTTTAACAATTAGAGATGGCGTTTCCTATTATTAAAATTATTTATAAATTAAAATATTAAAAAAAATAGTTGTTTATATTAATGTTGAAACAGTTTTTGGTTAATATAAGTGTTATTGAAGATGATGTTAAATGTTTATTTGTTGTGTAGTTGAGAAAGGAGGTACAGACAGTAGCCGGCTAGAGAAGCTATGCAGCTCAGTACTGAGGCTAGCCAGTGTGGATCCCTCGCAGTTATCTTCATGGTTAGACCATGTTATACTTGGACCGGGTTCCAGGCTACCACCTGCAGCGTCAGCGCCCCCACCAGCAGACCCTCCTCCACCAATTGTAACCATGGGTATGAAACAGTTTTTTCACTAATAGAATTCGACCCTGTTTTATTTAAATGCTTTTTATTCCTATTTTATGTGTATGTTTGTGCGAAGTTTTTTTTTCAATACCTGAATGTGGTTTTTTAAAAGTTGCCCTAAAAATGCCCTTGGATTATTAATCTCTGATATAATACACCAGTTTAAATGAATTAAGAATTAACTAGGTTAACCCTATAAATCGTAGGTTTATAGGGCCCAAAAATAGCATTCTGGTGTAGTTAAAATTTGGGTACTAAAAAAACAGAAGGGTGTAACAATGTGAAGAAGGTGTACGCAATTTTCTTCTTTTGACTGTTACTCCCCTTACAAAGAAGTTTGATATTTCTTTTTTCCAGAGTACATTGGACTAAACATCCCTTTGTCTTAAAAGTTATTCAGTCAAAGTCGTTAGTATTCTAAAAAATCATAGAGGAGTAACAATCTAAAGAAGTACCAAAATTTGAACTAGAAAATGTTTTCATCATTATGAAATTTAAAGGAAAATGAATCAAACAATTTGTTTAAGTTCAGCTAGATAAAGTTAAACAGATAAGAAGTAAAATAACAATTACATTCTTGATTCTAGGTGGGTAAAGAAAATAGGAATATATATAAGAAAACACTTTTACGTTCTATTGTAACAGTGCCACTACACAATTTAAGGCCAATCTGGCTTGCAGAACTCTATAAGCTCTACACTAGTTCTGTTTTATTGTAAAAACTTAGCCAAGTTATTTAATTTGATGGATCTGGCAGTATTATGCGATGATCTTAAAAAAAATTTAGCTTTTTTTTTATAGTTTATTTATTATCAATTATATTTATTATTTCATTCCTTTAATTTTACCTTAGCTCTAATTGTAAACTAATAAATAGTCTGCTTACTTTTTGTACTTACAACTTAGTATTCTTTACTAAGTAGATACATTTTTAATTAACAATCCGAAAATTGGGGTTGGGAATAAATGAGAGAATTGGATTTTGAATTCTAGAAGGTCCGGGCCAACTAGGCAAATTAAAATGTCCCTAGCCCCACCCCTCCCACAGGACTAGAGGCCTTATTCTTGTCGTCATACAGGTTGGCCAATCTGATTGTCAAAAGTCACCACTCTTTTTTGAGGTTGGTCTGTACATACTTACTTGGAAGTCCCCTGTTGTTTTTTTTTTTTTTTTATTAATATTTATTTGCCTATGAGATGCAATGGACTGTTTAATGCAGGCCTTAAAGAAATTCAGTTGATATCTCTGTATATAACATTATTGATAAAGATGTAAGGAGAATTTCTCTGAGGTACAGGTAGGAATTCCTCCACTGTAAATCAATGGTTAGAGCATTGGGTCACAAACATTTAACGGGTGAGTTTCTCAGTGTGGGCTACTTTAATAACCAGGTCCCTCAATCATTTTGATGTCCCACTGTAAGTATACTCTATTAACCCTATTGTTGGTCTCATTTCAGGTATATCGAGTAGTTCAACGTCGACTACTGAAAATAAGGAGACTAAGAGTGAGAAGGGAAGTAGTTGCGCTACGGTAGTCGGGACACAGTCCTCTGCTTCTATCACCAGCACTGCTACCAAGGAGAAGGAAAGTAAATCTCTCTTCCAGGAAAATCAACTTCTCCTTCAGCACCTCACCGCATACATCGTCAAACAAACTAAGTAATAATGCTTTCCTCTCATACTCTGCAAAAAATTCATTGAATTCTTTAATATTACATTAATTCAAATCAAAATTTTAGTTTAAATTCAATCTCTAAGTCATCAACTATTACCTGTTATAGCCTTTGGGTTTTAAATGATGGATTTTAAAATAATAACTCTCCAAATTATTAAATGAAATAGCCATGGGTTTATAAAACAAAATATATTAAACTATTAATCATTGGTTAAATTTTTATTAATCATAGGTTTTATAAATAAGATATTATAAGACACTGTTATTCGATTAAGTGGTTATTGAAAATTTAATTTTTTTCTGCAATGCAATCAGTGATGCTCTAAGAATTTAGTTGATCTCTTTTAATTCTGAATTTGATGGCAGGATTAATATAAATAATTAAACTTGGAAGGAATCGTGACAAATTGGGACAATCTGGAGTGTTAGCATTTCAATTACAACCAAAAAAAGTATATAATGGGTGTTCAAAAAGTTCTGGATCAGTCAATTATCACAGTATGATCAAGTTTTACAAAAACTTTTTGAAGTGATTCTTGTTTAGGGGCGGTAGAGTAAATTGGCTTGGATTAAATGAAATTGCATGTAAATAGCTTGTGATTCAAGACTCTTCCAAGGTAAAGATTTTTTACAGGTAAATCAACCTGTAAAAAATCTTTTACTTAGACGAGTCTAGACCCACCGACCTCTGATTCAGCAGGCATAAGTGCTAACCATTGCACCACGGAGTTAGATGATTTTTCAATATAATTATATAATTTATATAAATGTTGTTTTCATGTTTTTTTTTTTCATTATTCACTAAAATGTTATGAAAGTATATTATTTTTTAATTAAATTCCACATAACCATTTCTACATCCTAAAATAATAAAATCGTCAACAAATGCAAAGAGAGCAATGCATAAAATTAACTGTTTCTAGAACTTAGTTTCAATTCTAATGCTTGAGAGTCTCACACATAATTTTATTAAAATATAAGTTTAAGGGATTCCTTATTTCCAACTAAAATTCTTCATTGTTTGGGAAGGTATTACCCTTATCATAGAGGTACCTATATAATTGAATATATATATTTATGGGTGTGTATGTTGTTTTTCATACAGTTTTTATAATTTTTTTGTTACAGCGGAAGTGAAGTAAAAGAGAATGTAGCTTTGAACCTTCTAGAAGCTTTAGTTCCTATGGGTTCTCAACTTCTTCTTCAGGGACAAGGTTCTGGATTCCCTCAACTTATGACTGTAATGGCTTCTCTCGCCGATGCAGGCACTGGATCCGGTCATATCACACTCTTCTCTGCCGTCCCTATGTGGATTCAGATATGGTACTTATTTCTTGTTTTATGTCATACTAACTCCACTAAGTTCTGACCAAATGTAAAGTTCTTAATGTGCATTCAGACGAATTTCTTTTTTCTCATAAGTTTTTTAAAAAAAGTAAATAAACAGCTTAGTTTTCCGGTGAAATCCGCGTCATAAAGGGGTTGAAGTCCGATGTTTTGCTTCCAATACTGGAAGCATCTTCAGGGGTGTGGTGCACCGTGGTGTTTACTTGAAGCAACAACTTCATTATTATATATGAAAATTAAACATAGTTGAAGGAAAGAGGAATGTATTTAAATTTAAACATTAAATTTAACACAAAATCAATATTATAACAAATATTGATAATACCACTAATCGTTGCGAGTTGGAGGCACAGCCACTACTTAAAATAATTTGTAGGGGACATGTTTCACCACTCAATAAATTGAACCAATATTGTGAAGAATTTAAGGACAATTTAATTGGTTTATTTTCAAAAAATCACAATACATCAAATTTTAATTTATGCCACTATTCAAGGATTTTTATCAGATTTTTGCTGATGACCAATTAAAGTGGTAAAAAAACAATCTGAATAAAAGTATCTGTCATTTTTATGATCAATGTTCTACTCAATAATTTTGACTTTACCACTGAGTTTGACAGAACAAAACAAAAATAAAATTAACACAATAGTTAATAAATGATTGGTTGTTTTGTCTGAGATTTTGTGGTACCACTTCATAATTAACCTCTTCATAAGAGAACCTCTCCAGTCATAACAATAGTTTATTTGTAGTATAGACCTGTTCGAACTTAACTACTGGGGTTGATGAAACTATTATGCATTGAATACTAACATTTTGTGTGTGTCTATTACATCTCAAGTCAAATTACTAAATGGAAGTATTGACCGTCATATATCTACTCAATGTAAAACATGCTTCACCTCTCTGTTAATTATTTTTAATTAATTATGTTGATTTTTTAAAAAAATTAACTGAATAATTTTACTCTCTACTTGAGTTAGTCATTTAACTATAGTTTTTTTGTTTTTTTTAATTATAATAATAAAATTATATGGTTTATTTATTACTTTATGTATATATTATATTGTTCTGCTGCTAATGAAATGATTTGTTTTGGATACCAGCTTGAAGCAAGTGAACGAAGTAAGTTTTACTGAAGAAGGTGAGACAAATGGAAAGGGTTTGGAATGTGGATGGGCTCTTCTATCTTACGTAGGAGAAGTTATAAGGGCGTTGGGTCCCAGCCCTCCGAGGGCTCCCTCACCATGCCCTCCAGATTTACCACCTCATTCGGACCCACCAGATTGGACAGACGACCTCACACCTACCACCACATCTACAGCTCAGCCTGATGATGACTCCACCGCTGATGAATCGGTTAGTAACAGTAAAGTTGGGTGAGCGTGTAGATATATAATTTAAAATCATGAAATAATGTTTTAAGTGTGTGAGGGGGTTATTTGTAACAGAAAATAAAAAAGAAGTGTGTTACTGATGTCGCTATTGTGGGGCTGATTTCCTAAAAGTCAACCAAGAAGTCATGAACACGGGAAAAACTGAAAGTTAGATTCGTTTAAAGTCGGAACTTCCGAGTATTGCCAAAGTCAGTACAGTCGGGTGCTAAGATAATACCCATTTCTAGTTTGTATGACATGCACAGTTGTGGTAAATCTCACGAATAACAACAGGAAGGTTTCCTGTTTTGTTTGTTTTTATACAGTACGAATTATAGTCACAACTATCCTAAACGATTTTTGTACGATCCACAAATCCACGGGATGATGCAAATGCAAAGGACGCTACAAATAACGGAGTTGGAACAAACCTAATATGTATTTGTTGTAAAAATGATTGCTCTCCATGTCAATTAATCAAAATAATATCAGCGGATTTCTAGTTTCTTTTTCCCCATTATATGTTTTATAAATAAAATAACCAGTGAAACTTATCTTAGATTCTCAGTTTTTTTTTTTAATTTCTTCCTAATTTTGAATTCTTGTTATTATCCATGTTTTTATTTATATCAGGAAATTTAATTTACCAAAGAGAAAATTGCCAAAAACAATCTGAGAGAGGTAATAGTACAAAAATAATTCACAAAAAAGTAACAACTAAAATCCATAAATAAAAAAAATAAAACAGAAATAAAAAATTAACAAATAAAACAGAAATAAAAAAAATTAACAAATCAAACTCAGAAATAAAGAGGGGGAAAAAATAAATTAAGAAAGAAGAAAATCGATTTAGATTTAAAGAATATTATTATGAATAATCAATAATATAAAGATATTATCGTATATGATTGGTGATTTCTTATCAGGTGCAGTGTTGCCTGACACTGCGTTTTTTGACAGTGGTCTATTTTATTAAAAACTGACTATACATGACACCAAAACAATGACACTAGCGCACTCCCCAGATTTCCATGACTTCTTGGTCGACCTTTAGTAGACCAAAGATGGAAAAGAAAACTTTTCTCACATGGTTCTATTGAGAGAATTAAGGAAATATCCTTCGGATGATTTAACATATTAAACAATAATTTTTCAATAACAAATTAATAATTCAATAATTCATCATAATGGATGCAGAAACATTGGATAATCTTGTCTTTTCTGCAGAGTACTGAGAAGTGTTGGAAGCTATCCTCACAATTTTATCATTTTTTTATCATGCGTCTATACCAGCATGAATTCAGCCTCAAACCCAACTGCCCCAACCCCACGGCCCTTACTCATCACTTCTACTCCACTAACCATTAATTTGATTTCTTGAATCCCATAGTCCTTGCTCAAGAACCCAATTTTTATAGAAGAAATATCCTTGAAATGTACCATATATCTAAAACTAATAACACCGTAAATTTTAGAACTGACACCAATAACCTCAGTATTTGTTATCACAATATTATATAGTACAGTAGAAATAGCGTTAGAGGTGGAACTAATTGCAACAAAAATGATTCTTGTTGTAAATGGTAGGTAACACGCCCCTAATCAACATACTAAAAGTATACATCCGTACCGTCGCGCAAAATGCGGTTTTTTGGCCGCCATCTTGAAAAAACATGAAAATTTTCAAAAAAAATCATGTGTGGTATCAAATCACAGGAAATTTAATGCTGAAAAATAATATGAGGTTGGTTTATAAATGTAAAATGTTTACGAAGATGAAGTAGAGGGAGAAATATGAAAAATTTTACCTCAATAATCAAGTATTAGCATCTTAAAAGCTTAAATTATGCTAGATTAATCGAGACTTTAGCAAAACTGATCAGAACCGAGATAAATTTAATCTACAAAAATAATGACTTTTATCAGTTATTGATTTAAGTTCATCAGATATTGCATCAGTTGAAGAAAGCAAGTAAAAAAATTGAAGAAAACACCATTTTAGGGGAAATTGACGAGTCAAAAAAATGCATATATTTTTTTAAAATAATTCACATAATTCCAATGAAGTGTGATCTTCTAGTCAGTCGTGTTAGTAAGTCATTTATGTTTAAATTGAAATAAGTTGTTATAAATTGTTAGTGTATTAATCAATGTTAAAGTCATTAAATTTGTAATGCCTGCATAATAGTTATTATTAGATTTAATATGGACCAACTACATATTTCCCCCTTGTTTACTCACTTTTTTGGATACCTATCCTAATTAGTTTCAAACACAATAACCTGAAGCAGGTTTCGATTGGTGTGGCTGAAATGCAAGATGCAGCGCCCTCGTTCTCTGATATGCCCAATTCCTCTTGCTGTAGACATACAGATTCACAGAAATTTTGATTCTCGTTTCCTATTTGATGAACTTTGCAGCCTTGGATTCATTGTGTCTTATGCTGAAGTGTAGAAATACATACATTCTGCTGTAATGGATGAAAGTAACCAAAGTGTTGAAGTGTACCATCTGGACACTTTTCACAATGTGTCGCCGAATATGTCGACCATAATATAGCAGAAATAGAACAAAAAACACAGTTACCATGGTCCACTTCTGCAACATTGAGCGATGTCATAAAGCAACACCAATCGTATGTTAACAGAAGGTATGGAAAAGTGAAAATAGTTTTTAACGGGTATAAAAACCAAATATAATAGATGCGGAGCACAGATTGTGTTGTAGTAGTGTTTTCTTATATTAAGAATTTTTATTGTTATATTATCTTACAAAAAATACATAAATACACTGTATATTCATCCCTTTTGATCAAAATTCGCCTGTGGTAATCAAGATAAACAAATTTCTTTCTAACTCTTCAAAAAAACAAAAAAACAACGCATTATCAATATACGTGGGAGTATATTCAAGGAAGAGGCCATTCCGTCATTCATGTAGAAACTGATGCAAACACACTAATTGTCAAAGAAGCTTTAAACATTTATTATAAATTTTCCTTTTATAGTGAATAATAAAAAAAAAGGTTTTTCAACACTACAAATGCTTTGTTTTTCTATCCAAACAAGTTAGTAAAGGGGGGAGAAATATGTCTTGCTTTTATAGTAAACTAGCTTTCACCCCGCGCTCCGCGCGGGGCTCATGCTAGGTATTAGTGGCTATGTTTCCTATTGACATGTAGACCTAGCAATTAAATAAAATGCCTAAATAGTTTTTTTCCAAGCCTTCTAGGAAAAAAATCAGGACTATATTATACACCATTCATTCCGTTTCTAAGAATATAATATTCTCCAAATCGTAGTTTGGAGTCTATATATTATATGTTTAAAACATAGCCAATAGAAACTAATTAATATGTAAAGTAATTAATAAAAAAAACCAAAAACTAAAAAAAGGTATAATAAATAAACGTCGTAAAAACCAATTAGACTGGGAAGTCATTGAACAATCATCAACCATAATGGTGCATTAATTTAATTACCAGTCTCTTCTCTCAATAAGGCAGTTCCACCAATAAATATTTAATAACTCTGGTTTTAGAAAAAAATAATTGAATAATTAATACTCGATTTATAGACCAATAGTGTGAGAATTAAGCACCCCAATCAGAAATTAAATCGGTCAACAATTGCGGACGCCATATGAGCTCAAAATATATTTTTTGTTTTTACAAAAAATCAAAGTTAGCTCTATTTAAGGTAGATCCGGTGGAAGACAAAAAGGACCAAAGTTGTAGATCTTTTGAAATCAGTTACCGCTAACGCAATCAGCTTGTCGATACGACTTACCGTTTAGCCACAATAAGCTTCCAAAAAACTTTTAAGTGCGTCCACCATCTTTAATTTTTTAAGGGGGGTTTAAATTTTTTTTTTTAACTTTTCGGATTTTTCCAGTCGTTTTGGGCCAATTTCCGACCAAATGCAAAAAACCGCGAGTCTCTAGGTGGTCTAGAGGTACCCAAACATTTTGATTAGCGAGTCTGTGGGGTTTGATTACGGTGGGTCAACCTAATTTTTTTATGTTATGTTTTATATACTTCTTTTTTTTTTTAAATTGTCAATAACTTTTGTTCTACTCAATATTTTTAGATGAAACCAAGCCTACAACAGGGTGTTTGCACACACCCCTGAAAAAAATTTAATCGATTTCATTTAGCCTGTTTTGCGCCTATAAAGTCTGACTGGGGCGACAGACATACACACATACACGAAAAAAGTTATGGCCGGATTCGGTTTTCGGAATGTGTAAAATGAAAAAGTATCCAAAAAAAATTCAATTTTGACCAATGTACAGACAAAACTTTAATTTTATATATATAGATAGAGTAGTTGGTTCCTTGTATGGTTTAATTTAAATGCTGCTGTGTCTTAAGAAAAAATAATAGCCTCCCTTTAGCGATATTTTAACCCCTCCTTTCTGTCATTCTCAAGCTAGAAACAAATTTTATTAAATCCAATAATTACTATTATACAGCCATCAACAATTTTACTGACATTAACCATTTATAACAACTTATTTTCAATTTAAAAATAAATTTCTTACTAACTTGACTGACTAGAAGATTCACACTTCATTGCAATTATGTGAATTATTTTAAAAAAAAAGTTTTTTAACTCCTCAATTTTCCCTAAAATATGTTGTTTTCTTCCACTTTTTTTACTAGTTTTCTTCAACAGATGAAATATCTGATGAACTAGGATAAAAGTCCTTATTTATGTACAGTAACTTTATTTCGGTTCTGATCAGTTTTGCTAAAGACTTTTAATCTAGCATCATTTAAGCATTTCAGGTGTAAATATGTACTAGGTTATTAAGGTATAATTTTTCATATTTCCCCCTCTACTCCATCTTCGTAAACATTTTACATTTATAAACCAACCTCATATTCTTTTTCAGCATTAAATTTCCTGTGATTTGATACCACACATGATTTTTTTTGAAAATTTTCATGTTTTTTCAAGATGGCGGCCAAAAAAACGCATTTTGCGCGACGGTACGGATGTATACTTTTAGTATGTTGATTAGAGGCGTGTTACCTACCATTTACAACAAGAATCATTTTTGTTGCAATTAGTTCCACCTTAAGGTGTTTTTTCACTTATTTCTACTGTACTAATATCCAATTTTTAAATTTGTTATTCATCTCTCTTCTTATGTAGAAACAAGACAAGATTCTTTAACAGACATTAATTGTCAATAATGTCAATTTATAAAACAGGTTTGTTTATATTAATAAAATAAAAAAATTGTAAGTTAAAAGCTGTTAGAATACAAATTATTAATACCCTAAGTATTTAATATTATTGTTGTATGTCAAATTTATGTCAATAATAAAAATCAGTCTGTTGTTCGCGTTTGACTTAAATAAAAAGTGTATTTAATTCCATTGTTCGTAAGATGTATGCCATAAGATATATCCAACAGGTTATGGGCGCCAGACACTAAGGTAATACCTAAACTTTTTTTTCAGTTGAATATAATAAAAAAAAAATGGATGTTGACTTTAAAGGCTCAATTAAAAGGCTAAACAATTCGAATTACGAAACATGGAAGTTTCGAGTTCAACTCTTGTTAATAAAAGAGGAAGTTTGGGATGTAGCAATCACTAAAAAGCCAAATGATGCTAGTTCTGACTGGGAACATAAAAATAACAAGGCTATGGCTATTATCGGTCTACTTGTTGAAGATTCTCAGTTGGTGCATATTAAAAAGTTAAAAACAGCCAATGAATGCTGGAAAGCACTTCAAAATTACCACGAGAAATCTACTCTGTCAAATAAAGTGTCAGTGCTAAAGAAATTATGTAGATTAAAAATGGAAGAAAATGATGATATGGAAAGTCACCTAAATGCAATTCAAGATTTAGTTGACAAATTAAATAATATGGGTGAAGAATTAGGTGAAAAATTGATCGTAGCATTTATGTTATCCAGCCTACCGGACAGCTATGATACGATAGTAATGGCTCTAGAAACAAGACCTGAATCTGATTTGACGGTCGAAATAATTCAGGAACGGCTTGTCCAAGAGTTCAAGAGAAGAAGTGAAAATAAGAATGACGATCAGTCAGCTATGAAGGCCCACAAGAAAACCAAACCTACGAATACTAAGGTTTGTACCTATTGCAAACGTAAAGGTCACAATAGGGAAGATTGTTGGTTTTTACGTAAAAGTAATAAACCTGACAAATCGAAAAATAAAAATACGTTTAATTATAAAAATTTAAATACAGAAAAACGTCAAGATGAAAATATTAAGAAAATTTATAAAAATTATGAATGTCATGAAACTGACAGCGAAAATGATCAACAAAATTATCAGGAAACATGTTTTACAGTTTCAAAAAGTGAGCAGTCAGTCTGGTACATCGATTCAGCAGCTACTGTACATATATCATGCAATGAATCAAGTTTTCATAAGCTAAATAAAAATAAACATGACAAAATATGTTTAGCTGACGGAACAAAAATAATTTCTCAAGGAATCGGAAATATTTATTTAGATTTAGATGTCGGAGAAGGAAACAGCAAAAGATGTTTAGTTGAAAATGTTTTGTTTGCTCCCGAAATCGAAGGAAATCTAATATCCGTTAGAAAATTAGCTGAAAAAGGATTTAAAATAGTGTTTGAAAACAATAGTTGTAAAATTTTAAAAGACGATGAAATTCACGGAATCGCTTATTTGAAAAACAATTTATACGTTTTACAACAAATCAATAGTAATAAAAAGAATAAATCAATGATGACGAAGAGAGAAAATATAAAAACTTTCGATTTAAATTTACTACATAGAAGATTTGGACATCGTGATTGGGAAGCAATAAAGCTTTTAGAATCCAAAAACATGGTTGACCATATCAAAATTATTGGAACTAAACCATCATCGTGTGAAATCTGCCTTCAAGGAAAAATGTCAAAATTAAAATATCCTAAAAAGTCTGAAAATAGAAGAGAAGAAATTTTAGATTTGATACATTCTGATTTAGCCGGACCCATGAAGACTCCAACTCCTCGGGGTAACCGATACATTTTAACTCTTATTGACGACTATAGCAGATACACGACTACTTATCTTCTAAAACACAAAAGTGAAACTTCTACTAAAATTAAAGAATTTATACAATTTGTGAAAACTAAATTTGAAAAAACCGTTAAAACACTCCGAAGTGATCGAGGCGGTGAATATGTCTCAAAAGATTTAGATTTATACTTTAAGAAAAATGGAATTCGGCATGAATACACAGCACCTTACAGCCCGTCCCAAAATGGTGTAGCTGAAAGGAAAAATCGGTATTTAACTGAAATGGCTAAATGCATGTTACTAGAAGCTAAACTTGATAATAAATTCTGGGGCGAAGCTGTGATGACTGCTAACTATCTTCAAAATATATTACCTACAAAAGCTTGTGATAAAACACCGTATGAACTGTTTGAAAGAAAAAAACCTGATATTAGCAGAATAAAAATATTTGGATCTGCAGCTTACGTTTTTATACCAAAAGAAAGAAGAAGAAAGTTTGACGATAAAGCTAAAAAGTTACATCTTGTAGGATATTGCGAAGAATCTAAAGCTTACAGATTATTAGATATAAACACGTGCAGAATTACCATTAGTAGAGATGTTAAATTCATAGAACATTTAAATTTTAATGATAAAATTGAAAAGAAACAAAACATAATCAATGAAGAAGAAAAATCTGAAGAAGACATAGAAATAACATTTAATAAAGAAAAAGAAAAAATAACACAGTCTATTATAGAAAATCAATCAGATAATGAAGAGAAACAAACTGATATTGAAGAAAAGCTAGAAGAAATAATTCAAGATAATCATATACATAAAATAATAGAAGATGATGAACCGACTACATACCTAGAAGCTATGAAGAACCCTGACTCGGCACAATGGCTAGAAGCAATGAAGGAAGAAATAAACTCCATGGAGAAATGTGAAGCATGGGAGTTAGTAGAAAACTCTGAAGATAGAAATATCGTAGATTGTAGATGGGTATATAAAATTAAAAAAGACCCTGTTAACAATACTACAAGATATCGTGCTCGATTAGTGGCTAGAGGCTTTAGTCAGAAATATGGTGAAGACTACGACCAAGTATTTGCTCCTGTAGTCAAACAATCATCAATAAGAACATTATTATCATTAGCAAGTTTAAACGGTATGAAAGTCAAACATCTAGACGTCAAGACAGCATATCTCAACGGAGATTTAGTGGAGACAATCTATATGCGTCAACCTTACGGATTTGAAGATAAGAATAAACCCAACTATGTTTGTAAACTCAAAAAGAGTATATACGGTTTAAAACAATCCGCAAAGGCATGGAATGATAAAATTAACAGTGTATTGGTAGAGAACGGTTTCAGAAGGGGCGAAGCCGACTGCTGTTTATACGTAAAAGAAATAAATAGTAAGTATACATACATTTTATTATACGTAGACGATATTATCGTATTCTCTAATCAAGACGAACATTTTACTCATGTAGAAGAAATTTTAAGTAAAAATTTTGAAATAAAAATTTTAGGAGATCTAAGCTATTATTTAGGAATACAAATAGAAAGAAATAAAGACGGAGTATTTTTTATCAATCAAGAAAATTATATTGATAAAATTATTTCAAGATTCGGAATGACAGATGCTAAAATTTCAAAAATACCTCTCGACCCAGGCTATCTAAAATTAGAAGATCAACAAGTCCTGACTAATAATAATCTTTATAGAAAGGGAATAGGATCATTACTTTATGTAGCGTTAAATACCAGGCCAGATATAACAGCCAGCGTAGCAATTCTGAGTAGAAAGACTTCTAATCCTACTAAAAGTGACTGGACCGAATTAAAACGAGTAATTAGATACCTTAAAGGGACGAAAACACTCAAGCTACAGCTTGGAAAGGGGGAGCATAACTACAAGCTGACGTGTTTCGCAGATGCAGATTGGGCAGGAAGCTTAAAAGATCGGAAATCTACAAGTGGATTTTTAATACAATTTTGTGGAGGAGCTGTTTCGTGGGGAACCAAGAAACAATCGTGCGTTTCATTAAGTTCGACTGAAGCAGAATATATTTCGCTTAGTGAAGCATGCCAGGAACTGCAATGGATAAGAAAACTACTTAAAGACATCCATATAACACCGATAGAAATAAATTTGCTCGAGGACAATCAGAGCACTCTCAAGATGCTAGATCACGAAGGCGTGAAGACCAGATCTAAACATATTGAGGTGAAATATCATTTTGTCCGAGAACTAAAACAGAAAAAAGAAATCACATTTTCGTATTGTCCTACGACGGATATGTTAGCAGACATATTGACTAAGCCTTTACACGGGACAAAAATGAGAAACTTAAGGGAAAGAATCGGGTTAAAATCAATTGTCTAAGTTAATTAATTGTTTGTTTATAAAAAAAAAAAAATAAATAAATAAAAAAAATAAAAAAAATAAATAAAAAATAAATAAATAAAAATAATAATAAAAATAAATATATAAATAAATAAAAAAAAAAAAAAAAAAAAAAAATTGAACTGTAGGTATAATAATTTGAGAAGGGGTGTTAGAATACAAATTATTAATACCCTAAGTATTTAATATTATTGTTGTATGTCAAATTTATGTCAATAATAAAAATCAGTCTGTTGTTCGCGTTTGACTTAAATAAAAAGTGTATTTAATTCCATTGTTCGTAAGATGTATGCCATAAGATATATCCAACAAAAGCCTATATGTAAGTTACCCTGATGATGTAAATATATTTTACGAAACTAGTTGGTAAAAACTTAGTTTTTTTCTTTAGACCGTATCTCACTAACTCTCTCATATCTACACTTTAACGGTTGCTAACTTAAAATTTAATTTTATCATGGTGCATCCTTAGCTTACACTCATTCCACATGATTTGACAGGCAAATGACCAAAACAAATTTGACTCTCCAGTCATGACATTTGACAAAGGTCAAATATAAGTGATTTTTAAGCGACTTTTAGATGGGCCATGGTTTTACTGCAGAAACAGCATGTATATGGGCTCCCTAATTCCCCGGTTTAAAAGTAACCTAACTACCTCTGTTGATGGTCCTTCCTCTTTAAATAAGACATGAAAGTTTCAGGGAACCTTTTATATTGATTCATGATAGAAAGCTAAATCAAGTTGTGAATTTGTTCTAGGATGAAGACAGTCTATGCAACAAGCTATGTACTTTCACCATTACTCAGAAGGAGTTTATGAACCAGCATTGGTACCACTGTCATACATGTAAGATGGTTGACGGAGTTGGAGTCTGCTCCATATGTGCTAAGGTCTGTCACAAAGGCCATGATGTTACCTACGCTAAGTTTGGCAATTTCTTCTGTGACTGTGGAGCCAGGGAGAATGGAGCTTGTCAGGTCTGTAGTGTTTTAATTCTTTAAATTATTATACTTTTTTTTAAGTGTTACTAAATAATCAATACAACTTTGTTATAGTAGGAAGTTTTTTATTAAGTTAATTGTTTATGGGCAGGCACTTGTAAAGAGGAATGCATCTAATGGAGGCCAGAATGTTGAAGGAGTTGGGGCAAGTGGAGGCATATCATCTAGTTCTGCTTCCATGGATCCACCTCCGCCTTCACTCCGCAGGAGACCATCATCTCCTAATTTGAATGAGCATAGGTCAGTTGAATTCAATTTGTATATTGTACATGTTCAGTATTTCCTACCATGGGAGAGGATAGTCGAGGGAAAAACAAGATTGTATGTTGCTGAGGCCGTTAAAAATTCTAGCCGTTAAATATTCCTGTCAAACTAACTTCGTTATGAGAGTCTCATGATTAGGGTTAGGAATTGACATAAAAAGCATATTTTTTTCCTTAGCTTTAATAACAATAAAATGCCTAAGAATAAGTTATAAGAACATAATAAAGCATATTTCTGGGTTCATGGAATATGTTCACATATTTTGCACGTTTGAGAATATTATGGAATATTTTGATGATAAAGAAATTCTAAGGTAAAAAAAAACACGTTTATAACTGTGTGTAGCAAATAATCTTGGGTAAGATGCAGGTAGCATTAAGTCAGGTTCAATGGAAATGACACTTTTATGAGACTTAAGTAGTGTTCTTAGAGGATAACCAGTGACACGTTCGTAGTAATATTAAATGGTTTAGGGATTAACTCCTCGGCCGAGCTGTGATCAAAGCTGACATCCCTCTACAAACTCGAAAATGATCACTCCCGATCATTTCAGGGAAAATATGCAGGTTGTCAAATGCCTCGAATTAAGGAAACGTTAGTGTAGAAGATGGAATGCAGGCTTTTGTGATTGACAGCTCTGTATACATGTTGAAAGCGGGGGAATGTTTAAAAGAGTTGTACCGTAAAATGGTCCATATAACCTGCTTGGCCCATGCTGTATATCAAGTAGCTGAGGAAGTAAGGAAATTTTCACCAGCTGTGAAAATGACTTAATATCTACTACTGACTTAATTTCAGCGGGTAAAAAATGTATTAAAGCTTTAAGTCGAGTGTCCGTCTTCAAGGAGATGCTACCAGGGAATTTCTTCCTCAAGATGGGGAACTTGGATAATAGCGGCCCTTTATTACCCCGAATATGGAGAAAAAGTGAAAGTGAAGAATTCAGCGAAGAGGATAACTGGCAATTAAAAATGCGAAGCAGACACTGGAAAACGTTCAAACTTGGACGCAGCTAAATTTTATCTGAACTCATTTTTTTAAATTGCGAAAGATGATAGATGAATTGGAGGTGCAAGGCACTTGCACTGAATCTCTTCAGATAGGACTTTAAACTTAACTTTGTTTTATCTTGATTTTCTTGTGAATACTCTTAATTTGTTTTCTTTCAAATTGTCAAAAAAATAAAAATAAAATTATTTTGTGTGTTTAGGTTGCAGAATCAGCACAGACATGCTACCCTTGCCAAGCTGCTAGAGCCGATGGCTGAAGTACTCATATCGCTAGTTAGGAAGGAGCAGAACCTCGTAGGACCTTTAATAGCACTGTTAAAACACCTTGTTCCAGCCGTGGAAGCCTCGTCTAAGAGGACATCCCCTGTCGGCTGTCATAGACGTACTCAACTGGCACTTGAAGCACTTCACTACCAAGAGAAAAAATTCCTTCACACTGACCAGCTTATGGTATTTTATTATTCGTTGTTAAATATCAAATATATTGCTTAATCAAATATTAACTTTTGTAAATAAAAGTCCTTCGGAAATGTATCTCATAAACATTTTTGTTTACTTAAAACATTACATGTGTTTCAGGTGCCTACACTTGGCTCTCAGGAAGGTGCGTTTGAAAACGTCAGAATGAACTACAGCGGAGAACAAGGACAGACTATCAGGCAGCTGGTATCTGCTCATATGATTAGGAGAGTGGCCATGTGCTGCTTAGCTTCTCCTCATGGCAAGAGACAGCATCTTGGTAATTATAATCATTATTTATCATATTTATGTGAATCTGATAGATAGAATAGTACATTACGCGTCGAGTGCGGAAAGTAGCATTTTGCATGCGAGTGTGGAGTTTGCACCCGAGCGATAGCGAGGGTGGTAAAACCACACGAGCAATGCAAAATGCCGTTTTCGCATGAGTTGCGTACCGTACTTTATCTACGATTGTTAGATTTAAATAATAAATACAGAAAAAAATAAACTTGCTGTATGTAAGTTCGTACCTCTCTCTTGATAAAGATGGCATTAATTCATTAGTTGTATTTTTTGCCGAATTAATTATTTCTGGAGGAGTATTATTCTCCACATTTTTGTCAAAGTCACTTGATTCACTCATTGTTTTTCACTAAAAACTCGATATAAACAGTTACTTTAATAAAAGAACAGCAAATTAGTTTTGTTAAATGTAAACAAACTTGCTAGTCGTGCGTAAAGCTGAAGAATTCCTCTTCTTTATTGCACTAGTGTGGTAAAGAAGAGGAATTATTCAGAACTATGAGACGCGCATGCGCAATGAATACAAGTACGTAAAGAATCACTTTCTACGCATCTAAACAAAGATATAATGTTTATATTTCGTATCAATCGTAGATAAAAAGGTTTATTATAGATGTATTTAAAAACTTAATGAGGAATGTAAATAAGAAATTGACTTATATAATTTATCTAAATCTGGAAAGAGATAAGAATAAGAAAATATCAGTGAATTATTTTTCATCACCGTTGAAAATAAACCCTATTGAATAATAATCAAGTTATCGCATTAGCATCTTTGTTAACATTGACAAATCTGTCTGTTCCCCAGAAAGGTGAAATAATAGTTTTACACTCATATTGAGTACATGTTTTAAGTAGCCGATCCTACAATGACCCAATTTTGTATTTACGAGGAAAGTAATTACAACATTTTTGGGGGGCCTAGATAGCTTTTATGGGAGAGAGGTTGGCTCTTAATCAGTCAGGTTAAGCAGCATC
>OX578276.1:15381988-15465203 GCA_951217055.1 Gerris lacustris | reverse complement strand
CATATTTTTAAATTTAATTTTATTTGCTAACAAAGCGTGTTTCTTAACGATATGAGTTATGAGGCCGCGTCTGTTTTTAAGTGACTGACCGCAATTTATACATTTAGCTTGAAGGTCTAAGTGGTTCTATATATTGGCAGGATTTGTGTTTACGTCATTTTAAATAACTTTTGTTGATCTAGTTGTTTGGGCGTCCTCGGGGTGAGTGGAGGTAACGCTTTTTATAACGGGTGACTTTCCTTTAAGAGTTACGGGTTCTAGATCTTTACTAGGGAGTATACGGTTTATATCGACGGTTTTACCTGAAATGCAGCCATCGTTCTCAATCCACTCCACGTCTACAACAATGTTATCGTTCTGCTGTGCAAAGTTGTTAGTTACCCGTGATATCTTTGTAACAATAGCTCCTTGCTTTTAACCATACTTTCTAAGTATGGCCACTTTTTGTCCGATAGAAGGTAAACTAATGATGTTTTCTCTGCGGGAGCTTAGTCAAGACTGATAATATATGACTTTTTATGACTACTGATGCTTTTTGCCGCCGGAATTTCACCCTATAACGGCTAGTCCTAAAATTATGAATAATCAATTTAAATTGTACCCTTTTTTAATATTTTGTGTCAGATGTGGATCCTTTTAGGGTAATAAAAAATCGTACTTAGATTTTTATATTGAGTGGCAACATTTCGGCATTACCTGACATATTCAAGCCTACAAAAATAATAATTTTATTAAGACAAAAACACCAAACATCGTAACAATACTCAGCTAAATCTACTAATGTTTAACACATACCTTCTAATTGGCTATTGTCAGGATCACTAACATGTTAATAAAATAGTAGAAGTCACAGTGGTTCCATTGTCACACCAAATCTTATACAATATCAGATAATACAATAGCCCTATCAAACCAGATAGGTACATCCGAAATAACATTAGCAAATAAAAACAGATGATGTCTAGTAAAAACTGGTTAAAATTAACAATAAAACGGATTTTAAAACATAATCTGGTAACTAAGTTTTACATTGAGCTATTATCAATCCATTATCATATCACAGACTCACAGATCTTACTTTAAAATAATAAAGACGAATTTTTTTATACATGAATTAAAAATATTCAAGGTTAGTTAACTATTAACCATTAAAATTAGTAATAAGGGGAAATTAAATAACAAGACGCACAAAAACAAAAAAACAAAATATTTAAAAAATAAAACAAGGGAATGGTCTTAATATTGGCAGTGATTAAGATGTCCTACGATGGAAATTATTATTTGGATTGGTACAAATACCACTGTAGAATTTATTCAAAGATATCGCGTTTCCAAAATGGCGGCCATCACCCTTAAAAGAACCAAAAATGTGTTTACTTAAGAAGAGAAAGGAAAATATATGTACACTTTACTATTTCAAAGTGCAACTTTTTGTATATATTTTAGTAAATAAAATAAAAATAATAATAGAATATATGAATTTGTATGACCAACCTAATAAATGAGAAACCCATAGATGTGTCCAACTGGATTCGTTTATTTACAAATTTTTTTTTAATAAAATAGAAAGAAATAATATGTTAAATAGAAGTTACGTATACATGTCTTCTAGAGTCTAGAGTCAATAATCACCCCTTTTATTAGACATGGTTAATTATTTATTTCCATATTATGTTTCAGTTTGTTCGAAAATTTACAAGAGGTCAGTGGCATTCCTTTGCTAATAACATTTAGTTCTGGGGCAATAATCTTCGCTCTCGGCTTATGCATTATAGTAACTGTGAGCATTCCTTTTTTTTTGAGATTAAATATATTTTATTTTATTTAATTTATATTTAACCATTTACTAAAATTATAGGTTATTTTTTAATTTATAATACATACTATATATATATATATATATATATATATATATATATATATATATATTTTTTTTTTTTTTTTTTTTTTTTTTTAGACTGATGACTATGCTTTAAGAATAATCTTCGCTATTTTACTCACAATAAATATTTTCATCGGAGGAGTAGCTAGCTATCTCGGTCAACAAATAACTGATATGGTAAAAAAATTAAACAAATATCTCTATTGATAGTGTGTTTTACATACCTTAATCTTGATGCCCCAAGATAATAGTTACTTCATCCAATATATATGTTTGGAGTGGAAAATTAATTAACATATGCTAGAAACAAAATTTATCTTATTTTAATATTTCTTTTTGTCATATATGTTAATATGCATCAGAGTGAAACTTTGAGAGAGGAGCTATACTTCACTAACTGGTACGATTGGCCTGAAGATATGAAGAGATCTCTCAGGATCATGTTGGCCAAAACTCTGGAACCTCTTGCACTCAGTACATCCTTCGTCGCTATTAATGCAAACCACGACTCCTTTGCAACAGTAGGTATCAACTGAATAATTTAGGGTGAGCACACACTGGGCTTACGTTGTACTACCTCTTGATCGTGCATCAGCATACGCTTAATTCGTATAACTTAGGAGCTATCTTGCTGTAGCGTACACAGAAAATATTTCCGGAGGCCAACCTTGAATGACTATATGCAGGTTTAGCATACTCCATAATTTATTATAATTGTAATTTCTCCCACCCTTTCAATACCCTAATTTCAATTTCATATTTAATCAAATTTAAATCCTATGAGATATCACGTAACAAATTACCACACTTATAAAAATTACATAGAGGCTGTAAAAGTTTATAACAACTTAATCTATTACACCGCAATGCATATTGGGTTTTAAATTACTGGTAATCAATATAAAACCATGTCACCTAAGTAAATAATCTGCCAATTAGTGTGGCACATAGCTTCCTCACTTACTATTTTGTATACTTTAATGATTTAATGCTTTTATAAGCTATTATTATCAAATGTATTACATTTTTTTGTGCGCATGTGGAATAGAAACAAATGGCCGCATAAGGTTGAAACTTATATGGGACCAGCATAGTTATGACCTGTCTAATTATGACCTACCATCAAAATTTCATAAAAATTGGACGAATAGCTTTTAAGATATGTTGGTTCGCAAAAATTGAGCTACATGCAGAAATGGAACCCAAAATGTACCCTGATGTCTGTAACAGATTTCTGCCCTGGAAAATTTTAAAATCAGAGACATAAAACTATTCGTTCTTCAAGTGGTATGCAGTTGTAATAAGTGTACCCGAGTGAACAATAAGTACAAGTTATATTATTAGATTGAACTTATAAATGAATACTATTAAAACCTAATGTCAGAATGTTTTGAATGATTGTCAAATATATTACATCTTCTCCCCCCTTTTTGCTCCTGTTCTATTCTAGCTCTTAGAATTTGCGGTCTTATGCTCCCCATCTGATCTGCGTGGAACCTCTTCTCTATACCCTCTTCGTCAACGTGGAAGGATAATGGTCCAGTGCAGGCTGTAACCTGTCCTGCGATAAAGCCTTTACCTCCAGCTACCTGAGCCCAAACTGGATCTCCCACCTCAAACTTCTTTTCCTTCACATGTTGATAGTGGCATAACTTTTGTTTAAACTCTGTGTCGCATTCCTTTATGCCATAGGAACCTGTGCTAATCTTAAATTTATATCTCCTGGGCCTGAAGCTTTGAATCTTTCTTTAAAGGTACGGACAGCTCTTTCTGCCAACCCATTCGAATTAGGGTGATACTCTGATGTGGGTAATGTTGTTTCCCTTACATAAAAGTCCAAGAATTCACCACTATTGTGAGTAGTAAACTGTGGTCCCTTGTCTAACACAATGAACCGCAATAGTGCGAGGCACTCCAAATGTCCAATGAGCGCTCTTAGAAGTTGTGTGGTTTTTCCCGCTGTCATTGATTTTGTCGGTAACACTTCTAGCCACCTGCTGTATGCATCAATAACAATCAACCAATGCAAACCTTGTACCGGACCTGCATTCCAAAATGCCACCATGGTTCTGCCGGGATAGACCACGAATATAATGGAGCTTCTACCTCTCTTGGGCCTGTTGGCATAGTGCATATTCCTTTACAAATGCTTCTACATTATCGTTTAAATTAGGCCAGCACACCTGGAACTTTGCAGTGGACTTCATGGCTACAATTCCAATGTGGCCTGCATGGAGCATTTCTAAAATATTACTTCTTAAAGAGGTTGGTACTAGTATTCTTCCTTGCCACAACATTACTCCTTTATTCAACAAAAATTCTCCCTGTTTACTGTAAAAAGGTTCTAAGCCTGCCTCTTGTATGACCTTCTTTTCCGGCCAGCCTAGTTCCAAAAAACTAATAATTTTTGAGAGGTCCTGATTTTCTAGTGTACGCTTCTGCAATCTTCTCATTGTAACTGGCATATCCTGCATTTTTCCATTTCTGACTTTTCGCTTATAGCTGGCAACCTAGATAGAGCGTCTGCTGCTGCATTCTCCACCCCTGGATGTTGCTCAATTTTATGAGAAAATGCAGCTGGTTGTAATACCCACCTTGTGAGCTTATTAGCTTCTTGATGTCTTCGGAATTTCACATTTCTCTCCTAGTAAATATACCAGACGTTTGTGGTCTGTTCTTAAGAAAAATAGTCGGCCGTAAATATATTGGTGGAATTTGTTTTTAGCAAACATTATTCCTAACGCTTCTCTATCTAAGGTTGAATATTTCTTCTCAGCTGCTTGTAGTGTTCTTGAGGCAAAAGCTATAGGCTTTTCTGTTCCGCCATTCACTCTTTGTAACAAAACAGCGCTTAATACCGCTTCACTTGCCTCAGCAGCAACAATAATTTATTTTTCTGATTATAATGTGTCAATGTTCCCGCTTCTGTCATAGCTTCCTTCAACTTTTTGAGACACTTAACATCCTGTCCTGTCCACTCCCAGCGTGAATGCTTTTTCAGCAATCGAGGGAAAGGAGCACATACTGACTGCAATCGAGGAACAAACCTACGGTAGTAATTCTTACAGCCAGCAGTAATATAGATCTGAGTTATTTTTGAGTTTTCTGAGCTGGCATTTTCATTATAGCTTCCACGTGTTCCATTGCGGGGTGTATCCCTTTACAGTTTAACCTATGACTTAGGTGCGTAATTTCTTCTTTCATCCAGTTGCGTAATTCCATTTTTAACCACAAACCATGAAATTGCAACCTCTTCGGCACTTCTCCTAGATTTCGAATGTATTCCTCTTTTGAACGCCCTGTTACAATCGAGGTAGCAGGCAACTCCTGGTATTCCTTCTAAGACAGTATCCATCAGTCTTTGAAAAATACTAGGAGCTGAAGACACCCCAAAAGCCATTCGCTTGTATGCAAAATAACCTATGTGCTTGGCAATATCAAAATATTTCTTTCACTTCTAATTGCAAGTATGCATCTCGTAAATCGATAGTACTAAACTCTCTTCCATTTGTCAACTTTTCCATGATTTTTTCAAACCGTGGCAGAGGATGTCTATCAACTATAATATGTTTGTTAATTATCACTTTAAAATCTGCACATAAACTAATTATATTATTTGGGTTTGGCTCTACCACTATAGGAGATGCCCATTCAATTGGTGTCGTAGCATCAACTGGTTCTATCACCCCCATGTCAACAAGCCTTTTTAACTCGTCTTCTACCTTCTTTCTTAGGGAAAATGGGACTGGACGTCGGACGTGGTTAAAACACTTTTGATCATTTTGCTTTTTCATTTTAATTTTTACTTTTTAATTTTAAAACACTTTTGCTACGTTTTGCTGATTTGATAGTTAGTAGTACCGTGCCCTAATTCCTTTATTCATCTTTGCTGGATTTGTGGAGAGCTGCAGTTTACACTGCAGGCTTATGCTACTGCAAATTTACTGTACTTTAAAAATAGTAATAACGACTAATATTGAAAAACACATAGTTTACGAGTTATATGGCAAAAGCTTTTTCACAAATTACGCAGCTACCACAGATTTTTCGAAGCTGCAAACTTAGGATCACACTACCCTAATTTGTTAGAACTACATCACGCTTAGCGAATTTAGTTTTTTTTATTTATGTTTTGATTGGCCTATACTCGTACTTTGAAATTGCGTATATGAAGTGGCAAATCACCCAAAACCTTAATATGGGCAAGATTGGTGGATGATTACGAGCTGAAATCTCAACAGGATAAAATCTAGTAGTTTTATTAAACTTTCTCTGTGCAAGAGCTTCATTTGAATGTTTCATTGTAATTTTAGGGATGCACGTGGCCTTTGGTAGTACGACCTCTCGTGCAGTGGATGCATACCCTTATAGTTTTAAGAACTTATAATAAGGAATATGTACCCTTATGAACATGTCCTTATAAAAAGGAAATGTACCCATAGGACTTGATAGAAATGAAAGAACATTGCAAACTAGAGGTATCTTTCTCAATCCGTAATGATGACAAATACAAATCACTATGGCCTGTGAATTGATGTTAAACTATACTGCTTGACACGTGATAAGTTTTCAAAAGTGTAATTTTGTCATTCAAAATAGTACGCTTTAAAGTGACTGACAAATATCAAGCTAGAATTTTGTGAAGAAGAAGTGAAAGTGGCTTTTGCTAGGTATTAGTAGCTATGTTACCTATTATCATGTACGCTTAGCACTTTAATTAAATGAAAATGAAATATAAATCAGAATGAAATTAAAATCAGAAGGAATTAAAATCCTGACTATATTATACATAATTTATTCCTTTAACTACACGCTTGCTATAGCTATAATAAGTAAGTTAATTATTAGAGAATAAACGCTCGTCTTTTATTCTCGACTAAATTATATTTATGTGAGGGTTTAAAATAATAATAATTTAAAAAAAAAATGTAATATTCGCATAACACAAATCTATTTATTGTAAACATACTTTGCACAGTGACACACCCCACAAAAATAATTATATACAAAAATTATTGCACCCGACAATACATACTGGCACATACTTCCATCAATGAGGGGGCCGAGATGCGTCCGGTTCGGAGTCTCGTGTGAGGCCCGCTCCCTTATCTCTCGTGACATTTTGACTTTGACATAACATAAAGTAAACAATATCATTGACGTAAGAAACATAAGGCTAAAGAATCTGATTGGCTGTCGCCACAGGGCTCCCCCTCTAATAAGTCTTGGTGGTAATCAAGGAATAAAGATGATTAAGTATCCAGCTGTTGCGAGACAGTAATCTTCTACTCCGTTTCGCAGAATTGTGATAGTTTTATCAGATCTTCTTAAAACTTAAAAAGGTCCTTCATAGGCCGGGCTGAGGGATGGCTGGAATCCTTCTAGGCGAACGAATACGTGTGTGGGTGACTTGAGATCGGGATGGACTAAAGTGCTTCTCTAATCGCGACAGTTGTCAGGAACAGATCTTACCATTCTGAAAAACTCTGAGGTTTGCGAGATACGCGTGCGATGTAGTTTCTGAAGTGTTGTTGGGGGGATACATTAACTCGCTGGGTAACCGTAAGTGGGCATCGTCGGGCCTATGATGAGTCGGACGCGACGAAACGATGCAGGGCATGACGTAATGCCGAGCCAACATATTTGTGACGTATAGTCTAATGTTGGAACAGTTCCTATGTGTCACGCTTACACTATCCCTTGGGGTCTCTCATTAACACAAATTGTGTACCTTATTGCAGTGTGCAAAAACACGGTATTACATTGCTGATATATATATAATTACATGATGACATTATATGATGATGATTATTATTAAAAACCCTTTTCTTTTAATGGTCTTAATAAATATTATTTTTATAACATGATCCACCGATGGTAAAAATTAACCATTTCTTACCAACTAATTTAAATTAAACAATTTATATGTTAGGATTGTCTACCATTCCAGTCATCACTGTAATATATTTGCGTAGAAAATGATAAAATCTAGGACATAATCTAAGTATTATTTTAATTAAAGGCAGTTGGTTTGATTTGTGCAACATAACATTATTTTTTTTTTTTAATTAAATATGTAAATTATAAATAATATGTTAAATTTTTAGGGTATTCAGTTTATTATTTATCAAATTCATAAACATTACATTAATAATTGGCATTATGAAATATGTATTTATAATAATGTAGTGCATAAAATGGAGTATGCTTTAAAATATCTAATAAAAGCGATCTACTTATTATTAATTTCGTAAAAGATAAATTAGTTACACAATTTGTGAGAGACACCAAGGGATGTGCCACATAGGACGTGACACATAGGAACTGTTCCAACATCAGACATTACGTCATTAAGATGTTGGCTCGGCATTACGCCATGTCCTGCATCGTTTCGTCGCGTCCGACTCATCAGGGGCCCGACGATGCCCACCCAACTCTGGACCTATACCAGATCAAGAAGATCAGATGTAGGACTTATCAGAGACGAGCGTGCTCTCATACCGCCATACTTGCTTGGCTGGCAAAACATAACAGCAATGTAATACCGTGTTTGCACACTGCAATAGGCTACACAATTTGTGAGAGGGATACTTTTCACGCTAAATACTGGGATTATCTAACGTTTCGCGCAGAGGAAAGTTTATATCTGGCTTAGCTTAACTGGAAGAGAGTTATACTGGAAATATGAAGGTCCGTGGTTCAAATCCCGGAGCCAGTGCAAATTTTTCTCTGTTTCTGTCTCCCGTAGTTTAAATTGTTTGAATTATATGTCGCTGCCCGAAGGTTGAGATTTCATATTTCTCTAGTAAGAGTGGATGTTGCCAAATGGTGAGTTTCTAGCGTAACTTTCTCTTGTCTAGTTCTACTGCCGTAAAAATTTCGGTTCCTAGGTTTGAGAATACATTTCACGCTAAATACTGGGATTATCTAACGTTTCGCGCAGAGGAAAGTTTATATCTGGCTTAGCTTAACTGGAAGAGCGTTATACTGGAAATATGAAGGTCCGTGGTTCAAATCCCGGAGCCAGTGCAAATTTTTCTCTGTTGCTGTCTCCCGTAGTTTAAATTGTTTGAATTATATATATATATATATATATATATATATATATATATATATATATATATATATATATATATATATATATATATATATATATATATATATATTAATATATAAATAGCCAATCGAAACTAATTAATATAGTAATAACTAACTATGCTAAAACATTAATCAGAAAATAAACGTAGTCAAAACCTGGGAAGTCATTGAACAATCATCAACCATTGGTGCATTAATTACCAGTCTCTTCTCAATATGGCAGCTACAACAGTGAATATTTAATAACTCTAGTCTAGACGCGTGCACACCGGTATGAACGAAGTTCCTTACGCTTTTCATTAAATATAAATTATAAAATCACACTGCTAAGTATACGATACTCACTACCTATCGGTCAATTTCGTGACGGTTGGATTTGTGACGATAGGTTTTGTAACGGTCGTTTTTTCCGATTTCACTCCCGGGCTGCACACAGTGTAACATGTCATAAGAAACTTCGTTTCAATAAATGCTCGATTTAAAGAGCATTAGTGTGATGGTTAAGCCCCCCAATTAGAAATTAAATTGGTCAATAATTGTGGACGCCATAAGAGCACAAAGTTAAAATTTAAAAAATAAATAAATTTAGCTCTATTTAAGGTAGAACCGATGGAGGTACGAGAAAAATCATAGGACTAAAGGTAAAGATCTTTTCAAATTAGTTACTGCTGGTGCAATTTGCTTTGCTTTGCACAATACGCCTAGAAAAAAACTTTAAAGTTGCGTTTGCCATCTTTAATCTTTTAGAGGGGTAAAAATATATTTTTTTTATCTTTTCGGATTTTTTTAGTCTCTTTGGCCATTTTCCAACCAAACGCAATAAACCGCGTTTCTCACTTCATTTACAAGATGCTTAGTTAACCTAATTTTTCATTTATTTATTTTTTTTATACATAAAATTGTATAATATAACTTTGGATCTACTCAATTTTTCGATGTAACCAAGCCTACAACATGTGTACCATGTTTGCGTTTACCTCTGAAAAAATAGACTGCTTATTAGTGTGGCACATAGCTTCCTCGCATCCTAACACGTACTTTATTGATTTTATGCATTTAAAAGCTATTATTTAGTTATTCCCTTCCCCTTTTTTTAATATGTCAAAATTGTTTTAATTTTTTACATGGAAAAACCCAAAAATTCTAGCTTGATAGAAGTTGATGCACGCTATCTCCTCACTATATTAACTGATCCTCGTAGTATATAAATAGTAATTTCTTATAATATAATATAATTTTATGTATTGCTTATTACAGATGATTAACTCTGCGTACTCATTTATAAACGTCTTGTTAGCCTTCGAAAATCAGTAACCTGCTCATCACACGCTGCAGTCCAGTCGTTCCTGTGTTTTTACTTTGCAGTTCCATAATGATTTGTATTACATGTAATGTTTATAAACAAGTAAAAGTACCATGTCATGGGTACATTACTGTTGATAAAAGTACTTGAATATTTTTATCTTCGGCACAATACCAATAGAATTGTTTCATCACTATTTAGTTGCTTTAAATTTACTGTTTATATGTGAGTGAAGTTTGTGTTAGAATCTTAAAGCAATGCCTCTGTGACACTATCAATGTCAAGTGTCACTCATTTTTAGTATTGATTTGACTTGATGTGAGATTCAGTTTTCAAATATAGTTTTTGAGTTAATCTCATAACGGTTTAATTTATTAAGTTAATATTAGAACGCTACATTTGGTGGCAGCGGCTAGGAGAAAAAACGACAAATAATGCCGCCTAAGAAATCAGCAAGAAGAGAGAATCGGAAGTCTGACACGGATGATGATTTCGAAGAAGTTTTGAAAAAAACCGCTTGTTTTACCCGACAAATTTACATCAGGTAACTGGAATGAGTATTTGCAGTATTTTAATAGTGTTGCATCTATAAATTCATGGTCTAATAAAAGTAAAGCAAGGTTCCTGCCAGTTTGCTTGACGGGAGAGAGTTCCCAAATTTATTATAACATTCCGGAGCCGTCCCGTAAAAATGTTGATCATGTGTGTGGTATTTTGTCAAACCAACTATTACCACCGGAACAAAGAGAAATAGGAAAGAGCGTTTTCCGTGCCCGGAAGCAGGAAAAACTTGAGTCTCTTAGTCAGTTTGTAATGGCTTTAAGATCGCTTTGCAGGGATGCTTATCCTGCTAGTTTAGAGCCAATGCAGAAGGACGAAACTCTTAAGGATCAGTTTCTGGCTTGTATATATGACAGTAATGTTAGGCTCCAGACATTATTGTCCCGACCAAAAACATTAGATTCAGCGTTGGCCAGTGCCTTGGAAATAGAAGTAGCGTATTCTCTTCATTCTGGCCAGAAACCAATTGCCTCAGTGGGCGATGAAAACGTTGCAAGACCTAGTTTTTCGGGAATACCAGAGGGATTCGCGAGTGTAGACCAAACTCAGAAACTTCTACTGGAGCAAACAAGGCAGTTGGCTGAACTCACTAAAGCAGTCACCTCTTTAGCTATGTCTCTAAAAAGAGAGGGGCCTAAGAAGATGGTCTCATGTTGAGAATGTGGAGGACCTCATGTCAGAACAAGGTGTCCTAATTTGAAGAAACATGGGGGAAACTGAAAAAGGCCAACTTTGGGGACCAATTGTTGGCTGGTAATGAAACTATGGTCCCAGTTGTGAAGGCGAAAGAAAGTGTAAATAATAACTATATCGACATCAGTGTAAGAGGTGTGCACACTAGGGCTCTAGTAGATTCAGGAGCATGTAGCCCACTGATGAGTACAGAATATGCACAGAAAACCGGAATTAGAAAAGAAAAATGTTGTTTATAATTGTTGCGTAACGCCAGTGGGAATGAAATTCGTACGTTAGGGATTGCATCAGTGGCAGTTAATGTGGAGAAGGAAATTTTTACTCATGATTTTATCATAGCAGACATCTGGTTAGATGTGCTGCTGGGAGTAGACTTTTTGGGAAAACATGGCGCGCAAAGTTTCTTCAATAAGGGAATATGCCAAATTGGAAGAACAAAAACCAAGCTAGGCCAGCGAGAAGTAAGTTCAAAACAAGTTAATGTTGTCTTAGCAGAAAACGTTATTGTGCCAGGAAGACACGAAGTTATTGTCAGAGGCCTAGTAGTAGGTAACATCGACGATAGTTCCGAAGTGATTTTTGAACCGTATTATGACAAAAGGAAGAATAATGACATTTTACCCAGAAGGACCATTGCCACAGTAGTTGATGGGCAAATACCCGTTCGTATACTTAATCAAGACCTTGTGCCTTAAACGTTATATGCTAAATCGCGGTTAGGGGAGGTTGAAAATAGTCAAGTGAATACAAATGACATTGCAGATACACTGAGTGGGGTATCCTGCGTTAGAGAAAATAATCCTATCGAAGAATTATTTAATCTCCAGTTGGAATCATTAACGATCATCCAGAGAAACAATTTTATAAAACTATTGGACGAGTTTAGAGACATTTGTTCAAGTGGTGACGGAGACTTAGGTAGCAGGCATTGTCAAACATCGCATCATTACCGAAGGACGCCCAACCAAACAGGCTGCTAGAAGAATACCTTTTCAGCACCGCAAAGAGATTGAAGAACTGACCACCAATATGCTTCAGCACAATGTGATAGAACCATCAGCATCACCTTGGGCAAGTCCAATTGTGCTTGTTAAAAAGAAAGATGGCTCCATCAGGTTTTGCGTCGACTTTCGAAAGTTAAACGCTGTTACGAAGAAGGATGCCTACCCTCTGCCCAGAGTTGATGATATACTAGATAATCTAGCAGGGGCAAAGCATTTTTCATCGTTGGATTTGGCATCAGGCTATTGGTAAGTAGAAGTAGATGTGCGTGATCGTGAGAAGACAGCATTTATAACAAGCGAAGGTCTGTTCGCATTCAAAGTGCTACCCTTCGATCTCTGTAATTTCCCCGGTACGTTCCAACGGCTGATGGATCTAGTGTTAAGTGGAATCAAGTGGCGTACGGCTATGGTTTATCTAGATGACATTGTTGTGTGGAGTAGTACGATTGAAGAGCACATTGAACAACTAAGAGATGTATTTTCCCGGCTACGTAAAGCTCACCTTAAGTTGAAGCCGAGGAAGTGTCAGTTGCTACGGAGCCAAATAAATTTTTTGGGACAAATTGTGTCCTCTGAGGGAATAACAACTGATCCCGAAAAAATCAGAGCCGTTCAAGATTGGCCAATGCCAGATAATGTGAGGGCGATGAGATCATTTCTTGGGTTTGCAGCCTATTATCGCCGTTTCATTCCACACTTCGCAGACATTGCAGCACCTCTTTATAAATCTACTGAAAAGGGAGAGAAATTCATGGTTAGTAGCGAGCTGCGCAACGGCTTTGAATTACTAAAAACAGCTTTAACAAGGACACCAATTTTAGTGCTACCTCGAACTGATGAAAAATTTATCTTAGACTGCGATGCAAGTGGTAAAGGACTAGGAAGCGTTCTAAGTCAGATTCAGGATGGTAAAGAAAAAGTCATTTCCTATGCAAGCCGAGCTTTGACCAAAACCGAGAGAAGATACTGCACTATACGCAAAGAAATGTTAGCTCTTGTCTATTCAGTACAACATTTTAAGACCTATTTTTACGGACAAAAATTCGTAGTGCGAACAGACCATAGTGCACTCCGGTGGTTACGGTCTTTTAAAGAACCAGAAGGACAGGTGGCAAGATGGCTCGAACTACTTGCAGAATATGATTTTGATGTAGTCCATCGTCCCGGTAAGCAGCATGCAAATGCGGACGGATTATCTTGAGTGTGCCAGCAATGTAACGGAAATATTAAGGGCTTCGAGGAGGCTGAAGAAATTATTTTAACTACCAAAGTTTCTTTAAATGTAAATGCCATAGATCTGGCTAACGAGGCAGTTAAGGGAGAGCAGGAAACTGATCCTGTCCTCAGTCAACTGCACTGCTGGATGAGAGAAGGTAAGAGGTCAGAATTCTCAGACGTTCGTCATGGCGACCCTAGTTTACTCAGGTTATGGTCGCAATGGGCCAGGATAATCAAGAAGCCAGATGGCATATTATACCGCCGATGGGAAGAAGAGGGACAACCACCGCGTTATCAAGTTATCGTACCTAAGAAAATGCAGGTGGACATAATGGAAACATCTCACGGAGGCCATCTAGGTATTGCTAAAACCACCAAAAAGATCAGCTGTAGGTTTTACTGGCCTGGCTATTTAAAGGATATCGAGGAGTAAGTGAAAACTTGTGCTGAGTGTGGTGCTAAAAAGGGCTCGAGAAGTCGCGCACCTATGCAATTGGTTACATTCCAAAGAATAGCTATGGACATCCTAGGCCCTCTTCCTGTCACCCAGAGGGGTAATAAGTACATCGTTGTTATAGCGGACTATTTCACTAAGTGGGTAGAAGCATATCCTCTGAAGAACATGGAGGCCGAGACTGTAGCCGAAACACTTGTAGGGGAGTTTATTTCCCGTTACGGGGTGCCATACGAGATACACACGGATCAAGGACGTCAGTTTGAATCCCAGCTATTCAAAGAGATGGCATCAGAGCTGGGTATGACAAAGACGAGAACGTGCTCTTATCATCTACAGTCGGATGGTAGTATGGTGGAGAGATTTAATAGGACTCTTTGTAACATGTTGACTCACTTTGTCAACGAGAGTCATAATAGCTGGGACACGAAGTTACCTCTTGTTACGATGGCGTATCGGTCAAGCGAACATGAGACCACTGGAGTTACCCCATATTTTGCAACCTTCGGGCGTGAAATAAGACTACCTCTTGATATAATGTACGTACACCAGAAGAGGGAAGAGAAATCCACGAGTATATCCGTCACCGTAGAAATGTCTTGGAGGAGGCATACACCAAATTGGGAGTAGAGCAGGGAAAGAAGCAGCAGAGGCAAAAAGATTATTACGACCTAGAGAGCACCCAGAAGAGAAAGTTCAAAGAAGGGGACGAAGTCTGGGTTTGGTTTCCTCTCACTAGGAAGGGTCGGAGTGCCAAATTCCATAAACCATGGGACGGGCCTTTGCAAATCATTATGAAGCTTTCCGATGTCACTGTGCGAGTACAGAAGAAAGGAACACGGCAGAAACGGCTAGTCCTTCATGTCAATAGGCTTAAACCTTAGACACCGGGAAGCCGTGCCCATCTAACATTGAAGAGGGGAGGGGAAGAGTGTGACACTATCAATGTCAAGTGTCACTCATTTTTTAGTATTGTTTTGACTTGATGTGAGATTCAGTTTTCAAATATAGTTCTTGAGTTAATCTTATGACGGTTTAATTTATTAAGTTATATTAGAACGCTACACCTCAGTCTGTTTGCATCACTCTAGTCATGATAACCGAGGTCTAGGTTATACAGTATTTTAGCCCATTTCCAATGTTTTGTTTTTATTGATTTTAAATTGACTTGGGTAATTCATGTTTACACAAGACTGTTATTTTATTATTGTTGTTACAGGCTTCAATTTAACTTCACTAGTTTCTGAGGTACCAATCTTGTAACAAAGATTTAATCTACTTTCTAAAAGAAAGTTGTGTGATAGCGTGAAAATCCGATTTAGATATTTTGATGGATTTACACGTTTCGGGGTACCCTAAGTCAAAAGTAAGTAATTTTTATGTCTGTCTGTCTTTGGTATATTATCTTTCTCACTGGACTTGTTAATTTACAAGACATTTTTTAATAATATAGAAAGATTATAAAAAGTGAAATTCAGAGAAATCCGCTATTTTCCAATTTGTTTTTTCGACAACGACTAACAATAATTTTTTCAGCTTTAGCATATTTTAAATAGAAAAAAATGTTCTCTCCCCCTCAAATCATAATAGTTATTTGTGCAACTTGTGCGCAAAGTGGCACTTTGCTGAACTCGAGAAAAATATTTAGGCACGAGCTGCAGGCGAGGGTGGAAAGGTTTCTCGAGTGCAGCAGACCGCTAAAGCTGAAGTAGCACATTACATTTTTCCTACAGTTAGTTTTTAATCTGTAAAAAAAATATAAAATAATAGAGTGTTCATCACAATGTAAAAGGTTTTACAATATCAACTAAACCAGCTGTTCTGTTTACAGCCAGTGTTGCCTTTTATTTTGTCTGATTCAGCAAACCTTACCAAGCGCTGTTATTATTTTTCATCATGACACTTACTTATCGCATTTGAATCTTTTTATTAGATTGTCTATCTTTACTTTTTTATATTTGATATATAGTGTTCAAATAATTTGATAAAAAATAATCATTATTTGTCATTGTTATTATTATTATAATTTGGATTATTTAATCTTTGTTTAGATTTAAGTTCTTTATAGTCCAGGAGAGACGTGCAAAAAAGTGTCTGACTAACATCAAGCTAGAATTTTGTATACAAGTAAATGTTTTGGTGCCTTTTAGGAATATATGGTCGGCTAAGTTCGTCTGCGGGACATAGCTTGGCACTAGGCATTTGAACAAAACAATCCGATGGAGAGCGGCCATGTCCATCCCTTTTTGGTGGACAATGTGATTTTTATGATCCAAAGAACGAACTTAGTTAGTAGACCAAAAATCAAGTTGATGGTAGTTTGCACCTTGACAGAGGAACACTTTTGATTTCGAGTAATATTTGACTAATTAACCTATTAAGTGACGAACTACCATCAACTTGATTATTGATCTACTAACTAAGTTCGTACGCAGGATCATGAAAATCACATTGTCCACAAAAAAGAGCGGGACATGGCCGCTCTCCCACGGTTTGTTTTTTTCAAATGCCTATTGCCAAGCTATGTCCCACAGACGAACTTAGCCGACCATATATTCTTAAAAGGCACCAAAACATTTACTAATACACAAAATTCTAGCTTGATGTAAGTCAGACCCTTTTTTGCACGCTATCTCCTGGACTATTATGTTCGTAAGTTGCAACACTGGAGTGCGGTAAAGTAAAACGAGTGTGGTAAAGTAGTTAGTGCACGAATCTGTTGTTTTGCGTACTATTTTGAGTGCGATAACAACCACTTTATCGGTCAACTGTAGGAAAAAACTATTATTTTGTGACTTGGGTGAAGTTTTATCGCATTTAGACGGCTCAAATGCATTTACAGGAGTTTGTTTCACATCATAATAATATAGATCAAGAGTTCTAGATGAAACAAACTTTTATAGTGGCTTTATTTTTCTCATGGATGGACTGAATGTGCTGGTTGACGAACCCCCGTCCGATTTTCTAAATTGCTTACGGATTTACGGACCCTTTGTGTGTACAGGAAGCACACAGTCACTTGGCAACTTAATTTCTTCATTTGCTTAATTTCCATCCTAGAAACTGCACTTAAAGTACGCTCTACATAACACGATGTTTGACATTTAGGCTTGCTTCGCTTCAAACTCCAACAAATCACACTCACTTATAAAAATCTGTTTAACCTACATGTGACATTATGGATAATTAATATTTTAACATTAATCATTATTTGTTTATTCTTTAAATTTTATTATATAATGACATTGAATATTACAATAATATTTCAATTTTACTTGACACTTATTCTATTCTTGCACACTCTCTCTCTTTTAATGCTTTTTCTTTTTAAGAGAAAAAAGTTTAATTTTTTTTAAATATTAAAACAAACAATAGTTCATTGAAGTGTTTCATTAAAGTATTGTTTTAATAATTAAAAAAGGGCGTTTTTCTTTTTATAAAAACTACCTCACCCTACTTCAAGTTATCGGTCCAGGTTAGAACTTGTATGCACGCATGCAAGTGGGTAAGTTTGTGACAGCTTTCATTTAGAAATGCTAAAGGCAACGAAATTCTGGAAAATACCAGAACAGTTCAGTTTCCAGCTGGACATTTCATTTGTTATCGACAAATGAAAATGGTGACGATGAAATAATATGTTTTCCTCTAGAAGGGAGAAAAAATTAATATGTTTATTCGAATAACGTTTTTGAAATTAAACACCTTCTTTAATTTGTATAAATAAATTGTTTTTGACGGATATAATTAGGTGGAATTAAGTAAATTCAAAACTGATTAGTTTTATTCATTAAATGTGAGACGTTTCGACACTTTATATAAAGTCATTCTCCAATCACAGCTATACGCAATTCAGTGTAAATAGTTTAAACAATTTTAGTTAAAAAATATCCTCCATGAGAGTTCGTCAACGCCATAAATTAATTTAATTATTTTTATAAAGTTAATAGTATTAAAAGGTTTTTTTTATTTATTTATTTATTTGGAACATGTAGCTAAAACAGCCAAAAAATAAATAATAATTAAAAAAACAGAAACAAACTTTAACTGGCTAGCAATATCACAATAGTAGAAAGAGAGTTCTGCGAAGATCCAGGATCCGGACCTATTGTTATTTTCGGATCCTACCTTTTTGTTAAGGTGGGATCCTACCTATTGTTAAGGTCGTTCCCTGATCGGAGCCACTATTTAAGGTTGGCCCCTTCGAAAAAAATATCGACCACCTCTAACCACCTCAAATGTATAAGGAGTTTCACATGAGTACAGGTACCCCCAGAAGATGCTAGTTTGGGATGTAATAAATCTGATTGACATTTCTTACATACCCGAGTCATACCTGAGTCTTCATACATAATATAACAATGCAATGTCTAATGGTAAACCTATTTCCATTAGTAGTCTGAGCTATTGAATATTATTGAAATAGGATCACCTTTTAACCTTTTAGAAAGTTGCTATTGACATAATTGCGCAGGTGCTTTTAGAAAAAGCAAACATTTAATACGTGACTAAAGGCCCGGCCACACAGAAAGCTGCGCTACGCGAGCTAGCTATGCTACGTCTGCTAGCTATGCGAGCTACGCTAGCTATATTTAGGCGGGGTGGCCACACAGAAAGCTACGCTACGCGAGCTAGCTATGCTACGTCTGCTAGCTATGCGAGCTACGCTAGCTATATTTAGGCGGGGTAGCCACACAGAAAGCTACGTTTTTAAGTGTTGTTTTTTAGTCTCGTTCGATATGTTGAGTTGGAAGGACTACAGCAGCTCTGATGAAGAGCAATAGCTTTTATTTTCATTATGTGAGGAAGAAAAGAAAAGAAAGTGGGTTCATGCAGTGAACACTAAAAGGAATCAATTTGGGGAATTTCATCACTTGATGGATGATCTTAAAAAAGATGATGAGAAGTTCAGAGAATACTTTAGGATGACAAGAAGTGACTTCAAATTTCTTGTCAATCTTCTTCACAGTGATATACAAAATAGACTGCCAATTAGTGTGGCACATAGCTTTCTCGCATTGTATTCACGTACTTTATTGATTTTATGCATTAACAAACCATTATTGTCTAAAAGAAAAAAAAAAAAAAAGAAAAAAAAATAAATAATTGATACATTTTTTTAAATTTTACCCGCTCAAAACTAGAAATAACACAAAATAGAACGTAACAAAATTTAATATTCAATATTATTGAACGGAAATTTTCAAACATAGCTAGCATAGCTAGCTCGCGTAGCGTCTCGTAAGGTCGAGCCTTAAGAGTAACAAATCCGTTTGACATTTGGGACATCGTCCCGAGTTTTTTAATATAATACCTCTATTCAAGTTTTAAAGATATAACTTTCTCCATTAGTTCTTTCCATTACTTTTCTTGAAAGTCAATATTTGACCCAGTTTCCTCTTATGTTAATATTAATTAGAAAATTGTACTTTTTTGGTACAGGATGCATTATGAAAAAATTAATATTATAAATCTTCATTTTGAACAAGCAAGAGTAAAAAAGTGACTTCTTCTAAAAGTGCAATAATGTCATTACATATACTGGCAACCCGATCCGGGGACACCCTATACATAAAAATTGTGATAAAAAACCTTTTACAATGTAAATAGATCTTAATTCGCATGTAATAAATTATTTTTCTTAATAATTGTTGTTATTATTCTTTTCTAAATATTCCAATTGTATGAAATTAAAGACAAAATGACGAATATAAAGTTTAAATACCTCAAACATACAGCAAGGCGTTCTTCAGGTGATATAGTTACTCTGTAGTTTAATCGATTTTTTTGTATATCACTGTGAAGAAGATTGACAAGAAATTTGAAGTCACTTCTTGTCATCCTAAAGTATTCTCTGAACGTCTCATCATCTTTTTTAAGATCATCCATCAAGTGATGAAATTCCCCAAATTGATTCCTTTTAGTGTTCACTGCATGAACCCACTTTCTTTTCTTTTCTTCCTCACATAATGAAAATAAAAGCTATTGCTCTTCATCAAAGCTGCTGTAGTCCTTCCAACTCAACATATCGAACGAGACTAAAAAAACACCACTTAAAAACACAGCTTTCTATGTGGCCCGCCTAAATATAGCTAGCGTAGCTCGCATAGCTAGCAGACGTATCATAGCTAGCTCGCGTAGCGTAGCTTTCTGTGTGGCCACCCTGCCTAAATATAGCTAGCGTAGCTCGCATAGCTAGCAGACGTAGCATAGCTAGCTCGCGTAGCGTAGCTTTCTGTGTGGCCGCCCCGCCTAAATATAGCTAGCGTAGCTCGCATAGCTAGCAGACGTATCATTGCTAGCTCGCGTAGCGTAGCTTTCTGTGTGGCCGCCCCGCCTAAATATAGCTAGCGTAGCTCGCATAGCTAGCAGACGTATCATAGCTAGCTCGCGTAGCGTAGCTTTCTGTGTGGCCACCCTGCCTAAATATAGCTAGCGTAGCTCGCATAGCTAGCAGACGTATCATAGCTAGCTCGCGTAGCGTAGCTTTCTGTGTGGCCACCCTGCCTAAATATAGCTAGCGTAGCTCGCATAGCTAGCAGACGTAGCATAGCTAGCTCGCGTAGCGTAGCTTTCTGTGTGGCCGCCCCGCCTAAATATAGCTAGCGTAGCTCGCATAGCTAGCAGACGTATCATTGCTAGCTCGCGTAGCGTAGCTTTCTGTGTGGCCGCCCCGCCTAAATATAGCTAGCGTAGCTCGCATAGCTAGCAGACGTATCATAGCTAGCTCGCGTAGCGTAGCTTTCTGTGTGGCCACCCTGCCTAAATATAGCTAGCGTAGCTCGCATAGCTAGCAGACGTATCATAGCTAGCTCGCGTAGCGTAGCTTTCTGTGTGGCCACCCTGCCTAAATATAGCTAGCGTAGCTCGCATAGCTAGCAGACGTATCATAGCTAGCTCGCGTAGCGTAGCTTTCTGTGTGGCCGCCCCGCCTAAATATAGCTAGCGTAGCTCGCATAGCTAGCAGACGTATCATAGCTAGCTCGCGTAGCGTAGCTTTCTGTGTGGCCACCCTGTCTAAATATAGCTAGCGTAGCTCGCATAGCTAGCAGACGTATCATAGCTAGCTCGCGTAGCGTAGCTTTCTGTGTGGCCACCCTGCCTAAATATAGCTAGCGTAGCTCGCATAGCTAGCAGACGTATCATAGCTAGCTCGCGTAGCGTAGCTTTCTGTGTGGCCGCCCCGCCTAAATATAGCTAGCGTAGCTCGCATAGCTAGCAGACGTAGCATAGCTAGCTCGCGTAGCGTAGCTTTCTGTGTGGCCGGGCCTTTAATCATTTATTAACTGTTTGCTTTTTCTAAAAGCACCTGCACAATTATGTCAATAGCAACTTTCTAAAAGTTTAAAAGGTGATCCTATTTCAATAATATTCAATAGCTCAGACTACTAATGGAAATAGGTTTACCATTAGACATTGCATTGTTATATTATGTATGAAGACTCAGGTATGACTCGGGTATGTAAAAAATGTCAATCACATTTATTACATCCCAAACCGCCCCGACTAGCATCTTCTGGGGGTACCTGCACTCATGTGAAACTCCTTATACATTTACCAAATTTACATAGTTGTATTATTTTAAAAACACGAGAAACTTATCGATATTTATAAGCTATCGATATTTTTAAATATATATTTGTGGTGTTATAATTTCAAATCATTTCAAGTGAGAATGAATTTTACGAGGGATATTATTATTTGCGCGTATGAAAATTGACACATAGTTAAATTAAGTAAGTATCATATACATGTAGCAAAGTGCCATTCAGAGGGATCGCTTAGAGCGTCAAATAAGAAAATTAGTAAATTAAATGTCCTCGGCAAAATTATATATGCGCAAAAAAGAAATTTTCAGATAGTAGATACACCTTCCGAAGAAAGCGTCTCCACTCACCAAAGGCGTTTAAAATAGGGTGAGTCTCTTTTGAAAATAATATTAATATTTATAATAATGTAAAAATAAGTTAATGCATTTTCCTCAGGCTCATACATTTGTTTATTTTATTTATTTTCAGATGTCTTTTTTTCAAATTTTGTAAAGAAGCGTCAAAACAAAAGGAAACTATCCCATTCTCCGATCTTAAACCTCGAAATTACTCTTTAAAGACCATTATTAGAACGGCTGCATCCTTAGGCTCGAATGTGGCTGTGAAGATAGAAAATAATGATGGTGAAACAAGACTGCTTTATCCTCCCATAGGTTAGCCGAAAGAATTTATCCCCATATCCCCATTGATGTACGCGAGTTCCCCAAAACACTCATTTATCGGGGAAAAACTAGTAAAGGCGCATTTATTATCGATTTCGATAACGAATAAATCATCATGTAATATGTATGTGTAAATTTAAATGTATATATACATTTATTTATCTATTTTTAAAATAAATGTTTCTAAAAAAATAATACCAATATTTTGTTTTTCTTTATTATTTAGTTTTAGAACCTTATAAGTTAAATTAGTTTTTAGTTTGATGTTTAGAAATTACCAGCTTTAGGTGTATAATATTTATTTTAATTTTATATTATTAAAATTTAAAATTCGTTGAAAACGATATGGTTATATTTGATGGAAATATTTAGAAGTATAGAATAAACACCATAAAATTATCAGTTTAAAGACGGACAAAAGGTAAAAAGGAGCCATACCCCGAATAAGGTTACAACAGGGCTACCTCAGAGACTTTTTTTTTTTTAAATTTAAGATTTCGTTAAAACGATATGTTTATATATGATGGAGATATTATTTAGAAGTATAGAATAAACTTCATAAAATTATAATGTTAAAGACTGGCAAAGGTAAAAGGAACCGTAGCCAAAATAGGGTTGCAACCGGGGTACATCAAACAAGGTAAAGATATTACCTGTTATATTTTTTTATAAAATTTAAAGAATTCGTTAAAAGGAATAAAAAAGTAATTTTTTAGGGGGGGGGGGGATACAAATAAACTGCCTACGTAAAACAGGTAAAAATTGCCATCTTTTCAATTGGACTTTCTTATATGTCTCTACAAAAAGATAATAACTCTTCATTGAAGTTAAACCGACCCAAGCCCCCATAGAGCATTAGATACAACATGTTAAAAACCCTCTTTCAAACTATTCTAAACTTAGAACGCTAGGGTATTAAGTTCGCTAAAATAAAATGGAGAATATGCTAACTCTGTAATATTAACCCAACAGTCCCAGTTACATATTTACTTAAAAGAACTAATTAACATAAGAAAATATAATCTTTATTTTAAATCATATCTATTAATACAACAAAACATTATTACAATATATGCATTATCATGGTGTAACCTTGTCCTTTCATTCCTTCAACACTGTTACATATATATTTCTAAATAAAGATTTACCAATCAAACTAAAAATACATATTAAGGCCAACCTGTAAATTTTGCGCTCCTAATCTGGCCTAAATGTCTTCTCCAAACTAAGTTTTCATCCCCATCTATCCATACCTGGTGATGGTGAGTTCCTTCTCTCCTTACTATTACTCCAAAATCTCACTTATCTTTCCCCCTGTAACTTCTCACCTGAACTCTCTTACCTAATTGAAATTCCTTTCCTGGTTTCTCCACCCTTTCCTTATTTCTAACTCCTGACGGCACTGACAGGTCTACAACTGTGCGAATTTTTCGACCAAACATTAAGTGGTAAGCTGATGCCCCGGTGGCATTGGGTGCGTTCCTAAGCTGGCCTAACAGTCTATTTAGTTTTTCTGACGTTTCACCTGGTTCCGACTCCATCGTTTGAAGACCTCGCTTAACCGTCTGAACAAACCTCTCAGCTTGTCCGTTAGTGGCTGGGTGGAAAGGTGCCGTACAGCAAACACTCATGTATTATTAGATAGTGGCAGCAAAAGAAGTTACATGACAGAAGAAGTAGCTAAAACTATTAGACTGTCATACTTACGAGAAGAAAATCTCTCTGTCTGTTTATTTAATTCATCAAACCAAAAAAATAAATCATATTGGATTATGAAATTTCAAATTAAATTAGTTGATGGCTCTTACTCTCTGATATATTATGCAAACCTAGTACCTAGTATAGTAGAAAATTCAGCCTTTACAGAATTAGATACAGTAAAATTTAAATATAAACAGCTGACATTTGCTGAGAATCCAGATTTAGTGAACTATGATCCTAAAATTGGATTATTAATAGGTAATGGTTATTACTTTGATTTTTTCAATTTAGAAAAATTAGAAATTAAAGAAGGGTTATTTTTAATTAATTCAAAATTAGGATGGGTCTATTAGCGAAGAAATCAAGAAAAAACAAGAGATATTCAGTGTCTCTGGTTATATGTAAAAAAAAAAAAAATAAATAAATAGAAGCCATATTAAATTTTCGTTCCTTGTTTTATGTGGCGGAAAACGAGGGAAAACGATTACGCCAGCAAAATTTTTAAGTTTTGGCGGAGGAGGAGTTGAAATTGGACCGGCAACTAATCGAAAACTTGGAAAAGAAAGGAATTTACGTGAAGAATTTTGAAAAAATTGGAGGGTCGAGTACCTGCCCAAGCAGGAACCGAATTCAAAACTTTTACTTTGTACCTATCAGCCAAAAAGAACTAGTTCCTAGACAAAATTAGAAACTCGGAAAATTATAAAGGCTAAATTCAAGTCAGGATGCGGCACTGCGCACTCAGCAGAAGTAAGGACTGAGGCCTCGACCATTAAAAAACCGATTTGCCTTTTTTTTCAGTAAGAGATGATTTAAAACTAACTAGAGACAACATTCCCTCAGTGGACGAAAAAGGAGATCGTTTCAAGTGTCAAGATATGACATTGCAAATTTAATAGTTTAAACATAGTTTTTTCTTAACTTGTTTATGATAAAATAAAATAATTTGAGTAGTTGTTTGGGAGCCAAAGTAATTAGTTTTTCATTATTATTGTTAAAAATATTGTCAGAGTACGACAAAAAAGTAAACTAAATGAAAAATTTGTATCTAATAACTCTGTGTAGTTATCCTACACAGAGTTAGTATATAAGCCATTTTTTTTTTGTTGGGTTTATCACCCAACAGCACTCGTGGTCTAATGGATAAGGCGTCGGACTCTAGACCCGGGGGTCGTAGGTTCGAAACCCAGCCAATGGACAGCTTTTTTACATAATATTTCAACTCTACAAGGTGGCGGCACATTTGAAAAATTAGAAACACCCGGGTAATTCAAAATAGTGTAGCAGACGACGGATGACCCAGGAAGGACAGGGTGGGGGACTGAGCTTTCTAGCAGCAGGCACAGGGTGTGGGGACCGACATTTCTAAAAGGGACCAACCTTAAAGGTGGCTCCGAGCAGGGACCGACCTTAAAAATTGGTAGGATCCCACCTTAACAAAAGGACACTGGTAGGATCCGAAAATAACTATAGATCGGATCCTGGATCTTCGCAGAACTCTCTTTTCTATACTACTTACATTTTTTAAGTGAATTTAAATATATTTCCAGTTCCTTTTCAGTTTAGAATATATTTTCAGTTCCTTTTCAGTTTGGAACTGAAAATATATTTAAATTAAAAGAATAAAAATGAGTTATACTGTATTTAAATCATATTACATCTGATTTAATAAGGCTATTTTGAAACATATTTGAAAATAAATAAATAATATGTTGGTTGTTTTGAAGTGACAGGAGATATTTTTCCGTAAGTTAAAACAATAAGTTTTACATTTATTTAAGTGTATTAGATAGTTAAAGTAGATCGAAACGGTTCAGGGGCGGCCTCCGGACCCGGGGGGACAAAATCAAGGAGAAATTTCAATAGACGGATCTTTTGGAAAAGTGACAGCTAAAACCAATAATAAAAATCTTAACATACAAATGTCCATAAATTATTACGATGCTTTAGGTAGCGAAACAAGTAATAGGAGTAATGGCAACGGTCCAGCTCGCCACCGTGAGTTCCGACCAGCCTGCTTACAAACCGAAGTTTAACTTCATTGTAGCAAAAAAATCAGATGGCGAATCCATGTCAAATGTGTCACCTTTCTTGATTGACAAACTGATGTCACAAGCTTGTGGAAATGTCAAAAGTGCAAGAAAGCTAAGAGACGGCACTTTGTTAGTAGAGACTTTCAACCATGAACAGGCAGATAAGCTAATCACCAGATCACCAGAGAATAAGGCTCTCCCAGTCACAGCGGAACCTCACATGACACTTAATACGGTCAAAGGAGTTGGGACTTGCTACGACCTAGATAGTGTTTCCACAGAAGAAATATTAGAGAACCTTCGCCAACAGGGAGTCCAAAATATTATCCGTATGAACAGGAGAATAAATGGTGAGCTGCGCCCTATTGATGTCAAGTTGTTGACAGTTCATTTTTGACAGAATGTCAAGTTTGTTTTTTGAATAATAATAACCATTTATTGCATATTTTTATAACATTAACTTACATAATTATAACACTGTACATTTATATTCACAAGCAAATCGGCACGTAGCCGTGGTTCCCCTTAAGGGGTTTGAGTTGGTCGAAGCCACTTTTCTTTCTTTCTATACATAAAATATAATTAATAAATAGTTTACCAAATACATGTAATTAATAAATTAATTAATAAAATTAGATTAATATAACTTAATTTACCAAATCTTTCAATACCATACCAGTAGTTATAACTAAATTTTTGAAACAATTTATATCAAAATTAGTTAATAAATAATTTATCAAATAATTTAATAAATAATATAACAAATATAACAAATAATTGAATAGATAATTTAACAAATACTTTGATAAACAATTTAAAAATAATTTAATAAATAATTTAACGAATAGTTTAACAAATAATTTAACAACTTAATACTGGTTATAAATATTTAAATTAAAGTTTAATAATAAAGTTAGTTAATAAATAATTTAATAGATAAATTAACAACTTATTTTGTTTACTAGTTAAACAAGATTATTTTTTATTTAATTAAGAAATTTGATTTTCTATTTTCCTCTCAGCCAAACATCGCAGTAAATGTCGGTCATTCTCCTCCACTCTTGTCTGTCCTGAGCGACACGTTGCCAGGTCTCTCCTCCACATACCTTTTTAAACTCTTCGTCCCATCGAGTTCTCGGCCTTCCTTTACCTCTTTTCCTGTCTATCGGGTAGAACTGTAAAGCTTGACCATTGCCATTTTCTTCGGGTGATAATCCTTGCTATATCCTCAAGCCCTGTTTCCTTTAGCATCCATTCCACGCTCTTCTTGTCCTTGATCTTAATTTTAAGCATGCTCCTCATCATGTGCCTTTGCGTAACCCTTAATTTATTGAGGACATGACTCGATGTTACCCAGGTTTCACATGCATATATAAGTACAGGCAGGACACACATGCTCCAAAGTCTACTTTTTCTTTCCTGATTAACCCCTGATCTGAAGAGATATCTATACTTATTGTAACTTTGCCATCCGATAGCTATTCTCCTGCTGATTTCTTTATCTTCAGGATGGTATTCTGAATTAATAAGACTTCCTAAATAAATGTAATCTTTTTTACAACTTCAATTTCTTTGCTCATTCTATTTTCTTCTGTATTTATGGTCATGAACTTAGTTTTACTTGTATTTATTTCTAACCCGATCTTTTTTGTTTCAACCTTTAGCTCTGCAAGCATTTTTTCCGCCTCTTCAAAAATTTTCGCTATCAAGCACAAGTCGTCGTTTTTTGAAGTAGTGTGTTCTAAAATTTTTTATATTGAATGTTTAATCTAAATGATCTATAAATATTACAAAGTGTTCTCTATAGAAAGTTGATCGGTGTTTTCTATTTAACTTATAATAGCTTCCTAAAGGTACATTTAACTGTGCGCATTTAATAGGTTATCGGTCCCAGTCAAATTATAAAGTTAAAATGGAAACATCAAGGGTATGTAATATTGGTCTTTTAGAAGGAAAATCCAATTGGGCAAGCTGGAAGTATAAAGCTAATATCTGTTTAAGAAGTATTCCAGGTGCCTTGGATATAATAAGTGGTAAGATGAAGAAACCTGCTGACCTAGCAGATGGAGCTACTGTAACACAAAAAGATGCTTACGATAAAGAATTTGAAAATTTTTATAAAATTGATGGAAATGCTTTATTAATCATGACCACGAATATGACCCAAGATACACTTGAAAAAATAATGAGATTTACATCCTCCAGAGAAGTTTGGCTAGAATTACATCGCTTATTTGATGGTATATCTGAGGATAAGGTTTACGATCTCTGTTTAGAATTTTTTAGTTTTAAGAAGAATTCAGATGATGATGTTGCTACACATCTTTCTAAACTTAAAAATCTGTGGGTTAGGCTTAAAGAAGAAGTAAAGAATGGTAATAATTTATCAGAGTTACCTGAAGTATTTATTATATGTAAAATTTTGGACACACCGCCAGAGGAATATTTTGGATTTAAATCTAGTTGGATGTTAATGTCAAAAGAAGATAGAACATTAGATAATCTGACAACCCAACTATGTGCATATGAAAAGGCATTAGCTAGTAAGAATAGTAATAATGTTGATCCTCAGGAAACTCTTGCAGTTGATAGTAAGAAAGAATTAAAGAATAATGTAACTTTTAAGCCTAGACCAAGGACTTGCAACTACTGTCATAGAAAAGGACATATAGTACGTCAGTGCCGAAAGTGGATCCATGATGGGATACCAAGACCAGGTCAGAATACTTCAACAGCGGAATCTTCAAGTACTAACAGTGTGACACTGTTTGCCTCTTCGTCTGAATTAATGATGAGTGAGAGTGATGAAGATCACTGGTGGGTGGACAACGGAGCCACATCGCATTGCACAAATAGAAAAGAGCTTTTTGTAAGTTACACACCATTTACTGTAGATCATGGAGTACGTACTGCGAGTGGAGAAAATATCAAAGCTTATGGAAAAAGTACAATAGAAGTTAATGTAGCTAATAATGGTCAGTGGACTTAATTTAATCTTTCAGATGTATGGTATGTACCTAATATATGTAAAAATCTATTTTCAGTACTAGCCGCTCAGGACAAAAATCCTAGAAGTAAATTTTTCTCCAACTCAGAATCATGTTGTTTAACTCTAGATAGAAATTTTAAAATTTTTGGAGCCAGGAGTAGGTTTGGTGGGTTGTATAAATTAGCTGTTAAAAGTTGTAAACCATCTCCTGAAGAAGTAAATTTAACAAGCAGAGAAAATTTGTTACAATTGTATCATGAAAGGTTAGGGCACCAAAATAAACACTATGTTAAATCTTTTATATCACGAGAGTTCGGAGTCAAAGTAGATTTAGACAGTGAACTCTGTGAGGGGTGCATTTATGGTAAGGCTCATAGATTACCTTTTGGTACTAGAGTAAGAGCAACAAAGCCAGGTCAATTATTATTTTCTGATGTGTGTGGTCCTTTTGAAAAAAAGTCAATGTCAGGTTATAGATATTTTGTTCTTTTTAAAGATGATTTCAGCTGTTTAAGATATATATTTTTTATTAAAGAGAAATCTGAAGTTGTAGATAAGCTTAAAGAAGTGCTTGCATTGGTTAAAACATCTGGTCACCAAGTAAAAGAGGTAATGTCTGACAATGGAGGAGAATTTGATAATAATGAAGTAAGGAAGGTTCTTCAATCTAAAGGTATCTGTCAGAGATTTACAATGCCCTACACTCCAGAACAAAATGGAAGTTGTGAACGAGATAATCGTACAATTGTGGAAATGGCCAGAACTATGTTTCATGCACATGGAAGTTTACCTCAGTCATTGTGGGCTGAACTAGTGAATACGGCTTGTTATATATTGAACAGGACAGGACCATCAAGCGTTAAAAATATGACTCCTTATGAATTGTGGTTTAATGAGAAACCAAGAATTAAACATTTTAGAATAATAAAATCAAAATGCTATCCACATGTTCCTAAACAAAGAAGACATAAGTTTGATAAGAAAGCAGATAAAGGAATATTGGTTGGATATGACGGAAATGAAGGTTGCAGAGTTTGGTGTAAAGAAAAGAATAAATTAATCAGATCTAGAGATGTTATTTTTGAAGAATTAATTTTAAAACCACAAAAAGCATTCGATATACCCATTTCTGCACACAAAGAAAAGAAGAATGAAGAAAAAGAAGAAGTCTCTGCTTTTAGGGACGAAGAATCAGAAGAGGAGTTTATTGGATTTGATGATGATGTTATTGGATGCTGAACAGAGGCAGTGTGAGTATGAAAACCCAGGATTTGACGATGATGCTATTAGGGACGCTGAACAGAGGCAGTATGAGTATGAAAACCCAGGATTTGACGATGATGCAATTAGGGACGCTGAACAGAGGCAGTATGAGTATGAAAACCCAGGATTTGACGATGATGCTATTAGGAACGCTGAATGAGAGGCAGTATGAGTATGGAAAATCCTGATGAAAGTACAATATCAAATATGCTTGCAGTTGTTAGTGATATTAAAGAGCCTAACGATTTTAAAGCGGTAATTGCATCAGACCATAAATATGACTGGTAAGTCGCAATGGAGAAATAAATGAACTCGCTGAAAGAGAATGGAACCTGGGTAATGGAAGATTTACCACCTGGGAAGAAAGCGATTCCATGCAAGTGGGTATATAAAATTAAAACTAATCCAGATGGAACTATTGAGAGGTTTAAGGCTAGATTAGTAATCAAAGGATTCTCACAGAAGAAAGGTATTGATTTTGAACAAACCTTTTCACCAGTAGCTAGGAGTAGTACTATTAGAACTCTCTTAAGTGTAGCTACGAATGAAAATTTAGTTTTATCTCAATTTGATGTTGCCACAGCATTTCTATATGGTTCCTTAAGTGAAGTGATTTACATGAAACAACCAGAAGGTTTCAATGATGGCACTGGGAGAGTATGCAGACTGAAAAGAAGTTTGTATGAACTTAAACAGGCCCCGAGATGCTGGAACATCAGAATTAGTGATTATTTAGGGAAGATTGGTTTTACCAGGAGTAAATCTGATTGCTGCTTGTTTTTAAGAGAGAGGGGAGAGCAGAAAGTTTATCTTGCACTGTATGTAGACGATGGGTTAGTCGCAGCAACAGATGAAAACGTTTTAAAGGAATTTATTAGTGAATTGAAACGAGAATTTATAAAAAAAATCATTTTTCTTAGGTATGGAAATTGAAAAATCGGATGAATCAATTAAATTAAGCCAAACACAATACATCAAGAAACTTTTGGAAAAGTTTGGTATGAGCAACTGTCGTGCTGTCTCAACTCCGATAATTTCAAGTTCTGAGATAAAGAGTGCAGAAGAAAATTTAGATGATAGTTTTCCTTATCGACAAATAGTAGGAGCGCTAATGTATTTAGTGACAGGCACTAGGCCGGATATACCGCCTATGCTGTCAGCGTTGTATCAAGGAATCTCGAAAATCCATCAGCAGAAAATAAAATTCAAGTCAAACGAATTTTGAGGTATCTGAAGGGGACAGTTGATTATAAAATAACTTATAGGATACAAGAGAGACTGTCTAGAAAGTTATAGTGATGCTGATCATGGTGGTGATTTGGAAACAGGCAGATCAACGTCGGGCGTTATATGTATGTATTCCGGAGGTCCGGTTATGTGGCTGAATCAAAGGCAACCGTCTGTAGCCGTGTCTACCACCGAAGCAGAAATAATTGCAGCAAGTGAAGGAGCTAGAGAAATGGTCTATTTTAAGAATGTATTGAATGAACTAGGACATCTAAAAGATAATGTTCAAATTCTTCAAATTTATAATGAAGCCGCTATTAAGTTAGCTCAAAATCCTGAGTACCACAAGAGAACAAACATATTCGTCTTCGTCATTTTTATGTGAGAGAACTTGTGACTGATGGTATCATAGGTATTGAAAAGTGGCAACTCAAGAGCAGCTTGCTGATCTATTGACAAAACCACTACACTCTCCTAGGGTCAAGGATCTGTGTAGTAAAATTGGACTACTATGAACTGAACTTCACAACTAGGGGGAGTGTTAATGTCAAGTTGTTGACAGTTCATTTTTGACAGAATGTCAAGTTTGTTTTTTGAAGTAGTGTGTTCTAAAATTTGTTGTATTGAATGTTTAATCTAAATGATCTATAAATATTACAAAGTGTTCTCTATAGAAAGTTTATCGGTGTTTTCTATTTAACTTATAGCTTCCTAAAGGTACATTTGATACGCCCTACTCATAGATACATAGTGGTATTTGGTTTAACGAATTTAGCTAGCAAAATCAAAATTGGCTAAATGAGTGTACCTGTGCGCCCGTATATCCCTTTGCCGTTGAAATGCCACAACTGTCATGGCTTCGGCCACGTAAAGGTTAAGTGTGGGAGGCAGCCAGTGTGTGCAAGCTGTAGTGAGCCTCAACATGAAGAAACATGTAAAATAACAAAATTCATAAACTACAATGGAGAGCACTCTGCTTTGGACAGAAACTGTCCTAGATGGCAGCTAGAAAAGAAAAGTGAAGACTAGAGAAAATTTCCTACACTGAAGCAAAAAACAAGGTAAAATCAGCACAGCCAATACTATTTGAACGAACTTATTCAGAAACTCTTAAAGGGAAAAATATGGATTTATCAAAAAACAGAAATAAAGTCGAGGCCTTGCACCTGTAAATTATCAGAGAGCACAGTAAAATACACAAAGACCCAGGCAACTCCACAATCCTCCATCCCTAGTGCTTCCAAGGCTGCCAGTGGAAGTTTGTTAAAGAAAGCAGAGGAGAAATACAAAGCAGACTCAGATAGCAAGAAATACAAACATAATAGACAAATGTCGAAATTAAATAATAAAATGGAACAACCGACACCCTCCACATTTTTAAGACTAGACTCTCAAGCCGAGAGGGACATGATGTGGATCAATGATTGGGACGAAGATTCTGAGTCAACCTCTGGAAGTAATAATAATAAAACCCAAAAATTAAACAGAAGACTACAAAAAAGAAACAGAAAGAGAAAATCTAGATAAGATAGGAAACACCAATAACAATATCAATTATAAATACCAACACTAACCATGGCACCCTATAATAATATCAAAATTTGAAGTTGGAATTGTAAAGGCTATAGGACCCGAAGTAAAGACATCAGTGTTACTTCGAAATGAAAAACCCGACATCTTAATGCTTTAAGAAACACACTTACCTACAATCAACTCACTAACCGTTCCAGGATACAAAATTTATCGAAACGACCCTCAAGAAAGAGGCAAGGTGGTGTGGCAACACTAGTTTCTCTAAACTTACCTAGCCAAGATTTTAACATCAATACGGAACATCAGGTTTTAGCTACCTTTATCGGAGGAAGTTACACATTTACAGTATGCAATATCTATGCAATGTGGAAGAGTTGTTGTGTTGTGAATTTGATAAGATGATACAACAGCAGCAGGCCCTTTACTTTTTACATTGTTCATTAACGACATTGTCGAAGCACTTTCTGGTGGAATTAGAATTAAGAGGAGTATTAAAATGTTATTATACTACGATGACATAGTCCTGGTAGGATCTGACCCAATTACCCTTAGAGAAATGATTGAGGAGTTTAAACAGTATTGCAACACGTGGAACTTGATTGTTAATCTGGACAAATTTAAAATTGTATTTTTCGATCAGGGGGGAAAATAAATCAAATTAATATATGTGGTACTATGATGGTAAAGAGATAGAGATTTACGAACAGTAACAAGTATATAAGGGCCAATCTAAAATACAACCTATCTCTTCATGATCACTTTAGCGAAAAACGAACAGCATCCGAGTTTGCAATTAATAGTCGTGGGCAGCATAACATGGGTTGCATGACATACTATTACAATCAAAGTTGAAGGTGTTTAAGAGTACCTCTCTGTTAGTTATGTGTATGTGCTATGCAGCGCAGGTTTGGGGCTATAATCCTGTTGAGGAATGTGAGAAACTCCAAAGATATTTCATAAAGCGAATCCTATATTTACCACAGACTACACCTAATTATGAAATAGCTTTGAGTCTTTATGTTATTAAAGGTCCTTAAAGGTTTTGAATAAATAAAGGAAATCAAGATTTTAGTTCTAAATTCTGTGAATATTGAACTAAAGTCTTGATTTTCTTTATTTATTTAAAATGTGGGAGTTCTATAAAGTTAAAGATGATACCAAAAATAAGTTGGTCCTTAAAGGTATTAAAAAGTATTTGTGTTATTAAAATAGGCCATACTTTCATTGGGGCAACTACCCATTTTTCCCCCAAGGCGCTGAAATCTACCATATTTATACTTTTGCCCCTTATAGGGTGCAAAATATTGGAAAAAAAAAAAAATATATATATAGAAAAAAAGTTTTAAGTAAAATATTCTTATTTTCCACCGTAGAATCCAAACTGCTATCAAAAATATACACTCCAATTTGAAATTTTGAAGTTGTGTAGGTTGGGTGCAAAGTGGGTGGTTGCCCTTAGTGCGCGATAGTATGAAAACAAACTTCCGTTTACATGGTACGGATCCCTCAAGTTTCATTAATTTATCTCAAATGGTTCAAAAGTTAAGAGAATATATTTATATTGATCGTTGGTTCCTACATTTTTTTGGCACCCTCCAGCAACGCGGGGATGGCGAGGGCGCTATTTACACCACTGGTAACACCGGTGGCATAGAAATGGCGGTTGTTAATAGTGAGCGATTACTGTTTCTATGAGGTACAGGAGGTGTGGTCACTATATTGACATTTAGTGTAAAATACTTAGAGACTATGAATCGAAAGAAGAGAGCATACTCCTTCTCCCCGATGAAACTAATAATAGTTATTTATGTAACTAGGCAGCAAAATGGAATTTTTCTGACGAGTGATTAGATTAGCCTCCGAGCCGAAGGCGAGGACAGGCTATGATAATTAACGAGGCAGAAATGTTTCCTTTGCTGCCTCGTTGCATACAATATTTTATCTATTAGCAGCGGCAGAAAAATGAAGCTGCTAAAATGTTATCTTTATTAATATAACATTTAATAACTATGCGTCATATTAATAAAGATACTAACATATGTATTAACTAAAATTAATGTTCAAATAAGAAACTTGGGAATAATAACAATAAATTAAAAGCAAACTCAATCTATAACAACAAAATACAAAACACACGTTTATAACACACGTAACTTCTGAATGAATAATGCACGCAATATAAAATATTTATTTATATTTTTACTAAAAAATTAATAAAAGTGTTAAAGATATCTTCTATTGCCTAAAAGAAAAGAAGTAACTAGGATACATCAAGAAAAGTAGCTAGTCTAATCTAGAATTACTTAAATAATAAAAATAATATGGATGTTCAATGTTTACATGACGCTACCGTATAGTCAGTGACTCTACTATTTTTTTTAATTAAAGATCTACTAATCATTGAACTTATTTAACAGAATTAACAAATATAAACAAGTTATTTTATTATTAAATATTACTTATTTAACTATAATATATAATGTTATACGATAGAGATAATAGTATAAACTATTCTTGCCAAAATAAGAGGTTATGACACGCAGTGGTAAACACTGTTACTTTTTTTTACTACGTTTTTAAATTTTCTGTTGAATCGTATGTAATTTGATAATATAATTGTTATTGTTATATAATATATAATGTTATTGAAAAAAGAACAGTTCCGAATTTATTTACTTCACATAAATGACAACCATCTAGAGAGCTGATCTTAAACCTATAAAAGGACAAATCTTTGAACAACGGATCTCCCCAACACCAAATCTAAACCGTGCCATCGATAAATTTGAAATAATATAATCGATATATTTCCTGTTTTGCTGTCATTCATGTTTACCTCTTAATAAAAAATCACAAATTTGAAACCCGTCAAAATGAAGATTGTAAATATGGGATATGGCAAAACAAATAAAATAACTTGCCGATTTTTTCCGAACTAACTTTCCATAGAGCAAAATTTGCTGAAATCCAATTAAATTCTTCTGAAAGATAGCTAAAAGTATTAAAATAATGCATCGTCATCGTGATCTGAGCTACGCTAAAAGTTTTAAATTTCTAGCTATTCGGGAAGTTAGTTAGAAATCGATTGCCAGATTTGTATCGGACAAACAAACAAAAAACAAACAAGAAAGCAAGCTAATAAAAACGTAGTAATAATCTTTACTCAGTTACCTAATAAAACCATAATGTAAACTTTAAGGTGTACAGTTTAATGATGAATCCATCACTAAAATATACATTCTTTGTACGGGAGACCAGGGTGAAGGCCCGAAATAATTATTTAATAATTCAATATTTATTCAAAAACTTATTCCTATATATACTAGACATGATAGATTTGGTATGTATAAATATTTAACTTAAATCACTAAAATGTTAATTGGTCAGATTATAAATACTTGAAAAAGTTACTAGGGTATCGATTGTAATTTTGTTTGGATGTCTGTATTTAAAATAAATTATTTAAGTTACATGTCATTAGTTTGTAGGAATATCAAGATAAAAAGAACATCACGTGTCACTTTAACTTTTACGTGTTCTTTTTTTTTATTAAGTATATTTTACTTTTATATTCTCTCGAGATTAGGGGAGAATTAATTAATGATTAAAAAAATTTAGAAACTTTAGATATAAAACGTGAACTACGTAGTTGTGTCCGGGGATCGGTTAACATTCCAAGTGAAGTAGTAGATGTGAAATGTTCGAAAATTTAAAAAAACGTTTGAGCAAAACAGTGATCGAATGTTTAGACTTGGACCTGGAAAATCATCCCGAAGACTCCGTGTTACAATTCTGGGAAAGAAAAATAGGTTATTATATCTACGTGTCCGGTTCCTATGTTAAAGTTGATCCAGACCATATATTTATCTTCTTAGCTTACAATTCTTATTTGTTAGTGACAATAGTAATAACGTATTTTTTGATCGCATATACTTTATTATTTCACACCCCTGACTTTGTCAAGGCGGTTTCTTTGATTCATCTAGTCATGCTTATCACCATTTCCATTGTCACTCACCTCGCTACGATGTTTAATCGCAAACCTAGAAACATATACTCAGAAACGATATTAGGACTGGAAGAAACTGGAATGACCCGTCAAGTCGAGGAATCGTCTGCCAGAAAAAACATGAGATTATTTTTCTCTAAGTTCTGGGGCCCCGTGTTTTGGTTTTGGTGGTTCCTTTTTGCCAGCAGTCAACCTGTATACCAATACTTTATCAACTCGCAAGCCTTTGTTCTGCCGATGGAACTGTGGTTTCCGTTCGACACTGACAATACGTCGGGGTTTCTAGCTGCATTTCTTATCGAATTGCTGATAATGAACTGTTATTGCGTGCAGGCCATTACAATTGTCCCCGGATTTTATCATATGTGCGAGATGGTAATAGACGAGTACTCAAAGTTAATCGATTCTCTCAAAACGATGCATCAAGACACGGTGTCCGAGTTCAAGAATACAGAGGAAGGTCGAGACTATAAACCTACGATATCTTCTTTCGACCTCTACAGAGATCCCAAGTTCCTTGAATGTTTGAGAAGAAGATATAAACGAATCATCCACCATCATCAAACCGTTAGCAGGTTAATATTTTCTGTTTGCAGTGAAGGGCGAAATTATTGAATCTATAGGTTCGTAACCAGCGAAGGCGGGTGGCCCTCTCACAGGGCCGACACTCATAGTGATCAATCATTTCAATCATAGTTTTAATTTAAATCAAATTATAATTATTATTAACACTGGGAGACAAGCCGTAGTATGAATACTACCAAAAACTTAAAAATTGAATCATAGTTTTAGTTAAACCAGTAAATTACGTGTCACTTTCATCCAATCATTCCATCTTATATCATCGGCCATTTATAGTTTTTGGAAATTCCACATTAAATATTTTTATGAGGGTGGTGAATAAAGGCCGGAGGGGGGGGGGGGGGGGGGGGGGCCGCGTCCCCCCCAATGTTTGAGAGATGTAATAAAGAATTGAATCTAAAAATGTTAAAATTTCTAACCTGTTTTTACTTTCCTATAAATATGTTATCGTTAATAATTGATTATTTATTGTGTGTCACTTCGGTATCATGTTTATGTGAATATTAAACAACTAATTTAGAATCTGAAGATGGCTATTAAGTATCCAAACCCTGTTATTAGTTATTATAAATATTTTGGACCATGATTTTTTCACCATGATGACGAATATGTTATTTATTGTGTGTGGTAATTCTGCATTATATGCCCCACCCATTTCTAACCATCCCATTTAATTCGTTGTTTTTTTTCTAAGTGTTTCTTTTTACATTACAAAAACGATTTTGGTCGTAAAATCTCGATTAATTCATTCTTATTATTATTATTATTATTATTTCTTTTTTGTTATTGTATGGAAAATGATGGAAGGTTTTGGTTAGTTTAGGTTAAGGTTAGTACTTTTTGACCTAACCTAACCATAACACTTTGTGTACTTTTTAAAAAAAGGAAATACTGACTTTATCGAGATTCTACAAAAAGAATCGTTTTTACAAAGTACAGAGATACTACAAAAAAGACAAATCCTGTAAAAAGGAAAAAAGTTTTTTTTCAGAAGTATTATAGTTAATAGTTATTTTATAGTTATTGAAGGCTCGCTGCGCTTTCCTGTATTGATACCTTAAATTATACATAAGGTAAGAAATTATAGGAAAATAGGGATGGACTAGCTACTAGCTAATCGGGAAGGGTATGGGTTCTTTAAAAAAAAATATATTGAGTAGGCATCGTGCCATCAATAAAAATAAAATCTTGTAAAATAAACATTTAATAGAAGTAGGCTATGCCTAAAATAAAATTACATTAGATTCTTGAACAAAAGAAAAGAACTTAAGGTTTGTAACTAAAATTATAAAATAATATATAGATTCCTTTATACTGAAAATACCTGCTAATAATTAACTGAAAAAGAAAAATACTTTAAGCATAAAAATGAATTTATGAATAAAAGAAAATATTTTTGTAAATTGAATAAAGAATAAAAGTCCATAGGCAACTTGAAAAATAAAATGATTAAAAAAGAGTGTGGGGGGATATTTCTAAAGTGCAGCTCCGTTTCAGACGCTGGTGTAGGCTTTACTCGCCTGGAAATTCCTCGGATAGACCAATCCTTAAAGCTAAATTATATTTCTACCTTATTCTAAAATTATTCTAATTTCTTAATGCTAAGGCTTATCTGAGGTGAAGTCGGAGTCCAGCCGTCAATCCACTGAAGCTTCACTTAGAGGCACAGCAGTCACAGCACACGAATTGTCTGCACTATTCACGTCACTAACTTAACTGCATTAATTCATCTAAACAGCTGCTTGTTGAAATCACCACCAAAACCTTACGCGTAAATCCGCTGTGCGAGCGTCAGTTGGCGGTGATGCACAGAGTCTTCACAGACAGACTCTCCGGCCAGGTAACAGGGCCCGACTGACTCCGCAGTTACACTTGTCACTCCACACAGTTCGTGAACTCCAACCTCCAGTTAACAAACAAACTCCCACACCTGCCTCTTAGAAATAAACATGTTTCTCTTTATAAACAAAAGAAAGAAAAAAAAAGAAAAAAAAAATATAGAGCTTTAACTAAATTATATAAACAAATGGCACGTTGGGAAAGGAAAGAGTTAGGGAATACAATACAACATAAGAAAATAAAAACCTACATAAATATAACTACTCTCTCTCTCTCTACATAATAAAATTATCTTGTATGAATACGCTTCTAGTTTTTGCCATTTCAGTATAGACAGCATTAAAAAATAGTTAATTTATTAATTTATTTATTGCAAGCTCGTTACGCTCGCCTGTTTATACACCATTTATAAATAATCATTATTAATTATTGTACTACACCCTTATAATTTTACACTTGCGAGGTCAGATGGCTAATAAGGTGTCTATTTTACGAGTATTAGAAAACTATACTTCCATTAATGAAGACGTTTCGACCCTTTAAAGGTCATCCTCAGTCAAATTTATTAATAGATGTTAACTAGTCATTAGGGAGATTCATGTCTGTAAAATTAATTTTTAATTAGAATTTTAACTTGTTAATTGACGTAATAATTGTAATTGTTATACATATTATTTTAATGTTATTTTTACCTGAATGTAAAGTAATTGAGATGTGTGATGTAATTATTTATACTTAGACTTAGTAATGATATATTTTTAATAATTTAAGCAATTAATTTTAATGAATATCGACACTCTCCGCCTCCGACGGAGATAGTTTGTATTTAAAAACCCCTAATGACTAGTTGACATCTATTAATAAATTTGACTGAGGATGACCTTTAAAGGGTCGAAACGTCTTGATCAATGGAAGTATAGTTTTTTAATAAAATAGACACCTTATTAGCCATCTGACCTCGCAAGTAAGTACTCTTTATCTAATAGAGTTGTAGCAGGTTCGCTTCGCTCGCCTATTTATTCAGTAATTTTGGATAATCTTATTAAAGGCTCGTTACGCTCGCTTTTTTATGCAACAAATACTGTCTAGACAGGTGAGCGAAGCGAGCCAGTAATAACTTATTTAAAAAAATTATATACAAATGCTGGTATAAACATGATATAGGGCGGGATGGGGAAATACTAAAATGTTATTTTAGCAAATAATAGCGTATATATGCCGAATAATCTACGAACCTCTATAAAAGCCTTGCTATTGATGCAATTACTTGCCTGTATTTTTTTTTTTTTTAATAATTATGGGGCTACTCACATCGCTTGTTAACCACTGGAAGGCTGCTGCTACCAGCTGCTCAAATCCAAAATGGCAAATAATTCATGTCACTCGAAATTTTAATTATGAGGGGGCATTAAATAAAAGGTATTAAAGAGTAGATTAAATTTTTTCACCGGAATACCAAGTTAATTATAGATGTCTATTTTTTAGGGTTTCGAGGTCATCCTAGAACCCTTATGCTTTTGGTAGTTTGTCCGTCCGTCAGTCGCATCTTGGAGTATATCTCAAGACCTACTGTAGCTAGAGAAATGGGATTTGGTATACAAGTTAATCTTTTTTGCCCAAAAACAATACATAAATATACATCTCTGTGGCCCAATGATATTTCCGGGATTAATATAAAGAAGTCAAATTTTAAAAATTGTAGGTGGCCGTAAGAATAATGACCCATATATCGCGTTTCCAAAATGGCGACCATCACTTTAAAAGAACCTAAAATGTGTAATACCTAAGAAGTTAAAGGAAAATATATGCATACTTAACTTTTTCAAAGTATAACTTTGTGTATATATTTAGTTAAACAAATAAAAATAATAATATAGGAAATATGAATTTATAGACCAACCTTATAAATGAGAAACTATTTACCAGCTTGCTGGCAAGCACTTGACGGGATTTTTTAACTCACAGTTTAGTATGTATCTTTGGTCGAGCCTAAGTACATAGGTAATTTTATTATTATTCTATTTATCTACGACCTATACACTTGCCCGGACCAGTCGCATCTGAGCCATACTCGAGCGAGCTCCGGGTCCGTCTCGCCGCCTTCTATTTCTTCCACTTTAGTGTATTTGCTGAAGGTCTGAAATAAGACCTTCTGGTCCTTCCAATCTTTCTAACTGGACTTGTTTATTTCAAAACATTTTTAATAAAATAGAAAGAAATAATATGTTAAATAGAAGTTACTTATACATGTCCTCTAGAGTCTAGAGTCAATAATCACCCCTTTTACTAGACATGGTTAATTATTTATTTCCATATTATGTTTCAGTTTGTTCGAAAATTTACAAGAGGTCAGTGGCATGCCTTTGCTAATAACATTTAGTTCTGGGGCAATAATCTTCGCCCTCGGCTTATGCATTGTAGTAACTGTGAGCATTTTTTTTTTTTTTTTTTTTTTTTTTTTGAGATTAAATTTATTTTATTTTATTTATATTAAACCATTTACTAAAATTATATTTTATTTTGTAATTTATTATACATAAATGTATATATGCGTATTTTTTTTTTTTTTTTTTTAGACTGGTGATTATTCATTAAGAATTATCTTCACTATTTTACTCATAATAAATATTTTCATCGGAGGAATAGTTTGCTATCTCGGCCAACAACTAACTGATGTGGTAAAAAAATTTAACAAATATCTCTATTGATAGTGTGTTTTACATACCTTGATCTTGATGCTCCAAGAGAATAGTTAGTTCATCCAATATATATGTTTAGAGTGGAAAATTAATAAATATATGCTAGCAACAAAATTTATCTTATTTTAATATATATTTTTGTCATATATGTTGATATGCATCAGAGTGAAACTTTGAGAGAGGAGCTATACTTCACTAACTGGTACGATTGGCCTGAAGATATGAAGAGATCTCTCAGGATCATGTTGGCCAGAACTCTGGAACCTATTGCACTCAGTACAGACTTAGTCACTATTAAAACAAACTACGACACCTTTGCTACAGTAGGTATCAACCGAATAATTCAGGGTGAGCACACACTGGGCTTACGTTGTACTACCTCTTGATCGTGCATCGGCATACGCTTAATTCGTATGACTTAGGTGCAATGTTGCAGTAGCGTACACAGAAAATATTTCCGGGGGGCCAACTTAACCTTGAATTACTATATGCGGGTTTAGCATACCCCATAATTTATTATAATTGTAATATCTCTCTCCCTTTCAACACCCTGATTTCAATTTCTAACCTCATATTTAATAAAATTTAAATCCTATGAGATATCACGTAACAAATTACCACACTTATAAAAATTACATAGAGGCTGTAAAACTTTATAACAACTCTATCAGAACGCGGTTTTAAAATACTTGCAATTAATATAAAACAAGTCACCAAAGTAAATAATCTGCCAATTAGTGTGGCACATAGCTTCCTCACGTACTATTTTGTATACTTTAATGATTTTATGCTTTTATAACCTATTATCGTCAAATTTATTTAATTTTCCCCTTTTTTTAAATCTGTCAAAATTGGATATTACTTCCCAGCTTACAGAAAGTAACGGAAGCTATGTGGTCGTTCTAAAGAACGCACATTTTTCTATGTCTCCGATTTCAAAAATTCCAAAACAGAAATCTTTTTCAGTTATCAGGGAACAGTTTTGGTCCCGTGTCTGTCTGTCATTTGCTTATATTGCGAACATATCTTAAAAACTACTCGTTCGATTTTAATGAAATTTGGATTGTAGGTCATAATTAGCCTATTGTTGAAACCTCGGATGTTTAGAAAAGTTTTAAGAATGCTTAAATCTAAGCTGGGTGATTCCGACCTAAAAAAAAGGTTTAAACCAGATAAAGGAAAAGTATATCTTTAATCATTAATAAAATTCAAACTTTGTAATGAAATTAAAAAATAGACTGTATAAAAATGGCTGCATAAAAAAACCTAACGTACTTTCATAAATTCGGGGTTATGACTCAAAAAATTGAGTCATAAACCCGTTGCCGCAAGACTGCACCACAAGTGTTAAAAACAGGAAAGTCAAGATTGATTCGTGGTAGACTATTAGGATAGATCAACACCAAAATTGATGTCATCGGCATCGGCACAGTGGACTGGCCCAACCTTACGTCGTATGCGTAGTTTAAACGATGAGAAGCCGAGCGAAGTCCATTCAGCTAGCCCTTTATCAGTTCAGTACAAAGATCCACTGGTATAAACCAAATTATATACTCGAATATAGAACAATACAAAATAAACAAAAACAAACTTTTTTCTTTTCTTTTATTTTTAAATGATTAATGAAATTGGGATGGTAGGTTATACTTAGTCCATAGTTGATCCCATATAAGTTTCAACCTTCTGCACCCATTAGTTTCTCTTCCCCATGCGCACACACTTACATTTATTTACACCTATATCTTCAAACGTACTCATCTGATTTTTATGAAATTTGGCTGGTCTGTTGAAAGTAGCTCACAGGTGCCATAGATAGAGCCATAGAAGGGGCCATAGATTAATTTCATCCGTTTCCGCTTATTTTATTGAGCTAAATTAATACTTTTACGCATGTAAAATATCAAACCAATTTTGACACACTTAAAAACGGGGGGAAATTAAATAAATTTGATAATAAAAGGTTGCAAAGCATAAAATCATTAAATTATACGAAAGAGGACACGAGGAAGCAATGTGCACTAATTTGCAGACTATTTTATATGAATTAAAGTATAAATTTAGACAAATTTTAAAAACGCAGACGGTTGAAATTAATATGGGGTTATCTGCAGTCTACTTTAAACAAACCATTCAAATTTCATAAAAATCAGGTTAGTACTTTTGATGATAGTGTAAATATCTGTATTTTTGTGTGCGTGTGGAAGAGAAACAAATGACCGCATAAGGTTGAAACTCATATGGGACCAGCAATGTTATGATTTGGCTAATTATGACCTACCATCAAAATTTCATTAAAATTTGACGAATAGTTTTTAAGATATGTTGGATAGCAAAAATTGAGTGACAGGCAGACATGGAACCCAAAATTTGCCCTGATGTGTATAAGGGATTTCTGCCTTGGAAAATTATGAAATCGGAGACAAAAATTATTTGTTCTTCAGAACTATTATGTAGTTGTAATAAGTGCACCCGAGAGAACAATAAGTAAAAGTTATATTATCAGATTGAACATATAAATGCATACTATAAAAACCTAATGTCAGCATGTTTTGAATGATTGTCAAGTATATTACATCTTCTTCCCCCTTTCTTGCTTCTGTTCTATTCTAGCTCTTAGAATTGGCGGTCTTCTGCTCCTCATATATGATCTGCGCGGAACCTCTTCTCTACACCCACTTCTTCAACGTGGCAGGATAATGGTCCAGTGAAGGCTGTAACCTGTCCTGCGATAAAGCCTTTACCTTCAGCTACCTGTACCCAAACTGAATATCCCTCCTCAAACTTCATTGCCTTCACATTTTGATAGTGGCATAACTTTTGTTTAAACTCTGTGTCGCATTCCTGTATGCCATAGGAACCTGTGCTAATCTTAAATTTATATCTCCTGGGCCTGAAGCTTTGAATCTTTCTTTAATGGTAAGGACAGCTCTTACTGCCAACCCATTCGAATTAGGGTGATACGGCGCCACTTTGATACGGGTAATGTAGTTTCCCTTTCATAAGTCCTCGAATTCACCACTAGTAAACTGCGGTCCATTGTCTAACACAATAGTGCGAGGCACTCCAAATGTCCAAAGAGCGTTCTTAGAAGTTGTGTAGTTTTTCCCGCTGTCATTGATTTTGTCGGTAACACTTCTAGCCACCTGCTGTATGCATCTATAACAATTAACCAATGCAAACCTTGTACCGGACCTGCATAATCAATATGCCACCGTGACCATGGTTCTGCCGGGATAGACCACGAATATAATGGAGCTTCTACCTCTCTTGGACCTGTTGGCATAGTGCATATTCCTTTACAAATGCTTCTACATTATCGTTAAGATTAGGCCAGCACACCTGAAACTTTGCAATGGACTTCATGGCTACAATGCCAGGGTGGCCTGCAAGGAGCATTTCTAAAATATTACTTCTTAAAGAGGTTGGTACTACTATTCTTCCTAGCCACAACATTACTCCCTTTTTCAACAAAAATTCTCCCTGCTTACTGTAAAAAGGTTCTAAACCTGCCTCTTGTATGACCTTCTTTTCTGGCCAGCCTAGTTCCAAATAAACAGGTCAAGTGTGTGCTAGTCAGCACACAGCAAGGGTCCGTAGGCCACACTGTATAGTGTTTAACTGTAAAGTGTATATTTTGTGTATATTATACTGTAATTTTGAATTTCATTGTTCTGTTCACGGATGAACAGAAAATAAATTTAAAAAATTAAAACCAGAGACAGATGTAGAATTTAGTTGAGAATTAGTATAAAAAACAAATCAGCATCCTAACTTAAAAAATAGAGCCGTGATTGCGAAGCTACGGAATAAACTACACGTCCCGCGTCCCCTTAAAATGCTAAATGCTTACTTTGAACTATCCTAAGGGTCTGATATTCTCAAAAAACACTCTGATAAAGTATTTTTTTGCTCTTTTCCAACCAAAATTCTCCCTGTTTACTGTAAAAAGGATCTAAGCCTGCTTCTTGTATGACCCTTTTTTTCCGCCAGCCTAGTTCCAAAAAAACTAATAATTTTTGAAAGGACCTGATTTTCTATTGTGCGCTTCTGCAATCTTCTCATTGTAACTGGCATATCCTGCATTCTCATCTGGCCCATTCATTATCTTTCTTTTCCATTTCTAACTTTTCGCTTATAGCTGGCAACCTAGATGAGCGTCTGCTGCTGCATTCTCCGCCTCTGGAACATGCTCAATTTTATGAGAATATGCAGCTAGTTGTAATACCCACCTTGTGAGCCTGTTAGCTGCTTGCTGTCTTCGGAATTTCACATTTCTCTCCTAGTAAATGTACCAGAGGTTTGTGGTCTGTTCTTAAGACACATAGTCGGCCGTAAATATATTGGTGGAATTTATTTATAGCAAACATTATTCCCAACGCTTCTCTATCTAAGGTTGAATATTTCTTCTCAGCTGCTTGTAGTGTTCTTGAGGCAAAAGCATTTTGCTTTTCTGTTTCGCCTTTCACAATTTGTAACAAAACAGCGCCTGAGGGAAGAGGGATTCTTCACTTGCCTCAGCAGCAACAATAATTTCTTTTTCTGATTATAATGTGTCAATGTTCCCGCTTCTGTAATATTTTCCTTTAACTTTTTGAGACACTTATCATCCTGTCCTGTCCACTCTCAGCGTGAATGCGTTTTTAGCAATCGATGCAAAGGAGCACATACTGACTGCAATCGAGGAACAAACCTACCGTAGTAATTCTCACTGCCTAATATAGATCTGAGTTATTTTTGAGTTTTAGGAGCTGGCATTTTCATTATAGCTTCCATGTGTTCCATTGTGGGGTGTATTCCTTCACAGTTTAACCTATGACCTAGGTACGTAATTTCCTCTTTCATCCAGTTGCATTATTCCATTTTTAACCACAAACCATGAAACTGCAACCTCTTATGCACTTCTCTTAGATTTCGAATGTGTTCCTCTTTTCAGCGCCCTGTTACAATTATATCATCGAGGTAGCAGGTAACTCCTGGTATTCCTTCTAAGACAGTATCCATCAGTCTTTGAAAAATACTAGAAGCCGAAGACACCCCAAAAGCCATTCGCTTGTATGCAATTAACCTACGTGCGTGGCAATATCAAAATATTTGTTATTCTTTTCTTCCACTTCTAATTGCAAGTATGTGTCTCGTAAATCGATAGTGCTAAACTCTCCTAATTCCTTTAATTCTTACATGCTGGGTTTGTGGAGAACTGCAGTTTATGCTGCAGGCTTATGCTACTGCAAATTTACTGTACTTTAAAAAAAAGTAATAACGACTAATATTGAAAAACACATAGTTTACGAGTTATATGGCAAAAACTTTTTCACGTATTACGCAATTACCACAGGTTTTTCGAAGTTGCAAAATTAGGATCACACTACCCTAACTTGTTGGAACTACATCACGCTTAGCGAATTTAACTATTTTTATCTATGTTTTGACTGGTCTATACTCGTACTTTGAAATTGCGTATATGAAGTGGTTAATCACCCAAACCTTAATATGGGCAAGATTGGTGGATGACTACAAGCTGAAATCTCAACAGGATAAAATCTAGTAGTTTTATTAAACTTTCCCTGTGCAAGAGCTTCATTTGGATGTTTGATTGTAATTTTAGGGATGCACGTAGCCTTTGGTAGTACGATCTCACGTGCGGTGGATGCTTACCCTTATAGTTTTAAGTACTTATATTGTTATTATTTCACATTAATTAAATGCCCCTGTTAGAAGCAATAAAGAAAGGAGAAAACTAAACTCATTAAATGTCTATAAGGTATAAACATTTAGGGGATTTAGGGAGCAGCTACAAGAAAGGAAATGTACCCATAGGGCTTAGTAGAAATGAAAGAACATTGCAAACTAGAGGACTCTTTCTCAATCCGTAATGAAGACAAATCAAAAAATACATATCACTATGGTCTGTGAATAAAATATTTTGCACTAATTATCATGTTACGTTATGACGCAGATGTTAATGCTAAAAAAAACTGCTTAACATGTGAAAAGTGCTCAAAAGTGTCATTTTGCCATGTGCATTGCACATGGCCTTTGGTAGTACGAACTATCGTGCAGTGGATGCTTACCCTTAATAGTTTTAAGTACTTATAATATTACTATTTCAAATTAATTAAATGCCCCTGTTAGAAGCAATAAAGAGAGGAGAAAACCAAACTCATTAAGTGCCTACAAGGTATAAACATTTAGGGGATTTAGGGGGCAGCTTAAAGAAAGGAAATGTAACCATAGGACTTGATAGAAATAAAAGAACATTGCAAGTGAAAAGTGTTCAAAAGTGTCATTTTGTCACCAAAAATAGTACGCTTTAAAGTTACTGACCTAGAAAAAATAGTACGCTTTAAAGTGATCAAGCTAGAATTTTGAGAAAGAAGAAGTGAAAGTGGCTTTTGCTAGGTATTAGTGGCTATGTTTCCTATTATCATGCAGGCTAAGCACTTAAATAAAATGAAAATGAAATATATATCAGAATGAATTAAAATCAGGACTATATTATACATAATTCATTCTTTTAACTACACGCTTGCTATAGCTATAATAAGTAAGTTAGTTATAAGAGATTAAACGCTCGTTTTGAACAAAACTAGACTAAATTATATTTATGTGAGGGTTTAAAATAATAATAATTAAACAAAAATGTAACATTCGGATAACACAAATCTAGTTATTATAAACATACTTTGCACAGTGACAAACCCAACAAAAATAATTATATACAAAAATAATTGCACCCGACAATACATACTGGCACATACTTCCATCAATGAGGGGGCCGAGATGCGTCCGGTTCGGAGTCTCGTGGTCGACACCGGTGAGGCCCGCTCGCTTATCTCTCGTGACATTTCGACTTTGACATAACATAAAGTAAACAATAACATTGACGTAAGAAATATAAGACTAAATAATCTGATTGGCTGTCGCGACAGGGTTCCCCACTCTAATGAAGTCTTGGTGGTAATCAAGGAATAAAGATGATTAAGTATCCAGTTGTTGTGAGACAGTATACGCTGGCTTTACTCGATCTATGGAAATAGTATATTCTACTCCGTTTCGCAGAAATGTAATAGTTTTATCAGATATTCTTAAAACTTGAAAAGGTCCTTCATAGGCCGGGCTGAGGGATGGCTGGAATCCTTCTAGGCGAACGAATACGTGTGTGGTTGACTTGAGATCGGGATGGACTAAAGTGCTTCTCGAATAGCGACATTTGTTAGGAACAGATCGTACCTCTCTGAAAAACTCTGAGGTTTGCGAGGTACGCATGCGATATAGTTTCTGAAGTGTAGTTGGAGGGATATATTAACTCGCCGGGGTAACCTTATCGGTTCACCGTATAGCAATTCTGCGGGTGAATTGCATATCCTGTGATGTCGCTAAGAACTGCTCTGAGCCCTAACAGCACTGTTGGGAGCACGTCGACCCAGCGTTAAGTTGCGTGACACCGAATAGCGCTCTTTAGTGTTTGATGCCATCTCTAAATTTTCCCATTTGCCTGAGGGTGATAAGCAGTGATGGAGATTTGGCTGACGCCTAGAAGTTTGTTTAGCACCTTGAACTGGCTTGATAGGAACTGTGTGCCGCGGTCAGATGTCAGTCTCTTAGGAACGCCAAACCGCGAAATCCATGTGTCGAAAAATGCCTTTGCGACAGCTGTGGCTGTAATGTTATGGATTGGTTTAACCTCTGGCCAGTACGTTGTTCTGTCTATCATCGTGAGACAATACTTGTATCTTAGGTTAACGGGTAACGGGCCAATTATGTCTATATGGACATGTTCGAGGCGACCAGAGGGTTGAAACTTCTGCAGGGGTGCTTTGCTGTGTCGACTCACCTTGCTAGCCTGACACGTGAGGCAAGCTTTACTCCATTGCCTGCTATCCTTGTTTATTGACGGCCAAACAAATTTCTGCCGTAACAACTGGGTTGTTTTTTTTAATCCGGGGTGGCCTAAATTGTGGATCTTATCGAAGACAAGGCGGCGACAAGGAGGTGGAACGTAAAGTCTATCAGCGTCATCCTGGTACAGTTGGTTTTCTATTTCAGGGATCTTAAAAAGGTGCAGGTGACGTGTGGGATAAGGTAGCGGTCAAGGATAGTGATGGCGTTAAGATGGCGGTAATCTCCACTGGCCTCCAGCTACCGTCTTTCATTGGAACGACGTGTAACGCGCTAGCCCAAGGTGATTTAGAAGGTCTGCAAATCCCGGCTTCCATCATGATTCTAAACTATTCCTTGGCAATCTTAAGCTTTTAAGGTGTCAGTTTGCGCGGTCGGGTAAAGATAGACGACGGAGTAGTCGATATATGGTGGACTGTCCTGTGTTTGACCTCACCCGTGAATGGGGAGGGACGTGTGATGTCAAGGTATGTGGACAGGAGTTCGGTGAACTCACAGGAACGGACTACGGTTACACAACCTCGAGTGCTGGTCTGCTTCACGACTGCTGAGACCTGTAGCAGTGTTTTACCGTCAATTAACTTACGGTGCCTTAGGTCAATCAATAGATTAAAGTATTTAAGGAAGTCTGCCCCAACGATAGGCTTGTCAACTGTGGTCAAAATGAAGGGCTATTTGAACGAGCGCCGCAATCCGAGGTCGAGTTCAAGCCCCCTGTCTCTGTAAGTGGGCATTACGGCTCCATTTGCTGGACCTGATGCCTTGTCGCGCCAGGATGCGGGAAACACCGAATCGTTTGCGCCGCTATCGACCAAGAACTGAGGCCTGACATCAATAAGCTTCTCTCTCGATTAAATATGGGGCAATTAAAGATGATATGTTTCCAAGTTTGTGGAGATGACCTGTCGCAGCTGCATGAAGGATCTGGAATGATGTTAAAACGGTGGAGGTATGCTTTGTTTGAGCCATGTCCAGTGAGTGCTTGCGTCATCTTGTATGAAATGTTCAAATTAGTTTTTGTTCTGCACTCAACTGTTGTAAAGAACTTTTTGGTCCACAATCCTTTCTCTGAATTTCTCCATAGTTCTTTCCATTTCTCCATACTTATGTTATAACTCATCCGTTTTAACTCCGATTTGGGAATCCTTTCATACACTAGACAGTCACTGAAGGAGTTTAATGAGGCTTCTTTAGCTAATTCGTCAGCTTTTTCATTACCTTCCACACCAGAATGACCTTTTACCCATTTAATTTGTGTACTTGTACCTTGTCTCAAAAGTTGTAAGAGTAATGTTCTGCAAGACTCGGCCAAGACAAAGTGGCAGTCTTGGTTTTGAATACAGCTAATTGACACCTGGCTGTCTGAGTGGATAATAATTTTGTCTTTTATAATGAACTATTTGATGTTAGCCAATGAAGTGCCATCTGAATTGCCAGAAGTTCAGCTTGATTATTGGAACAATCTATTAATAATTTAAATTTTTCTTGATGGATAATTTTAAAATTTGTATAAATTATAAAAGCAGCCCCAACTCCTTCTTCATGTTTACTTCCATCTGTATAAATGTAGTCCTGTTTGGCCTTTGATAATCCGTAAAGCTATTAAGCGTTGTACTCTCCTCAGTTTATTAACTTTGTACTTCCTATTAAGGGTCTCAATCCAGCAAGGTATTCCGTATGTGATTAGAGGAAGTATAGCTCCTTTATAAATAGTCTGTAAGGCTTCCGAACCCAATCCCTAATGTAATCTTGCTGATCGAGATAAAAGACCAATAATTTTTAATGCTTTGTTACAAATATTGTTGATATGATAGTTTCAAGATAAATATTTATCAAATGTCACTCCAAGATACTTTAGGGTCTCTACTTCAACTAGTTTTGAACCACACAGTGTAAAATGCCATAAGAAACTTCGTTTCAATAAATGCTCGATGTAAAGAGCATTAAAAGTCCCCCAATCAGAAATTAAATTGGTCAACAATTGCGGACGCCATAAGAGCACAAAATTAAAATTTAATAAAAAATCAAATTTAGCTCTATTTAGGGTAAAACCGATGGGGGTAAAAATAACAGGACCAAAGGTGTAGATCTTTTCAAATCAGTTACTGCTGGTGCAATGTGCTTTTCGATACGATCTTTCAACCGTTTAGCCACAATACGCCTCCAAAAAAAAAATTAAAGTTGCGATTGCCATCTTTAATCTTTAAGAGGGGTAAAAAAATATATTTTTTTAACTTTTCGGATTTTTTTAGTCTGTTTGGCCATTTTCCGACCAAGCGCAAAAAACCGCGCTTCTCACTTCATATACGAGTATGCTTAGTCAACCTAATTTTTCATTTAAATAAAATTATAATTATTATTAACACTGGGAGACAGACAGAGAAAAATAGACTCCAGAGCCGGGACTTGAACCGTGGGCCTCTACATTAGTTGGAAAGAGCGCTACTGGAAATGTAGAGGACCCGCGGTTTAATTCTGTCTGTCTCCCAGTGTTAATAATAATAATAATTTGATTTAAATTAAAATTTAAACTTTCCGTGGTATGAATACAACCAAAAACTTAAAAATTGAATTCCAAATTTTTCATTTTTTCTTTTTCTTTATATTTTTTTTTTTTTTTTGTATAATATAACTTTGTATCTACTAAATTTTTCGATTTAACCAAGCCTACAACATGCGTATTATGTTTGCGTTTACCTCTGAAAAAATAGACTGCTCATTTTGCTCATTGAAAGTCATTTTTTTAGTGTGGCACATAGCTTCCTCGCATCCTAACACGTACTTTTATATTTTTTTATTTTATGCTTTTAAAAGCTATTATTTAATTATTCCCTTCCCCTTTTTTACTTTTCCTCATTACTAATAGTAGTAAAAGTATTGTTTAATATGTCAAAATTGTGTTGATTTTTTACATGGAAAAACCCCAAAAAAATATCTCATACTAAAATTCTAGCTTGATAGAAGTTGATGCACGCTATCTCCTCACTATAACTGATCCTCGTAGTATATAAATACTAATTTCTTATAATATAATATAATTTTATGTATTGCTAATTACAGATGATTAACTCTGCGTATTCATTTATAAACGTCTTGTTAGCCTTCGAAAATCAGTAACCTGCTCATCACACGCTGCAGTCCAGTCGTTCCTGTGTTTTTACTGTTGCAGTTCCATAATGATTTTTATTACATGTAATGTTTATAAACAAGTAAAAGTACCATGTCATGGTTACATTACTGGTGATAAAAGTACTTGAATATTTTTATCTTCGGCACAATACCAATAGAATTGTTTCATCACTATTTAGTTGCTGTAAATGTACTGTTTATATGTGAGTGAAGTTTATGTTAGAATCTTAAAGCAATGCCTCTGTGACACTATCATGTCAAGTATCACTCATTTTTAGTATTGATTTGACTTGATGTGAGATTCAGTTTTTAAATATAGTTTTTGAGTTAATCTTATAACGGTTTAATTTATTAAGTTATATTAGAACGCTACACCTCGGTCTGTTTGCATCACTCTAGTCATGATAACCGAGTTCAAGGTTATACAGTATTTTAGCCCATTTCCAATGTTTTGTTTTTATTGATTTTAACTTGACTTGGGTAATTCATGTTTATACAAGACTGTTATTTTATTATTGTTGTTACAGGCTTCAATTTAACTTCACTAGTTTCTGAGGTACCAATCTTGTAACAAAGATTTAATCTACTTTCTAAAAGAAAGTTTTGTGATAGCGTGAAAATCCGATTTTGATATTTTGATGGATTTACTCATTTCGAGGTACCCTAAGTCAAAAATAAGTAATTTTGATGTCTGTCTGTCGTTGGTATATTATCTTTCTCACTGGACTTGTTTATTTAAAAAATATTTTTTTTATAATATAGAAAGATTATAAAAAGTGCGATTCAGAGAAATCCACCATTTTCAACATTGAATAAATCAGGAAGAAGTAAAGGTAATGAAACTTGGGTGAACTTTGTGTGTACAGAAAGCACACAGTCACTTGGCAACTTAATTAGCTTAATTTCCATCCTAGAAACTGCAATTAAAGTACGCTCTACGTAACACGATGTTTGACATTATTTTTTTAGGCTTGCTTCGCTTCAATTTCCAACAAATCACACTCACTTATAAAAATTAGTGTTACCTACATGTGAGATTATGTATAATATTAACATTTTAATAATTAAAATTAATATTTTAACATTAATCATTATTTGTTTATTCTTTAAATGTTATTATATAATGACGAATACTGCCATATATACATATAAAAATAAATACACTCCCCATCAAAATTAACGCACCACCTTTATATTTCTCTGTTTCGACTATCTCTAATTTATACTGATATTTAATGATTCATTAATCATCATCATTTATCATCATCTCATATGTAATCATCATCGTTAATCATATTTAATCATCATCATTTATTATATTTAATCATCATGAATTAATTATATTTAATCATCATCATTAATGATTCACTGTTATTTGCAATATATTAAATGAGAGCTCTCACGTAGTTATTCATAAATACAGTAGTTTGTTTGTGTCAACATGAATAGACCTCCTAATTTAACAATGGAGGAAGAGATTAAAGCCGTAGTGATGGGTTAAGAAAGGCTTTTCTCAAAAGGTTGGCGGTCGACTAGGAGTGCATCTCACTACAATCGGCCGAGCTTTTCGGGGGTTCCAGGAGTGTGGATATGATCGACAGAGGTGAAATAGGTCCGCCTGAGATGAAAACAATAGAAAAAAGATCCTAATTGAACGACTTTTGTGTAAGCATAAAAATATAAAAGTGGTGCGATAATTTTGACAGGGAGTTTATATGGCAATATATATATATATATATTGCTATATATTTATTTTTATTTATATATATATATATATATTTTTTTTTTTTTTATTAATTCAATTTTTCTTAACTTATTCTAAGCTTGCGTACTCTCTCTCTCTTTTAATGCTATTTATTTTTAAGAGAAAAAAGTGTAATTTCTTTTTAAAATATTTAAACAACTAATATTTAATTGAAGTGTTTCATTAAAGTATTATTTTAATAATTAAAAAGGCAGTTTTTCTTTTTCTAAAAACTACCTCACCCTACTTCAAGTTATCGGTTCAGGTTGGAACTTGTTTTGCACGTATGTCGTGGGTAAGTTCGTGCCAGCTTTCATTTAGAAATGGTAAAAACAACAAAGTTTTGGAAAATACTTTTCCAGTTGGACCTTTCATTTGTTATCGACAAATAAAAATGGTGACGATGAAATAGTATGTTTTTCTCTAGAAGGGAGAAAACACTAACTGACCTAGGAGTATTTAAGAAATAAAAAAATAAATGAAAAAAAAAATTAAATGAAGAAATGGCACCGAGCCCTGGGTGTGGCCGGCTTATATAATACGTACTAGTGCTGATGTCATGATTAGTTGCAAGTGTATGTGTTCGTCAGTGTTTCTATGTATTGTCGGAGTCAGCTTACTTTATTAAAATATAACTCGCGATTCAGTGTAAATAGTTTAAACCATTTTAAATATTTTTTTATAAATTTGATGGATAATTTAGGTGTAATAATAACAAAATTAATTTTGTAACGAAAACTCGAAAATTATTAAGAATTGCATAAGGCATATATACCTTTTTCCTGTTCATCTAGGGCCATAGAATCAGGATTTCTTTTTTGTCCCATTAAAACTGGGTCACCCTACTATAATAAAAACGATTTCTTTAATATTATTCCAAGATATTTAAATCCTAATAACTGGGAATATGATTTCAATAAGTTGATACAAACGTTAGAAGAAAATGAAAACATATAATGTTATTATAGGAGACACAAATGCTAGAATAGGAGATATGCCGGTAATACCTGAAGAGATTGTTAATAATGTAATGTTACTGATATCAATAATAGACATTCTAAAGATTCAGTTCTTAATTCTAATGGAAAAAAGTTTATTCAGTTCTGTAATGATTTTGATTTAATTATATTAAACGGTAGAGTACAAGATGATATTCATGGTAAATTTACTTATGTAAAAGGAAATGGGCAATCTGTTATAGATCTCTGCGTCTACTACCAACTATTAAAACATTTATGGTAAGTCCTAAAATAACTTCAAATCATTTGCCAGTTATATGGTTTTTAAATTTAAATAATAGGACTAGCAGTGATGAAACGCTACAACCAATTCCCAAATTAGTTTGGTCTAAGATGGACGAAAGTCATTTTAAAACTAAAAAAATCACAGGGAAGTACTTGAGTCCAAGTACTTTTTAGGGTTTTGTAGAAGATGAAGCATGCCCGTTATGTAATTATGATTTTATTCTTCGATCTCAAGGGTCCGGGTTCGATCCCCCGGGGGGTCACAATGTTTTTCATCGGTAATAACGACTAGAAAAATTCATTTTTTCAGACCATTTCCATCGCTTCACCATAAGGTATAACCATAAAATATTTCGAAATTTTAGGACCACCCGTTATATAGTGGTTGGGGAGGGGGCAAATTTTTGGGGTATATTTTGACTTATAAAATTAATAAAGAATGAAAAATTTAAAAAAGCAAATATATATTTGAATCCTACTCTTCACCAGCTTTTATATGATACCCAACTCAAAATTTTAAAAAAATAAAATTTTTGACGCACTTCAAATTTTCGCGCCTAAAATTGGCAATTTGATGTGAGCCGAATTAAATTTCGTATAAATTCGCAAGTTCACAGGAGCTAAACTGTTTTCCTTTCATCCGTACATAATCCATATTTAATAAAGTCATTGAAGGCTCACCACGCTCACCAGTTTTTACCTATATAATCTTTATTTAATAATATGTATGCAGGCTCGCTACGCTCGCCTGGTTATATAGCGCTTGTAACTAATACTTATTTAATAATAGTAATACATGCTCGCTACGCTCGCCAATTTATACCGCATTTCTATATAATATTTATTTAATAAAAATATTGCGGGTTCGCTGCGCTCGCCTGTTTATATAGCATTTTTACATTATCTTTATTTAATAAAAATTATTGCAGGCTCGCTGCGCTCGCCTGGTTATACAACATTTGCACGTAATATTTATTTAATAATATAAATACAGGCTCGCTACGCTCGCCGGTTTATACAACATTTCACATAATCTTAATTTAATAACGTTAATGCAGGCTCGCTTCGCTCGCCTGCTTATATAGCATGCATTTGTAGTAAATATTTTATTTAATAAAATGATTGCAGGCTCACTGCGCTCGCCTGTTATAAATGTAATATTAATGCAGGCTCGCTACGCTCGCCTGTTTATACAGTATTTCTACATAATCTTTGTTAAATAATATTATTGCAGGCTCGCTGCGCTCGCCTGTTATAAAAGTAATATTAATGCAGGCTCGCTACGCTCGCCTGTTTATACAGTATTTCTACATAATCTTTATTTAATAATATTATTGCAGGCTCGCTGCGCTCGCCTGTTCATACAGCATACATTTGTAGTAAATATTTTATTTAATAAAATGATTGCAGGCTCACTACGCTCGCCTGTTATAAAAGTAATATTAATACAGGCTCGCTACGCTCGCCTGTTTATACAGCATTTCTACATAATCGTGATTTAATAATATTAATGCAGGCTCGCTGCGCTCGCCTGTTATAAAAGCATTACTGCATAATCTTTATTTAATAATATTATTGCAGGCTCGCTGCGCTCGCCTGTTATAAAAGCATTTCTGCATAATCTTTATTTAATAATATTATTGCAGGCTCGCTGCGCTCGCCTGTTATAACAGCATTTCTGCATAATCTTTATTTAATAATATTAATGCAGGCTCGCCTGTTTATACAGCATTTGTAGTAAATATTTTATTTAATAAAATTATTGCAGGCTCACTACGCTCACCTGTTGTAAAAGTATTTGTACATAATAATTATATAATAAAATGAATGCCAGCTCGCTGTGCTCGCCTTTTTATACAGTATTAGTACATAATCTGTAGCCTTTAAAATTCCTTTAAACGAATTATAACATGTTATGCAGATATGTAAAACTTTTTTTTTGTTTTCTTTATATTGGCCGCCATTTTAAAAATATTATGTGTGAAATTTGAATAGTTGGATATTCCTTTTCTAGACTTCAAGAGCTTTAAATTGATGTATAACATGTCATACTGACTAAAAACTGTTTGTTTAGTCGTCCGCCATATTGACCGCCATCTTGAAAATATTAAGTGTAAAATTTTATTAGTTACATATTCTTATCCTCCTCTTAAAGGCCTTTAAAACTATGTATAACACATTATGCTGGATATAACTTTTTATTTTAGTCGTCCGCCATATTGGCCGCCATCTTGAAAATATGAACTGAGAAATTTTATTAGTTACATATTCATTTTCATCTCTTAAAGACCTTTAAAACTATGTGTAACACATTATGCTGGCTAAAACTTTTTTTTATAGTCGTCCGCCATATTGGCCGCCATCTTGAAAATATTAAATGTGAAAATGTATTAGTTACATATTCTTTTCCTCCTCTTAAAGATCTTTAAAACGATGTATAACACATTATGCTGACTAAAACTTTCTTTTTTTTGTCGTCCGCCATATTGGGCGCCATCTTGAATATTGAGTGAGGAATTTCCAAAAACTATACACTTCTCACAAATGCTGAGATGCATATATGTGCCAAATTTCGTTGAAATTTATCAATTTTTACTCCAGTTATCGTTAGACAAACAAACACACAAACAAACACACAAACTTTTCAAATCCCAAGTCTCTGTAATGAAGAACTCACTTCGCTCGTTCAAAAAACCCGTGTTATGATATAGATTGTGAAAAGTTAAGAAAGAAAAGTATGGCTTTACTTGCAATATTTCGGAAAAGAAACTCGGATTTTGTGAAAAAATATTACTTAAACGCTAAAAAAGAGTCTCTTTTCAATCATCAATGTCACAGCATATTATGTAACATTCAGATAAGTTAACTAATTTTTAATATTTTAATTTGTTAACTTAATTAACAATTAAGTTAACAAAATAACTACAAACTGTTAAAATAAATGTTATATATTGTTAATGTTATTTTTAGGCCTGGAGATGCCCAGGTTTGGGTGAAATATAGCTTTGAAAAAATATTATAATTAAAAAATAGTTGCTTTTTTAATTATTAAATCCGTAAAGACCACAAAAAAATAGAGAAGAACTAAAAAAGAGTACAACAAATTATGTATAATTAAAAAAAATATATTTAGTAATATTAAGTCTAAATTTGGAAAAACGGAAAACACTAAACAATTTTGGGAAAAAGGAAATTTTTTTAAGAAACCTAAACATAAAACAAAACCACTAATTTCATCAAATGAATGGATTAACCATTTAAAAACATACTGAAAATGATATTCATATTGAGTATGCCAATTCTCTAGATCAATGGTTCCCAAAGTGGGGGGCGTGAAGACAAGTCAAGGGGGGCGTGAGACCCCGCTAGTCCAGACATCCGTATAATCCGGACGGGCCAAAAACTATGTAAAATTTGGAACCAGGGACTGTTCAGATTTATGAATTGTTAAGATTATCGGGGTTTCTGTTTTTATTTTCTATTAACATTTATAAAATTGTTCCTATTGTAGTATAGTTTACAGGTGTACATTCCAACGTTCCGACACGAGGAATACCCGGTATTTCTGTTACAAATAAACAGATTTAGAATAATTATGAATAAGTAAGAACATCGATAAATCTCTTTCGGTTCCATAGAAATGTAGGGCGGAAGATATAAAAGTAATGTATTCCAGGAAATACAATTATATGACTGACATAGGGAGAGAACCACTCATAGAATTTTAAGAAACACGTAGCGGCGGTTCAACGGAGTTCCGTGATATTTCGCCAAGCCGCCAGTGTACCATGTCTGAACTTTTTGTAAAATGATTAGCCGTTGCTCGAATTTAATTTCGGAACACAGCTTGTTTCCCTGGAAGTCCCTTCCATATACCTGCACCTGCTTTATAGATTGCCATTTTAATTTAATTTATTTGATAATAACCTCAGTTCAGTGTGCCTCATTCAGGAGTAAGTGTCTACGTCAGTTGCTGTATTATTGCTGTCTCATAGTTGCCTTATTTTGTGAGTCGAGTACGCGGTATTCTGTGAGTTTAGTTACATAAGCTTTAAATTAAGATGAGCTCAGCGAAAAAACGCAAGTATAACGATGATTATATTAAATATGGGTTTATTTGTATGCTTAAGGATGGCGTCGAACATCCTCAGTGTGTTATTTGTTATGAAGTATTGAGCAATGATGTTATGAGACAATGAGACCTACTCGTCTTGAACGACATTTGTCGTCCAAACATGATTCTATTAAGGACAAACCAAAGACATTTGTTAAACCGTGCCTGTTAAAGGCAGCTGATATTATTCTTGGAACAGACAGTAGGCAAAAATGATCTCAAATACCGCTTTCGGACAACACAGTAAAACGCAGCATTGATGATATGGCTGAAGATATAAAAGATATAGCAATCACTTCAATAATTGTATTTGCCTTTTTCAAGCACTTATTTCTGCGAAAAAGCTTTTTCAGTACTTGTTGCTATAAAAACAAAATATCGGGGCAAACTTAATGTTGCTAATGATTTACGTTGTGCACTTTCTACTATTCATCCAAGAATAGGGAATCTTGTAAAAAAAATGCAAGCTCATCCATCTCACTGATTTATTTGGTAATAACTTTAACAGTTCTTTGTAATAAGATTAACATGTGATTTTATAAAAAAAAAAAAAAAAAAAAAAATTAGTTATAAAAATAAATGTATAGTTCAATATAATAATTGTTTATTTTTATTTTTTTTTTCATTACCTCATAAAATGTGTAATGGGGGGGGGGGGGGGGCGTGGGAAGTTTTATTCTTGACTGTGGGGGGCTTGGTAAAAAAAACTTTGGGAACCCCTGCTCTAGATAAAGATATTACAGTAAATGAAACAATTAACGTAATTAAAAAATAAAAAACGGGCAAGGCACCAGAACTGGATGGCATACCATATGAATATTATACAATTTTACCTAAAATTGGATCCGAGCGAATAGAAAAATTATTTAATCCAATTTATCAAAATGGGAAAATCCCGAATTCATTCAAAAGAAGTTTAATCCACCCGGTATTTAAAAAAAGGTGATAAGGACATACCGACTAACTACAGAGGAATATCATATTTAGATACATTAAGTAAACTGTTTACAGGAGTCTTACAAAATAGATTATCTGAATGGTGCGAGAATAATAATATTATAAACGAATAAGCAATATTGCTCATAAGAATGAGCAATACAATTTGGTATACAAATGTCATAGTGACATCGACTCCCCACCGATTTGATCAACCTTCTCTAAATAACCGGATTGATCAAAGAAATTTTTACATGGAAAGTCTCATATTAAACCTCAACTCTTCCAAGTTACGCTACCTGCCGACAAACTTTAAGTCCCGTCACCGAACTCGGCATGGATTGCACCTTAATACGAACGGGAAAAACCTGCTGGTTAGTAGAATCTCCACCTGTATGAGCTCATTCGTCTCTCAACAATTGAACCCGGCAGAGAATGCTGAATTTATTGCTGAATTTGATAATTCGCATGCATCAACAGTTGCTTCAAAGAATACATCCGATTCACCCATCCCTGTCATCATTACTCAAAGAATGGACTCTACTTGCTATAATTTTGGAACAAATATTTTTTTATGAAAAATAAGTTGGACAGGTCTTATGTAAAACAAAAAAGTTCATCTAATCTAATCCAGTGTGTTATGGATAGCAATCTGAACACTATTTTTAATGAAAATATGCCTATTAATAAGAATGATAATAATAAAAACAATTATGACAGCTTTAATAATATAAGCAAAAATAATATATTTAACAATAATATAATATGTAATGATAATATACTTGATAAATATTGGTATAATATGTGTAATGCAGATATCTACAGTAGTACTGATAAAACAGTTGGTAACAAGGTAAACAACAATAACTTAAGTCTGAGTTGCAATGTTAATATGTTGGATATTGTTGATAGATCTCGGTCGACATTACTGATGCCGGTCAGCTCAGGTAGTGATCTGTTGAAACTTACAATTCTTCATCAAAATGTACAGGGATTGGCCAATAAGTCAGTGTTATTTGAAGCATACCTTTCTCAAAAATCTCCTCATATTTTTTGTGTGTCTGTGCACTGGTGCCGTGGACAGGAGTGTGGCTTGGATGGGTATTATTGTATTACTTCCTACAATAGGAGCCAACACATTCATGGAGGTGTGGCAATCATGCTTAAAAATAATAGCGACTTCACCAGCAAAGAAGATATGTTTATTTTAAAATTGTCTACAGAAGTCCATTTTGAAGCTTGTGGTACTAGAATTGAATATCGTCAAATGTGCTGCATCAATATAGTCACTATATATAGATCACCTGCAGGTAAATTCGATATCCTTATCGATAAATTGACAAATCTTCTTGAATATTTAACTTTAACTTGTAATCATGAATTCATCATTACGGGGGACCTCAATGTCGACGCATTGAACTCTTCAAATGAGAAGTTAATATTATTTGATCTGTTAGACTCGTTCCGTGTCTCTTCTATTATCAATGAAGTAACTCGTCTCAATGCCCGAGGTGGGACAGGGCTTGATTATATGCTGCTGTCCAGTGGTCTCGAGCCCTGTTACATGGTGTCTGTAGATCACAATGGCCTTTCAGACCATTCCTCCCAAATTCTCCACCTTTCATATCCTATTCCTTCAAGTGTATCTCCTTCCCCTAAACCTAAACCAAAATATGTGGAAATCCGCCGTTTTTCAGATAACAATATTACATATTTTAATCATCTTTTGAAGTCCTCTGACTGGAGTAGAGTCTTGCTCCCTCTATCGGGTGAACTAAAATTCAGAGCCTTTTTTGAAATATTTCAGTGGTGCTTTAACGTGGCCTTCCCTTTAACTAGTGTTAATGTAAAGTCCTCACACAGCCCTGGCTGGGTGACGAACGAGATAATTGAATCCAGTGAAAGACTAAAGAAGCAGTATATCAGTAAAATCGATGATAAGGCTTCCTACGCTAAAATGAAAGCTGTACATAAAAAGCTTGTGCTGAGGTGTAAAAAAACTTTTGTAGACAATAAAATTAAATGTGCCCCGAATCGTGTAAAGAAAGCCTGGGAGTTAGTTAAAGGAGGCACTATAAATAAGCAAAGACAGGAGTTGCCTATAATTTTAAAATCGGCTTCAACAGATACCTCTGTCAAACCAACATACTTGACACACCCAGAGGAGGTTGCAAATTGTATTGCTAAATATTTGTCAGAAGTTCCATTTAAACTTCAGAAAAATATCTCATCCCCTCCTACCTTTACCAATGAATCAAATTTGTTTATACAAAATTCTTTTCTATTTAATAATAAAATTAGTATCAAGGAGTTGTCCAGAATTTTAAGGGAGTTAAAAAATAAAAGAAATAAAGCGGCTGATGGAATCCCTACTACTATTATAAAAAAGAGTTTACTTTCCTGTGGAGAGATTTTTACTCATGTTTTGCAACACTGCTTCGCGGAAGGAGTTTTTCCCAACAGTCTAAAAGAGTCTCTTGTCGTACCAATCCATAAATCCGGTGATAGAACTGAGGTCAGCAACTACAGACCAATATCTTTACTAAGTCCTTTTTCAAAAATATACGAAAAAATAATGCACAATAGAATTTCGGATTACCTATTAAAATTTTCTATTCTGGCACCTAATCAACATGGCTTCAGACCAGGTTTCTCTGTTAACTCAGCTACCAGGGATACGGTTGAAGAAATCTTAAGGGGATTAGATCAGAGGCTGTACGTCGCTGGTCTCTTTTTTGACCTGTCTAAAGCCTTTGATCTCATAGATCACCCGCTTTTATTGAGTAAAATATATAAAATGGGAATTAGAGGTAGTAGTTACGATTGGATCAGCTCCTTTCTGTCAGATCGAACCTTTAGAGTGTTAGTGAATGGTAAAACATCCACCCAATTTCCAGTTACCTGTGGTGTGCCCCAAGGTAGCATATTAGGACCGCTGCTTTTTGTTATCTTTATTAATGATCTTCCCAAACACTTAAAGGAAAAATGTAGCCAGTGTCAAATTACTTTATATGCGGATGACACTTCAGTCATCGTCGAGGGAAAAGATGTAGATGTATTAGAATATAATGTAAATACGATCTGTCGCGCATTTGTAGAGTGGTCTTCTGACAACAAGTTGATTATAAATGAATCCAAAAGCACATCGATAATATTCTCTAATAATAATATTTCTCGTCCGCTGACTTTTCTGGTTAATAGTAGTTCCCTGTCTACGGTTCCCATGGGTAAACTTTTAGGATTAACACTCGATTGCAACCTAAAATATAGCGACCATGTCAATAATGTTGTAAAAAAACTTAACTCGGCCTATTATTTAATAAGAAAATTAAGAAGCTTTAATTCGGAAGGAGTTATTATGATGCTTTATTATGGTTTAGCTTACCCTTTCATGTCAAGTCACATTCTTGCTTGGGGCACCAGTGCGCGGGCCAAAAGGGTATTTATTATTCAGAAAAGAATAATAAGGACGATATTTCATCTTTCTTCTCGCGACTCAGTCAAACCGATTTTCATGCAACATAACCTCCTAACCTTCTATTCAATTTTAATCCAAGAATCCTGCCTATATGCGGCCAATTATCCAGAGAAATTTAGAAAATATAGTGACACACATAACATGAACACAAGGCACAAAGACTATCTATACCCATTAAAGTGTAGGACAAGTCAATATAAATTATCTCCCTTCAACTTTGCAGTGGCCTGTTTCAACAGATTACCTGCCTCATTGAAACAATATGCCACAACAAAACAATTTAAAAATAGTTTAAAGAGGTTTCTTGAAACCAAGGCATATTATAGTGTTCAAGAATATATGCAGCAAGAATGTTGAAATATATATTTTATTTAATTAATATTTTTTACTTTTTATTCTATGTTTAAGTTGATTGTCTGTTTTTTTCTGCTCTTATCTAATTTATCACTGTTTATATTTTGATAATTTATACTTATATTATTCCTAATACTCAATGTATTTAAGTTTTTGTATTTATGTATTTAAGTTTTCTTGTATTTTTTTTGTACTATTATACGACCTACTGCATCCAAGCAAACAGCTTGGCAACGCAGCTAATATATAAAATAAAATAAAATAAAATAAAATAAGAATTCCAAGCGGGATTTAGAACCGGATATTCAACTGTAGATCAGCTATTCAACTTGACCAATATAGTACAGTTACAACTTAAACATAAATGAAGAAAAGTTTACGTTTGTTTCGTAGATTTTACTGCTTTTGCTGCATTTGATTCCTTACTTCGTACTTCTTTATATTATAAACTTTATAACGTAGGTGTATCGACTAAATTCATAAATATTATCGAAAACTTATATGAAGGTGACCATACTCATCAGTATGGTGTAACGGTAGCGCATCTCAGGATTTTCAAACTAATATGGGGCTTACACAAGGATGCTTGATAAGTCCACTATTGTGGGCTTTATTTATCAATGAGATGCATGACTTTATAGAAGGTGGACTTTTGATCAAGCACTGGAATATCAGAGTTCTGTATGCGGACGACATTCTATTGATGGCTACAGAACCTAAAATTTTACAAAAAATGTTAAATAAGTTAGAAGATTATTGTAGACTATGGGGGGTAAAAGTTAATTTACAAAAAACTAAAATTATGATATTTAGTAGAGGTGGTAAACGTAGTAAGAAAGAACAGTGGTGGTATGGTAAAGAGAAGATACAAATAGTTAACCAGTTTAAATAAATATTAAGGTTTAACCTTAACACCTCGGTATCGCAAAATTTGGACTTAATCATATGAGGCAGGATTTTATATGTAGAAATGATGTTCTTTATTCAACAAAATTAAAAGAATTTGTAGCTGTATCTCGTTCATTATTATGATACGCTGCGCAGGTATGGGATGAGGATGGCAACAATCGAAACAACTGGCAACTGTAGAATCTTTACAAACTTATTTTATTAAAAAAGTATTACATTTACCTCAAAATACACCAAACTATATGATATACATGGAAACGCAACTATCTTCTTTATTCTTGTTTACTTTAAAATTGCATTTTAAGTACATTCTTAAAGTTTTACATGTCGAAGTACGAAGGAATTCTTGTATTCCTCACTTTTTAGCCAAAGAAATTATCTCTGCTGATATTTATTGGCATAAAGCTTGGAAAAATCTAGACAGAAGTTAAAGAAAAAAAAATAATACAGAAGTTAAAGATAAAAAAGTAGAGTATGCGTTAAATTACCTTACCTTAGCTTTTCAAAACAAGTATAAAGAGGATGTTGAAAATTCTAGATATCATCAACAAATTTATCACCTCCTAATAATATTAATTATTTTATAGATGAACTTGATACATCAACAATAAGTTGGATATTCAAAGCACGAGGTGATGTTATGTATTTAGAATATAAACCGTGGATTGACAATAATGATCACCCATATGTAAAATATGTAATAGTAGAGAAGAAGAAACAGGATATCATTTTATAGCTCGTTGTCCTGTATTATCTGAATTTAGAGTACAATATTTTGCTAAGAAAATTCTATCTTTTGAAGAATATATATCTCAGCTCAGTGGAACTAATTATAAATTATTAGTCAGTTACTTAAAAGTAGCTTGGAAAAATATAATGCAGTAACTTTGTCGCCTAAAAGTATGGGGTAGTATTCGTCAAATCCGGTAGTTCTGATTTTTTGCAGACTTGTTTATGATGTTAGCCTAATGAATAATCAAAGTTTGTGACCTCTAGCGCCGAATGCAACTTTGTCAAAAATCGAAAAAATCGTTATTTTTTCAAATGTTGGCGATTATATCCCTAAAGGACTAGTTTTTGAAAAACTTTTTAGGACGTAATTAAAGTAGACTAAATTTGCTACAATATGATTGTAAAAACAACTCAATTGAACTATAAGTTCTTACACTTAAAATACTTAAATTATTATTAATCAAAAAATGAAACTCTTTTCTTCGAATCTTAAACGAGTCTGCCCTATATTTTCTTTGACACAAAACCAATAATCAAAATATAAACATTAAAAAACCATGGCAACATCTAACATCCTCCACACCGAGAAGCTGGACCCGCCTGCATTTCTTCAGAATGTACCTGTATAAGATATAACCTTTGTACGGGTCTGTTCATCTCTCTTGATGCAGTCTTCAGCTTGATCAGCCGTCGTCCGCCATCTTTCTCTTGTTCAGAGTTACTACTTCGTTCAAATCAGCTGTACTGGACTCCCCGCTCTCGCAAAGGACGGTACTCATCTCCTCAAAACTTAAAACTGCCCTACCTACTATTTTCTTTAACAATTTTTTTTTATTAACCTGATGCTAGAAATTAAATTTGGCCCCTTTTCTAAACACTTATTTAATGAAGGATTTCCCTTCTCCCTACAAGATACATCAAACACTGGTCTGACCGGTGTTGCCGCAGTGCTAAATTTAACCGATTCTAAAAAATGCTCTTTTTTAGCTCTCTCTAACTGTGACTTCTTTTCTGTCTGATCTAAATTTCCTTTAGCATCTAACCGCCATAGGTTGGCTATTTCCGTCTCTTCCAATGAGAGAAGCGTAGCCGTATTGAGTTCTGGATTTATACTAGATGGCTGAGTTTTACCAATAACTGACCATCCTAGCTCGGTGTCTATCGCTACTAAACCACAATCTAATTTGACAATTATCCCTTTAAATATTTCTCCTATCCCATCTGCCCCTAACAAAATGTCTATTGGCGTGTCCGATTGTCCTACGTCATTTATCTGAATTCCTCTACCTTTTAATTCTTCTAAAATCCTGACATCGGTAATGCTTGGCACTTTCCCACAATTTTTTTCTTGATCCAAAACTTCAAATTCATATTCACTACCCCCATCTATAGCTTTCGTTTTAATTCTGTAAGAGAAGTGCTTCTGTTTCTGTTCCGACCTTCCAAAAAGAACATGAGTTACCACCTCAGATCTACTTGGTGTCAGTTCTAATTTTGCAACTATTGATTTTGTAATATAGGATTTATGTGACCCCGAATCTAAAATAGCCCTACAAACATAATCCCCTCTTTTACCCGAAATTTTAATCATGACAGTTTGTAAATAAATATTCGAACTCCCTCTGATACCTCTCTGATTACTTAATACCGAATCTTCTTTATCGTATTTCTTCGTTGTATCTTCTTTTTTGACAGTTTTACTTTTATTAATTTCAGGACACATTAACTCAAAATGGCCCCTATCACAAACTATACACCTAACTCGAACCTTACAAAATTTTGCTATATGGTTTGGACGTAAACAACGGAAGCAATGTTTTTTGGCAATTACAGCTTGTGTTCTTTCTTCCAAAGATATTGCTTTCGCCTTAAGACAGTCCCTACTTTCATGTTTTAGTTCACAAAAAACGCATTTGCACCAAAACTTGCTCTCTCCTCCCGATCTTACTTCTTCTTTTCTTACCGGTGCTAATAAATTTGCCACAGTTGGTGTAGCGACCTTACTCTCTGTTTTTGCAACACTTAGCTTTTTATCGGAAGGTTTGCTTTGGCCAGAACTATCTAAAACTCCGAACCCTGATATCGCCAATTGTATGCGTTGCTCACTTTCTACTTGCGATCTTACAAACTGAATTAGCTTGGTCAGTTTGCTAACTGCAGTGTCTCCCCCCGCTGCTCTAAGCTCAGGGTTTGCTAACGCCAATGTTCTTTGCCATGCACGTAACGTCTCCTCTGGTAAGCTGGACTCTACTAGTGGATACAATATAGCTGCATATTTTTCTTTTGTTACACCCAGTGATTCTAAAGCCCTTAGCTGCGTCTCTAACCTATCGTACAGCTGTGCATCGATAACTTAACTTTAGAATTACTTAAAACTAGGTTTAACAACTCTCGAACATAGACCTCAATCAAAAGGTCTTCCGTCCCGTACCTAGATTTAAGGCTATCTAGAGCCTTATCGTAATTTTCTGAAGTTGGAGGGTAACTTTCCAATAATTCTCTAGCTCTAGACCCGTCTTTAAAAGATTGCAATAAATATTGGAATTTTTGCTCCCCCGTCAACTCACTTTCTAGATGGATTGACCTAAATCCACTCCAAAATTCTAACCAATTTTTTACCTCAAGATCGTACTTTTTAAGTTCGATTGGAGGAAGTTTTACTCTACGAGAGCTAAGGGAGCCAGAGCCTTTTTGAACTACCATAGATGTCCTTGCCCCCTCAAGTATTTTCTTAATTTTAATATTGCATTCAAAATACTTAGCCTCGTATTCTACATCGATTTCCTTTTCAATCTCCTCTTCAGGTATATCTTCATCCATCATGAGGTTGATAAGCTGGGTCTGCAAGGCGTCTAACTCTTTGGACCTCTTTTCTAGCCATTCTAACTGAGATTCTAGAATTACGCACGATGGAACTGCAGCCTTTAACTCCTCTTCGATTTTGTTGAATATTTTCGTGAAGTTCGCTCGTGCAATCCTCCTCGCTTTCTTAGTTCTTTCCATGTTCACGGTCGCCATAAATGTAAAAACAACTCAATTGAACTATAAGTTCTTACACTTAAAATACTTAAATTATTATTAATCAAAAAATTAAACTCTTTTCTTCGAATCTTAAACGAGTCTGCCCTATATTTTCTTTGACACAAAACCAATAATCAAAATATAAACATTAAAAAACCATGGCAACATCTAACAATGATACTAGAACAACTGTCTCTGTAGACCCAATAGTTTCCGAGATTAAGCCTTTCAAAGTTTTTCATTTTTTTCGAACCTTGTATTCAGTATTTCAACCTGTAACCTTAAATGAGAAGCAAGGGTTAACGAAGTTTGTAGTAGTGGATGGAGGGCATCTACTTCACAAAGTTGTGTGGCCTCGAAGCTCATCATTTGGTGCGATAGCTGACAGATACATAAAGTACATTACTGCTCACTATGGCTCAAACGTGGCAGTAGTTTTCGATGGTTACCTCGTAGATGCTGTACAGAAATACACAATGAGCTCTGAGCGTCTTCGAAGAGCCAAGTTACACTCATCGCGAGAGATAATCGTTGATAAGAAAACCATGGCACAGGTCCCTCAACAGAAATTCTTGTCAAATGACAAAAACAAGATTCGTTTTATAAAGCTGCTGACAACAAAAATGGGAAATCACAACATATAAGTACTCCAAGCAGAGGAAGATGCTGATAGACTCATCATCACTACAGCAAAGAAACCTACCTATGACCTAGTGACCTACCTATGACCTTACCTATGATATAGAGGTAGTCGTTGGTGAGGACATTGACTTGCTGATCATCCTTACTGCGATCTCAAACCAACGTGAAATTTTTTACAATAAATGTGGAAGAGGGAAAGCATCAGATGTCATGTATTCCAGCATTTCTTCTTCAGAATCCTCTTTTAAACCAGAGCTTTTTCCTCATCATCCATGCCTTTAGTGGTTGTGACTCGACATCCTGCTTCTTTGGCTTAGGGAAGAAGCAAATTATGTCCATAGTTGAAAAAAATCCGGACGTTGAAAAGCAAGCTGCGATTTAAAAAAAAAAAAAAAAAATGTAAATTCAAGTGTATAATAGTTTATTTTTATGTTTATATAAAAATCTTTAGATTGTATTTTTTAAAACTAATGCTAGGTTTTATGTATTTGTTGTTGTTTTTTGTTTTTGTGCTAGTAATAATTGTTAGTAAAAGTCCGATACAAAATGTGTTCAGTCTCTCCCTGTTAATCATATAGGGAGGATTCATTTTATTTATTGAAGCGAGCGTAGCGAGCTTCCTACATTCAACGAAATATGCTCCGTGTCTGTCTGTCTGTCTGTCTGTCTGTCTGTCTGTAACGTTCACGCGTGTGACGATAACTTGAGTAAAAGTTGACCGATTTAGTTGAAATCTGGTATACATGTTCCTCTTACTAATACTCAGGCTAAGTTCGTTGGACAGCGTGATCCGTCCAAGAGTTCGCGCGCAACGCTCGCGTAAACGAGAGGTACAAAAATTAAATTGGAATTTCAGGACGGGAAAAGATTCTATCATCATCTATTCGATGAGACGAACATTTTTTTCAAATAACATTTTTCACTAAAACCAACAGCGACACCGCTATGACTTAATAAAGATCGCTAAAACTATTAAAGCGGACCTAAACGTTTATAATAGAGAAAACAACCTTTTTACCGATATCTTACGTTCTAACGAAACGATTTTAATAAAACTTCATATACACCATCTAATGCACAATTGAAACAGGTATGCAAAATTTCATCTTGATACAAGCAAAATTCTTTGCGTAGTGACGAGATACATTTATAATAATTGTTTAAAAGCTACCGCGGGTGGTGAAGATTGTTATAGTGGTATAGTGTATAGGTTTGTTTAGGAAGTAAAGCTTTATACCGAGTACCCCCACTCTTCCCTACACTACCCTCTTCCGCTTATCTACAACTATGACATTCATCATGATTAATAAATTTCAATATTCAGTATTTCATTGCAATACGCTCGCTTCAATGATAGAGCCACGCGATGCCTAGTTTAATTTAACTTTATATTAGAAAAAGTTTAAGAGTTAAAAATTAGGAGGAGCGTCTCTGATCAAGCAAGCACTGATGATGACCCTATAGTGGTTGAAAGCTGCTTTGAAAATAAACTTATTTCACGTGGAGTGACTTTTTCTTTCTTCATTTAATGATGACCTCCACTAACGCCTCATATCCTAATTCGTATACGGCAAGTCGAGCCTACAGGAGCGTCTCTGACCAAGCAAGCACTGATGATGACCCTATAGTGGTTGAAAGCTGCTTTGAAAATAAACTTATTTCACGTGGAGTGACTTTTTCTTTCTTCATTTAAGAGTTAAGTTTTCACTTATTATTTTTTTAAAAAATTGACAAAGTTGTTTGGTTCATTTAAAAAGACCAAAAAGAAAATATCAAATTATATTCTACCAATGAATACTAGGTACGAGTATTTATTTAAATTTAATTTTAACTGTAGTAAATTATTGAAAGAAAATTGTAAACTAATTATTGTATATTAATATTGTTTTTAATTATTCTAGCCTGAAGAAGCTTTAAGTTAAGGCGAAATATCGCAGATTTTTAGAGAAGAAAGGAGAGTTATTACTTAAAACCCTAACACCCAAAATAATCCCTAAATAGACAAAAAGGAAAACTTTTTTTTTTCATTTTATATTAGAAACAAAATAGACTCTAAGGTATTCTAGGTTCTCTAAGGTAGGCGATTTTAATGATGACCCCACCACTAAAATATACATTCCTCGCATGTACCTGTCGGGGTGAAGGCCCGTAATAAGTATTTCATTGTAATTATCCCAACACTTATATTATGTCGATATAGACACGACAGATTTGGAAAATATAAATTTGAAAAAATAATTTTGTTTGATTTTCTATAGTTAAAATAAATTATTTAAGATGCATGTCATTAGTTTGTAGGAATATGTTATAAAGTATAATTAACAGTTATATTCTCTCGACATTAGAGTAGAATTATTTAATATCTAAGAGTTTAGAAACAATATATTTTTGCGAAAACATTATTTAATAAACCTTTCGCGCAACTAAGTTATTGAACTTACTTTCGTTTGTATTTCTACAATTAAAATAAATTATGTTATAAAACTGAGAATGTGTCTTTAAGTATTTAGCGATTATATCGATCGTCTACTTGTAAACCCTTCTATGTCTCAAGATGTAAATTTTACAGGAGAGACAAACTTTTTAATGATATTTATCAGCCACAATATATCACTTTACTTTTTATTAAATACGTTTTTTAGTTACTTTATCAACAAAATAAAGTGTATAGTACAGGAAAAACTTTGGAAATAGATAAGACACAAACAAAAATAATTGAAGATTAAAAAGGTTTATTTAAAGAATTAGGATTAAATAATAATAAAATAAAATAATATCTTTAATTCTAATGAAAAGCATACAAAACGTTTTATTAAAAACTTCATATAGGAGGCACATAAGTTTTCATTAATAAAAAAGACAATTTTTTTTTAATTGATGTATAAAAAAAGTTAAAACAAATGAACAAACAAAATATAATACAAATAAACAAAAAAAATTAAATTAAGAATAAATCGTTTTAAAATATTTTTTTTCCGTTTACATGTTTCCGGTTTAAATTTTCAACAGAAATAGTATATTATGTTACTAGGCTGTGAAGTGAGTTTTTTCTTTACCGCGGCAATTACATTTACTGTCGAGCGAAGCGAGACAGTAAATATTGCCAAGGTAAAGAAAAAACACTTCACAGTCGCGTAGCATATGCTATTTTTTCCGAGGTAGCAGACAATGAAAAAACATTAAATATTAATCACTAATCAATATATAATAATAACAAATATTAGTACATACTTAAGACTTAAAAAAGAAACCTTAAAAAGAGGTTACACTATAAGAAAAGATAAATAAAACGCATTGACATCTAGCGGATTTTAATCGTACTAGAAGCATTTCTACAAAGACTTCAGCGGTACTAACGGAAGTTTTGACAACCCGCCGTACATAAAAAATCTTTTAGTTCCTAGGACGTAAAAGATTTTTTCTTTACAGCTAGGAGTAATGAAAAGATTTTATTCCAAATAATGGATTTTTTAATTTAAATGAAAATTAAAAACTATAAACAATTGTTAGAAATATTAGATACAAACAAAAATAGCATCAGAAATAAGCAAATTTAAATTATTATTAGGTCTACGTGTTTATGGTTTAAATTGGTGTTTTTGGTATAAAAATTAAATAATATTAATACATTTTAAGATTTTGGATCAAATAAAATTTAAGACAGAAACAGTTAAAAAATGTTAATAAATAAAACGAATAAAGTAAATGAAAAATTAAGTAAGGGTTATGAGTTAGAATTAATACTTTAAATTGTCATAAAATGAATGGGAATCTTTTGGTATAACTGCTTTTAATTACTGAAGGTGTTTATATTTTTCCTGTTTTATTTTGTGCCGTTTTATAAAGTTGAGGAATTATTTCATTATTTTTAGGGTTTCATTGGTAAAACCAATAAAAGAAACCCTTATAGTTTCGTTCCTGTGTCTGTCTGTCTGTCACTCTGTACGGTTTCAATAACTTTTGAATAAAAAAGATATTAACTTGCAGAACCAAGAAACTTTGTAGTATTAAAGATCGTTTTGACGTGCACACAGGAAAAATATAGCGAACTCAAAATTATCAGCCGTTGAAATTCAAAATGGTGGATAATTCACGTCACGCGAAAAAAATATTTTTTAAAATTTTGAGTGGGTTATCAAATGAAAGGTATTGAAGAGTAGATTACAAATATATCGTATTTCCGTTGTTACTAAAAATATAAAAAAAATATGCAAAAATGTGCAGTCTGCTGAGCCATAGAAAAATTAAGATTAGCAATTTGATCTGATTTACTTAGAATCCAAGATGGCGGATAATTTATGTCACTCGAAAAAAATATTTTTTTTTAAATTTTGAGTGGGGTATCAAATGAAAGGTATTGAAGAGTAGATTACAAAAATATAAAAACATTTTTTTAAATTTTATTTTGTATTGTATTTATAAGTCAAAATATTCAAAAATACAAATGTCCCCTAATGTACAAAATGTACAAAATTTCCGGAATAAATTAAATGTACCCTTTAAAAAAAAACAGTGTGACGATCCCCCCCCCCCCCCGGGGGACCCCTTCGTCTGTAACACTAGAAATATAAAAAATATGCAAAGTGGACTGCTGGACCATAGGAAAAATTAGAATTGCAATTTTAACTCATTAACTGGGAATCCAATAAAGGGGATAATTCATGTCACAAAAAAAAAAAAAATTCCGATATCTTGTGTGGGATAACAAGTTAAAGGCATTAGAGACTTGACTACAACAATTTATAACAGTTGTGGTAATTGTTTAATTTTCCACACCTTTTGCCAAAAAGCATCAACAATATGCGTGCCTCCTCCCCCCTCCCCCCTTTCCCTTATAATAACTAATTTTACGTTAACGATACCAACGAAACCCTTTTTACGAGAGACATCACGAACAACAAATTATTTTTTAAGTTCTTGCTTTTAGGTTTCTGTACGAAGTACGAAAAGAAAACTTTATGACGGCTCTGTCTGTCTGTCTGTCCGATGGCGTATGTCCGTTGGCATGTTTCAATTCATAAACTACTTTAGCTAGGAACATGAAATTCGGCACACAGGTGCATCTCGGCATTTGAGACAACAGTACAGTTTTAGGAGTTTTCACACTTACTATTTCCAAGATGGCGGCCAATATGGCGGGTGACTAAAAAAACTTTTTTAGCCACCATGACATGTTATACACACCAATTTAAAGGTCCTGAAGTGTAGAAAAAGAAGATGCAACTATTACACTTAATCATTTTAACTTAATCGTACAGAAACCGGCGCGGCGATTATCGCCGCGCCGATATATGATTATTATATTTAATTATAATTATTGTTTTGGTTAATTTGTATGAATATTTTTTTCCACATAACAATAATAATAATTATTATTATCAAAAAACCACAAACATTTTGCACTTGTTTCAGATTTTTCGAAATATTTAAAAAACGGTTGATTTTAGCGGAAAACATTATGATAGTAATGTGTAGAGCATTAAATTTCCTTCAAATTTCGCTGGTCAAACTTATTTTTTGACCTCACAAGTAACAAAATAGAGGGCTTCAAAAAGTGCGAAATTTCTCAAAATAGTGAAAAACTGCTAAAAAGGCTCATTTTCCCCATTTTCCAACATATTTAATGGAGTAATGGACTACTTCCATTTGCATAGTTCACTCCCCCCCCCCCCCCCCATAACCACCACTGCCTCCTATTGGCCGCCTATAGTCATACTATACAGTGTACATGTAAGGTTTAAAAGAGCATAAAATAACTCATTTCGTCTTTTTAATTGTTTTTATCCTGAGTGACCTTTGTAAGATATAATATTAGGTAAAAAAAAACAAAAACTTTTTATAACAATTCTTCTTGCCTAATAATGTTTATAGTAAATTTTTATAATAAAACATAAAGCATTAGGGAAAAATAGAGTCTTTTATGTTTATTTATCTTCTAAAACTATATGTAAGCCTAATAGTCTAGTCGTCAATACCTGGGTATATATGGGTCTTAAGAATAGACTCTCCTTGAAACTGCAGGTGTCCCTCGTGTCTTTCGATCCAATGGGTTTCACAGAGTCCCGGAATCGAAGCTCCCATTTCTTTTTTAAAAACTGCATGTCTCTTGGGAGATGCATTTGCAAAAGCCACAATTTTTGCTTCCGAGCTTACCGAAGGTAACGGAAGCTATGTCGTGATCGTTCTTAAGAACGAAAATATTTGATATCTCTGATTTCAAAAATTCCAAGACAGAAATCCGTTTCAGACATCAGGGAACATTTTTGATCCCGTGTCTGTCTGTCGGTCTGTCGCTCAATTTTTGCGAACCACCATATCTTAAAAACTACTTGTCCGATTTTAATGAAATTTAATTTATAGGTGATACTTAGCCCATTGTTTGTCCCATATAAATTTCAACCTTCTGCACTTATTTGTTTATTTTCCACATGCTCACAAATCATCTGATTTTTATGAAATGTTTATGGTTCGTCGAAAGTAGCCTGCAGATAGCACCTGCCTAATTTCAACCGTTTGCGCCCTTTATATCGTGCTAAATTAATAAGTCTATGTACTATAAAGCCGCATGGCTAACTGACTCACTGACTGATATGAATGTTTACCTACTTCCAGAAGAGCTAGAGACTTGTGGTTTGCGCCATTCGACGCGCAATGTCCATATTGTGAACCAAAATAATTATTCAAAGTTCACTTTTCCCCCTCCTTCCTCCCTTAAAAAAATAAAAAAGGCCGACTTGATTTTTAAGCTGTATTGGGGACTTATTGCGGCTAAACGGTAATTCGTATTGGAAAGCGGATAACACCAGTGGTAACTGATTTTAAAAGATCTACAATTTTGGTCCTATGACTTTTTGTCTTATCATCATGGGTTGTACCTTAGATGGTGATAATTTTTCCTTTTCTTCTTAGAATGGCCATAGCTTGTATAATAGTTGACCGATTTTATTTCTGATTGAGGCGCTTAAATCTTGCACTAATGCTCATTAAATTGATTATATTTTATTTCATTAGTTCATCTTATTTGCTGGGAACATTAGAGTAAACTTTTTCCCGTGTGCCGTGCCACGTGACCACTTTTTTGGTTTTTAATATTGTGTCGTATATCATTTGAAAGGCCTTGATATGTACATTAAAGCTATTTTATTGGTTTATTTTTAAAATAATTGTACACGTACTTTTGTACCGATTTTTAATTTTGTTTTAGGTTAAACGGTTTAAATATTTTTTTTTGTTATTAGGTTTCTTATTTTGTATTTATTAGTTAAATGAATGCCCTTTTGTATTGTTTGTTTTTTAAAAATATAATTTTGGTACCTCAAAGTACAGGGGTACAAATGTCAAAGTTAATCTTTTATAATATTATGTATATCGCTGAAAAGCTCTTGAATAGTAGATTCAATTTTGTTACGTTCTATTTTGTTGTTATTCAATTTTGTGTTATTTCTAGTTTTGAGGGGGACAAGTTTGTATAAGTCTATTTTCATCGTGGCATTAGCATTTCTGCAAGAGACCACTTTAGAAGAATCAGCTAATGTGTTGTTAATAATATGGGCAGCGATGAGCATTAGTGGCTTTTTTCTTGAGTTCCTGCACAGCACCTTTAGTTTCCGATGCCATGACTGAGCAACTGTCTACTCCAAAGCCTACGCAGTGTTTATATCTAAATCAAATTTCTTTAAAATATCTTCAACAACATGACCTAATGTTGTGACCTTGTTTCCAGTCAAGGGTCGTTCACCAGCCGTTGTTTGAACATATTCGTCACGTATGCATTCATAGGCATTTGTATCGGAGAGATATGCTCAGCTGGGGCGTGCTTGAAACATCTGTCGGCTTATCAAAAAGTACTAAAAAGTACTTAGCTTCTTTTACTCTAATCAAAATCATGGTTTGAATTTCTTCCTTACAACACTCAATAAGTTCATTTTGAGTGTGTTTACTTACAAACGTGGCATTAGAAGGAGACTTAATGGTCGCGCAGAATGACGTCTCCCGCATCTATTCTAAAGCGAAGTAGCTCTCTGAAATTACCCTATTTAACAGCCACTTAACAGCCCCCCTAAACAGCCACTGTCTCGTTGATTTACTGCGAGAGACTGAATGTTACCATCATCCCTCTTACCTCTTAATGCTATATTTTGCCTACCACAAAAAATTATTGTTTTTATGATAGGGAGATATCGTGTTTTGTTTTCTTCTGCAAAAAAAAAACAGTGTGCAGTGTGTTCTTTTGTGAGCAGTACGCTGAGTTTAGTTTACTTGCAATTTCCAACTCTGGGTTATGGTAAGTAACTAAAAATTGTTTTCCAGCAGTAACTGCGCTGGATTGGTAATGGTTATTTTCATGAACCGTTAGGTCACCCTTTTCTCCAGTCAGGTTATCAAATTTTTGAATGGTGCTTTAACAAGCTCTTCACCTTGGCCAAATGCAAAAAGGGCACAGTATTTGCAATATAATCCCTGGTCCTTGTCTGAAAGCACAAGCCAATGGTATTTCTCGTGTGTGTGTGTTTTTGGGCATACTTTTTTGTTAGTTTCCCCATTTTCATTATTTCATTTTATGGAAATTTGTAGCCTGCTGGTGGAGTACAGGGATTTTCCAAAACCATAGCTTTTATAAAATGATTTACATTTGGCATTCCTATGTAAAAGCCTATGTAATTGGAAAACTGATGGAGTTGATTTGCATGTTCAGGAGTTGCAGTATGATCTATGGGCATAAAAGGAGTAGAGATGTCTGTATCTGGGGTATTTTGTGCATTATAACTACAAGGAGATGAAGTTGGTTGATTACTTTCTAGAGAGTTTTCCTTTTCACTTTTCGCCTTTTCACTTGCTTCGGATGAATTTTCTTTACCTTCATCAAGACAACCTTAGATTATAGGCCTTATATTTCTTGGAGAAAGAAGTGTCAATCGTTTTTAATTCAACAACACCACATTTCTTTGTTGACTTCTGCCTTTCAAAAATAGTGTTTTTTGACGAAGCCTGAAAAAAATGTAAAAGTATCTAAAAAATAGTTGATGTGTATATTATAGTCCAGGAGATAGCCTGCAAATTAGTGTTTGACAAACATTAAGCTAGAATTTTGTGTACATGTTAATCTTTTAGTGCTTTTTAAGAAGATGCGGTCGGCTAAGTTCGTCGTCGGCATAGCTTGGTAATAGGCATGTGAAAACAGTAACAGGTGAAGAGTGACCATGTCCCGCCAATTACAGTGGACAATGATTAATTTTCATAATCCTGGGCACAAAATGAGTTAGTAGACCCAAAATCAAGTGTATGTTAGTTTGTCCCTTGATAGGGGACCACTTTTATTTGGAGTAATACTTGAATAACTAACCTATCAAGAGGCAAACTAACATCAACTTGATTTTCGGTCTACTAACTAATTTTGTACAGGATCATGAAACAAAACTCAGCACGATGTTATGGTTAGACACTTTTTTATTTCTGGACTACTATAGTTTTTGAAAATTACCTGTTAAATTTTATTAGTAGGACGTTGAACACTGCAATCCCAGTCCCCAGATTTGATTTTTTTTTTTTTTAACCCCAAATAACTGTCTATTAATTCTCTTTTTTTTTTATTCTCCGGTCTTTTCCATCTAGACGATTTAGGCTTTTTACCTCTTTTGCGACAGTTTTTTAAATCTTCCACAGGGCTCCGTTGTTCAAATGACCATGACCATTCCTCGTGTATATTTTCATTAGAATGGATTGATCTTGATACTACTGTCAAATATTGTGTTACTTTCTTCTACTTCTTGGTCCTTTGAACTAGACTACGGCTTACTAGGGTATGTAAGCTATTGTGACAATCTTCTATGTCATTAATAGTATTAGGAAATATATCATTTACATTTTTAAACAATTCTTACCCCCACGGCCATCCATGGCCACGTTCAAATCATTTGAATTTTCCTCCGTGCCTTCATTGTAACTGTTAACGTCTGTAAAATTTGATATAAATTGAGAATTTAAAATATTAGTATCTTTTTTTTTCTTTTTTTTTTTTTGGCATTGGCATTGGCTACATATCGGCCATACAGCCATGATTTCATTATAACAAATGTTTCTTAAATATTAACTTTTACACTATTTAGGAAGGAATACAACATCTTATATAAAGGAGGAGATCTACTACATAAAATTGATAAATAATTAAATGGCAAGTCTATAGATTTTGAATTAAAAACATTATTTAAAAGTGTCTCTCTTTGACCAGAATATTTTTTACAAAACATTATTATGTGTTCAAGGTCTTCTTCTAGATTACATGTAGAGCATAAGCTTGACTCATCTTTGTTTATTTTTTTCAAATATAAATTACAAATACCGTGATTAGATCTTAATCTATTAATAGAAACCAGTGGCGCACACAGGATTTATTTTTGGGAGGGGCACAGATTAAAAAAGATAAGGGGGGGGGGGGGGAGAGGCGATGTAATGTGGGTTTAGCATAATCACAGACAAGAAGGGGGCTGGGCTCTCTCTTAGGGGGGTCCGGGGGCCCTCCCCCGGGAAAATTTTTATAGTTTACGTTACTTGAAAACGTCTATTTAGCCTATTCTAAGAGCATCTAAAATGTTATTATATACAAATAAATTTAAGTTTTTTATGAACGGGACATGAAGACCGGGGTATTTTATTTAAACAAAATTATATACATACTAATAATATTTTATTATTAAAAGTTGTACATTATATAATAGATTAATGTTTTATTTTAGTAGCCAGAAAAATAAATTGGTACATTTTAAAAATATTTTAGTTATGTGAATTAACAAAAACAAAAAAATACGTACGCCAAATATTTTGAGTTTAACAGAAATTAGCTGATAGTATTAGGTTAAAAATAAACATAGTAGGGTATATAATAGTCCAGTCAATAAGTACAATAAATATCTGGGTGTCTGGGTATCTGCAATTTTTAAAATCATATTCTACAATTGAACCCGTTTCCAAATTCATTAATATTAATTATTCGATAATTCAAAACTATTCTAATGACTGCTACTAACTATTTTAATTAAATTTAATTAATATATTAAAGTAAAACTTTTGATTAAAATAAAAACATATTAAATTATTATTATTAAACATATATTTTAGACATAATAGATACTAAAACACAATTTTTTAATTAATTAAGGTCGTCAAGACTTTATCTTCTTATCACAATTTTTCTTCTCGTCACCATAAAAGTTCTTCTCGCACCACAAAATAATTAGAGATAAGAAATATTTGGTGCAGGTAGTTTACTCTGTAACAAAAATAAATTATAAATCCATGTCTAAATCAAGCAATAATTTTACTATAGTACAGGCAAAAAGTGGGGGTTTGGGTATTAGGCTCCAACCCAAACATCCATAAAAAAAAGTTCTACCTCACGCCAAAATGTTGTTGTATAATACCTGTGTAATACCTGCTGCGTAATACGTGAAAAACTGAAATAAAAAAGTCGGATTATTTTAGTTTTTGTCATATAACCCGTAAATATGTGTTTTTCGGAATTAGTCGCTATTACTATTTTTAAAGTTATGTAAATTTGCAGCAGCATAAGCCCAATTCCATCTCTACATAACTTATATTTTCCGAGATATGACACGTTAAAAATTGTCAATTTAAAAAAAACAAAATTAAGTATTGCTCTCGTTTCGGGCTGAATATCGGCATAAATCCGCTCACCTACAAGAAAAGTCAATTTAATTAGTAAATTTAATTGGCTTCCTTTTACGTCCAACAGCAACTCTGTACGTCTAATAGTTACTGAGATATGACTCTTCAAAAATAGGCAGTTTTTCCCAAAAAATGGAAATTTTAAGTATTGTTCTCGTTTTGGGTCGAATATCAGCATGAAACATCTCACCTACGAGAAAAGTAAAGAAACGAAGTTGTAGTAAATTTATTTGGCTTTAGACAAGTACAAAATGAAGCCTGTACACAAAATAGTTCTCTTGCAATCGTAAAAGAAAACAGAAAACGGAAAATTCCATGTTTTAAGAAATGAACCTAAACCACTTCTAATAACAACTTTCGGGCATTCGACGAAAGAAAAATGCGTAGAAGGTGGAAAATTGTAATTAATTACATGTAGTTACATTTCATATTAAAAAGTATTAGTAATCAAAAATTGAAAGCGCTTAACGTATTTGTTTTTTGAGGGTCCTGGTTGATGACGATAGCATTCCGGGACTGAAGGCCCGGACCCCCTACAGGGGGACCCCTGCTGTCCCCCTAGCGGGGGCAAACGTGCAAGGTCCACCTTCGCGTTGGCTGCTGATTTGACAAACAGGCGGAGGCAGGTCCATTAGTTACTTGATTTATTAAAATAACAATTTTTATACTAAATATACACGTTTTACAACAAACACTTTCAATAGTTTGTATTTAATTTAAAGACTGCATGATGTACTAAAGTAACCTTCCCGAAAAATGAGCTATAAACAGCGGTAAAACTGTGTTACCAACATAATACTTAAAAAATACCTTTTAAGTTGGTATGATTGTTTTTTTACTCCCATGGGAGGGGAGTAACACTTCCCGCCCTGTTATTAGCAATGTAAAGTCCACTTACAATGCAAGTCGTAGATAAAATTATTTTACCAAACAATGTACGATTAAAATTTAATCAAATTAAAAGATAGAGAGAGATTTTTTATTTTAAATTTTTTTTTTATTTAATTTTTTAGTTAAATTAATGAAATTTTATG